>PVKZ01001641.1:0-349200 GCA_004027375.1 Macroglossus sobrinus
TTATTTTATTTTATTTTATTTTATTTTATTTTATTTTATTTATTTTATTTTATTTTATTTTTTGTTATTTGGCCTTGAAATTGTAATTCAAGCTCAAAATATCTGGCTGATTAAAACCTAGTGAAACAAAAGATTGGGGGAATGTGCACTAAAAGAGAGGTCAAGCAACCCCAGGTAGCTTACCTGCATGCCAGCTTAAAGCCTATAAATATACTGATGGATACCTCTTTCTAGTCTGAAATAGCAAGCCCTGGGGAACACAGAACCAGGCAGTGCTGTTCCATTGTATCTTATTTTTGCTTTAGGGAGTCTTTTAAGCAAAATAGGACCTTTTGGGGCCAACCCGTCATGCTTGAGATTATGGCAAGGCCTGTACGTTCATGCCAAGAGCTCAGTGTCCTCCCTGAATCCTGCTGACTCACCTGTTCTCATCTCCTGTCTTCTAAATCACTCACTGCTGCTCCCTGCCACTGTAACCAGGACTTTTTATTCCTTATTTTGTAGACTTTAGGTTCTTTGAAAAGATCACCAGAGCTCTATGGGGTATTTTTCCAGTGTGAGTGAATTTTGGATGTGTTGGTGAAATTACCAGAATTTTCCACTGATTATGTGAGGCTGTTTCTAAATCTAATTATTTTCTGAGTTTTTCCTTCTCTCTGTGTTTAAATTCCTTCTTTGCCACTTACCGGTCCTGGGATTGTGGATAGGTAACTTGACCTCTCTTGTGTTTCAATTTCATCTGTAAAGTGGGGATGATTAATAGCACCTTTCTCACTGTGCTGGCAGGATGAAATGAGATTATATGAAAAGTGGTTAGAACAGTGCTTGGAACATAGTAAGCACAAATATATGGTAATGAGTATTATGATTATCCATATCTCCAAATTGTACTCTCAGGTCCATCTCCTATCTTAAAACCTGGAATAATAAGAAAATAGGAAATGCAGGGAGACATGGGTTTGAGTCCTGGTTCTTACTTGCGACTTACCCAATGTCCCAGAGTAAGTCAGCATTTCTTCTTGGGACTTAATTTGGTCATAGTAAAACGATGAGTGTGGATTAGATTAGGAATGACAGTTATATGAAGGGTGTAGGACTTATGGAATTTTCTCACTCATTTCTTACTGGTCTCAGATATGCTGTTAGAATCTTCTGACTACAGCTCTCCAGGCAACCATGGTAAATTGATTAGGTGGCACCTGATTTGAAATCTGTTTTCTGTCCTTGGATAGATGATATTCCCACTCTGATAATCTATAGTATTAAATAAAGAGATGTTTGGAGCCCGATTTTCAGGCTCCACAGATAGCCCATCCCTTTCCCATATTACTCAGCCCATAAGTATGACAGTGGATAAAAACTGACTTTCAGAAAGAACACATAAACCATTTAGCTGGAGATAACCAGGGGCTTACTTTATTGGCTACATTTTCTAAACCTCAATTTTCTCTTCATAATATTCAACACAATCCATTGAAGATCGGAACACATTTTATTTCTACTTTTAAATTTGGTTTTAAGTCAACTTAATAAGTATTTGCATTTATATTTCTTTTTTTTTGGTGGATGTGGACAGGGCTTGGCCTCTGCCATTAAGGAGTTTACAACTTTATAGAGGAGATAGGACTGAGGCACACAGAGCAGTGAAAGAACAGTATAAGGTTGTTTACAGTCAGTTCTTAAGTAAAGTGCTACATCATACATTATAGATCACAGGTAGAGAAACACAAAATCATTGTGACCATGGCAGACATAACTAATCAGTCACTACAGTCTTTCCTAGTAAGCTCAGGTGCTGCCTACCAATCCTTCTCATCATGGAATTTCAGGCACCACTACCACAGGTCCGAGTTGGCATATGAAATAAAATCTAAATGCCATCCTGTGTTAGTTAAAATATGTAAAATTAGCTGCTATAACAAATAAATTTCAAAATCTCAGTGGCTTAGCACAGTAAAAGTTTATTTGAAACTTACTTTAAATTAGTAGGGAAGTCTGTTCCACACAGTCTTTCAGGAACCCAGAGAGAGTGAGTAAGAGGAAAGAGAGAAGAATGGGGACCATGCCTGAGGATTCTTTGTGAGGGAGGCCTGGAAGGGGCATACACTACTATACTTAACATTTTATTGACCAGAACTTAGACTCATGACTACACCTGATTGCAAGGAAGGCTGAGAAGTGTAGTCTAGATGTGTGCCCAGGAAATGAGGGAGAAATGCAGATATTGGTGGGCACTAGCAATTTCTGCCACACACCCTGGGATAACAGGAGACTTCCAAAGGGAGTGAAATTGTCAGAGAAAGCCTTGAGAAGGGCTCTGAAAGGTGTATAAGATGTGATTATGTCAAGGCAGGGGCAAAGCAGGAGTAAAGGGTAGTGGTGGGAACCATTTGGTTTTATGTAAAGACGGAATTAAAGGTTTGTGGGAGGAAATCTTACATGGATGAGACTAAGTGATGGTGAGCCCCTAACTGTGATATTTTCTCTCTAAATGGCAGAAATTTGGGCAGAAGCTACAAAAAAGGAAAGACCTGTAGCAGTCACTGATCTGATTCTTTCAGCTTCTGTTTTTTCCTTCCGTAGTCCTTCAGTGAAAACAACAGCCGATTTAGAAATACCACCCTTTCTCAAGATTCCTCAAAACTATTCTTTTAATGATGTAAAGAGAATTCCCAATGGAAGACAGTGAATGGGTCAGGGAGCTGGGAGCACTAGTTCTTAGTCCAATTTTACATCTTTCCCTATTTGTATTTGTTATCAGTACACTAATTATTCATAGAGAACCTTGCCCTTTGTGAGTTCGTATGAATTTAGATTGCTTTTGAAAAGCAATAAAGGAGGGAATTAAATGATCACACATCAAAGGGAAAAAAGACATGGCACCAAAACCGTAGGATGTGCTTTTCTGTAACTGGTCATGTCAGGCTGCTGTGAGTTTACCTCTAGTCCAGGAAATATTGGCAGGTGTATTTGAGCTCTTCTAAAACCTTTGTGGCCCTCTTTGTCACACTTTTGATCAGTATCTCAGTGGATCAGAAGGTAAACATCATATATGGCATATGACCCCTGGACTGAGATGAGACTCTTTCCTCTGTGAGCCTCAGTTTCTTTATCTACAAAATGAAAATGTGGGTTAGTTGATCTTTCATACCCCTTCCTCTAGGTCTACAACTCTGCCAAAGTCTTTGTGAAGACTTATAATTGTGTGACATTACACATGGACATACTAATTACCTGCTTATAATCCACAAGTTTTCCATGCTTGGTCTTCCCATGGGCATTATTAGGAACAGGAAAGTGAACTAATATTTCTGTATCTCTCTCCTGCTGCAAATGAAGCATCAATTTCTCAGCTGTTTGCTTTTTGTTTTATTTGGGGACTTGAAAAACCTGTGTTTATAAAGTATAATACACATAGAGAACAGAACATATTTGATAAATATACAACTTGATCTTTGCTTTTTTATGATTATTTTCTTGTATTCTATTTCCCCTCCCCACCCTCTTCTAATTTGGAATGGACATGGAAAGACTTGAGACAGGAGTCCCAAGTCTTTTGCTTCCATAGGCCTCTGGTGGGGGGTTGTTTGCTGAATGAGTTTAGAGGACTTGCTGTCAACCTGATTTGTTGCCCTAATCACCATTCCAGTTAATGTGAAGATGTGCAGGGATTCTGAGGGCATTACTGATTGGTAGAAGCCACATCTCACACAGGCTTGCATGAGATCCTCAGGGAGCAGTCATCCAGTGAAATGAGACAGAGGCCGAAGGTAGAGCCCTGATTGAAGAGGTTGGCAGAAGAAAAGGTGATGGGAGGAGGAGAGTGAGGCAGGATGAAGGACATGCTGTCAAAAGGAACAACAAAGAGAAAGAAGCAGCAGAGACTGGATTTATACAAACCAAGGGGGTAAGGGGTGAGGACCCGGGGTGGCAAGTTCAGGCAAGGAAGAGAAAGATGAGGAGGACCAGGGCTGAGACAGGTCACTGGATTTATGATTAGGAGGTTGGTGAAAATAATGCTTCTTTGAAGAGGTGAAAAGGAGGTGATGTGTGGAGAGATAATGGATGTGAAGCAGTTAGCACAGTGTGTGTGTGTGTGTGTGTGTGTGTGCACGCGCGCATGCACACTTGCTGGTGTGCTTCTCCCCTTAATTACCTCCCACTATGGGCACAATGATTAAATCCCACCTGGTTCCCTCCTCAGTTAATTCACCAACTGGGACGCAACTCTTCCACTTTTTATCTTCGAGGCACATTGCCTTTTAGAGAGATCGCCGTTAAAGTGCTTTTTTTGCTGAAGAAATAGTAAGATACAGGGAGAATTTAGTATCCACTGGCTATAGAAAAGTCTAATTAACCTTGCTCTGGGGTTGTCCAAATGACAGGCTGCTCCTCTGAAGAATAACAGATGCCCCCAATGTTGATTTAAGAGCAGCTTATCGACTGGACTGACTGAAATTGAGTAGATTTCAATAACTGGAAATAAACATCTACTTTGGGCTACCTAAGGACATGACAGTTAATTCTCAGGTCAGATGTACCTGCTTGGGTTTGGAGAGAGCTAGAGCTGCCCTGCTCAAGGTGTTTCATGCTTTCACCCGACATTTAGCTGAGGCTCTCCAAAGGACAGGTTTTTTATCTTTAAAATGTAGTGATACTTAGCTTGCAGTGTTATGAGGATCAAATGAGATTTTCTACCTCATATACTAAGGGTCATCCCTGGCATGCAGTAGGCACTTGATAAAAGATGCTATTAATACTACAAACAAGCATTTATTGAGCTTCCCAGGTGCTGTTATAGAATGACTGATACAGGACTCCTGTTCGTAAGGAGCTGGTGATGTGACAGTGTAGAGACATTCATAATACTTGGGAAATAATTGTGAGGTTGTGTGGTACATATTGTAATAGTGGGGCACTCAATTTTGTGAGAACATGGAGGAGAGGACAACAGATCCTCTCTGGGAGGGGCAGACAAGGCTTCCCTAGAGGAGGAGTCTCTCAAGTTAGACCTTTAAGGTAGAAGAGCAGAGAAAAGACATTCCTAGCCAAGAAGACTGCAAGTCCAAAGGCAATGAGGTTGAGATGACTTGGTGCTCTTTGAGGGAGCATTAACTAGTGTGGTGTGGCATAAGCGGAATGGGGTTGGTGATTACTTCTATCAGCCATAGGGCTTTAGGGGTGAGACACTGTTGGAGAATGCGGAGCTCTCTGGTTTAGCTGGAAAGTGGAGTGCCCCAGAACTCTGCTTTGCTGAGCTGTGTGTGCCTGCCCACTCCTTTCCCCTCCATCTAATCCTCGCAGGAGCCTTTTGGGAGAGAAGGGTCAAGCTTGGCATCCAGGCTTATTACAGTCTGTTTCTAATCTTTTTTTCCCTCTCTATGGTTGGACATCAATATTTCTTACATTTGCCCAGTGACCCTCTTGCAAACAAGGTGCCTTTGGTATGCCCTCCTGTCCCGCAGTCATCCTTATTCACAGATGGCTCCTTCTTCCCCTGAGCCTCCCTCTTTGGCCACTCCAGCCTCAATCCTCTTTGCCTTTTCTTGGAACACAGGTTAACTAATGATTGGGGCTGAAATCTGGCCTAGACTAGGTAGGCATCTACGGGATAGAGAGGTACCACCTGGTGGAAAAGGTGTGGCATGATGTCCGGCGGGAGATTGGAGTCCAGGCAGGCAAAGGGGTTCCTAGTGTTTCTGAAACTACAGGCTCACCAGTAGGTGGATTGAATACTGCAAAGGGGAGCCTGGGCCCGGGACCCTTGTGAATCCAGTGCAGGGCCTCAGAGAGGAAGACCCCATTCTGGGAAAAGTGCAGGATGCACCAGGCAGGTGACTGCAGCGATACCCACACCAGGGCCTGGGAACAAGGTGGAGTCCTGGCTGTCATGCTGGAATGCCTGGTGTTGGAGCTAAAAATAGGGCCTGAGCCGATTCATACCTTCTGTCTGGTAGGGATCGTTCGGTGGAAGGGTAAGGAGCCAAGCCTGGCTAGATAACCTCCCTCTTCTAATCTCTCCTGTAAAGTAACTAACTAGCTCTGTACTATTTGTCTGACCCTTCTGCAAGCCTTTCACATTGTAGCCAAGTCCTCACTGAACTTTCAAGTGACTCTGCCTAGCTCCCATCTAGACCATAAATGCTTGGTAGGCAGAATCTGTGCCTGCATTTCTAATAATAATAATGACATCAACAACACCACCCATTTATTGAATGCTTCCCCTGGGTGCTGGGAGGTTTACATGTATAATTCATTCAACCTAACATTAAAACTTTGAGGCAAGCTTATCTCTATTTGACAGATAAAGAAACTGAGACTCAAAGAACTGAAAACCTGTTGTTGAGAGTCACACAGTTAGTTACTATTAAAGTTCAGATCCAAATTAAGTCTGATGCAAAGCCTGTGCTTTAAATCCCTGTGCTATCCTGTGAACGAAACATTTCAACTCATTGAAACAAGTCTTTGTTAAAGGCCATGACTGTGCAGTGCATTACCACGTGCTTTCCTCACCTTGGCCCCCAGCATCTCCTGGCTTAATTATCTCTGTTCATGAATTAATTGATTAAATTGGGAAGTGGAGATTGAGGGAATGCACAGCTCTGGGGCGCCTGGACTAGTGTCCTTTGCTTCCTTGAGCCCACTGATGAAAGGACCCCTGGGAGCTGATGGAAATGTCTGCAGAGTATTTTTCAAACAGCCCCCAAAAGCATTCTGCCTAGCAACAAAGAGCCTTTCAGAACCCAGCTTCTTGAAGAGAAGGAGCTCACAGCAGTGTGTGTGTGGGGGGGATTGCTGGAGTCACTCCTGCCTCTGGCTCCACAAAAGAGGCAAGCCACAGAGGATTGAGTTTCATCTTGGGGTACAGCTGTGGAGGCTGAGGGGCCGGAGCTGGGATGGGGGGTTAAGACTGATGAAAATGAGAATGACTTTGGGGAACATTCTGGTGTGTGTGTATGATAGCAAATTGGTGTTTCAGTATTAGAGCACAACTCTGTGGGTGTGGAAGGATGTGCTCAACTAGTTTCCCAGGGAGGTATGTGTTTTTAATTAAGAATAGTTTTATATTATAAAAGTAATACATGCTTGTTGTAAAAATTGAAATATCATAGAAGTATATAAACCTCTAAATAAAACATTGAAATCTCTTGCCCCCCACCATTAGTAATCACTGTTAATTAACATTGTGGAATGTTTTCTTCCAGATTTGTGTGTGTGGTGTGTGTGTGTGTGTGTATGTGTGTGTGTGTGTGTACTGTGTTTTACATATATACATAAACATCTGTAATAGATATGTAACTTTAATGGCTAAGTTTTATTGAATGCTTATGATATGCCAGGCTATATAATAAGTAGAAGGTGTTTTTTATTTTCATTATCTTATTTAATTCTGACATTTCTATGAAGTTAGGTATTCTTATAACCCACATTGAAAGGGTGAGGAAAATGAGACAGTAAGGTGCAAAGGGGTAGAAATGTATTACAGGGTCTGTATGCTTCTCTGCTAGTTGTATATGTGTTGGTTATAACAAAGTGGGATCAAAGTTCTCTGCAACGTGGCTGCTGCTCTGGGCCACCTTCTTGGCCCCTTCATCTCTTCCTCTTCCTCTCCCAGGTCTTTTCCTCCTGGCTCAGTCTGCTTAGTGGATCTGATAAGAAAGCATGCTAAAGTGTGAGGATTGATCATCACTAGATGAGTTTGGTAGGGGGAATAATGGCCACCCAAAGATGTCTGTGTCTTGATTTCTTGGGAACCTGTTAATGTTACTTCACATGGCAAAGGGACTTTGCCAATATAATTAAGGTTAGGACCCTTGTATAAGTTTTCCAGGGCTACTGTAATAAAGCACCAAAAACTAGGTGGCTTAAAACAACAGAAACTTATTTTTTCACACTTCCAGAGGCTGGTAGTCTGGAATCAAGGTGTTGTCAGGACCGTGTGTGCTCTCTTTGCTGGCTCTCGGGGAGAATCTTTCCTGGTCTCTGCTAGCTTCTGGTGTTTGCCAGCAATCCTTGGCATTCCTTGGCTTATAGAAGCATCACTCCAGTCATGTGGCCATCTTCCCTCAGTGCATGTCTGTCTCTGTGTCCAAATTTCCACTTTTTATAAGGGCTCCAGACACATTGGATCAGGGCCCACCAAAATGACCTCATTTTAACTTGATTACCTCTGTAAGGTCTTATTTCCAATTAAGGTCACATTCTGAGATATCTGGGGCTTATAACTTCAACAAATATTTTGTTGGGGGGCACACAATTCAACCCATAACCACCTTAAAATATGGACATTATTGTGGATTATCAGTCTAATCACATAGGCCCTTTAAAAGCTGAGAACTTCTCTTCTGGCTGGAGGCAGAAGAGAAGTACACCAGAGGGGAATTCAGAAGGATACAATATACTGCACTAGCCCTGGAACTGAGATGTAGAGGCCTATCTAAGTGCAAAGGTTAGAGAGGGGCCTATAAAAGCTAAGGGCAGTCCCTGCCTCAGCTGACAGCTAGCCGGTAGATGGTGAACTCATCCTACAACTGCAAGGGAACTGGATCCTTCCACAACCACAATCCATGAAGAAGTAGATTCTTCTTCAAATCTTCTCATGAGAGCTCAACCAGCTGACACCTTGATTTCATCTCTGCAAGACCCTGAGCAGAAAACCTGCTGAGTCAATATGGACTTCTGATCTACAGATCTGTGAGATAATAAATTTGTCCTGTTTTAAGTTGCTAAATTTGTTCTAGCAGCAATAGCAAGGAATACGGTTACCTTTCCATTCAGTGCCTTAAGCTAAAGAGATGGCCCATGCTAGGAATTCCTTGGGGTCTTATGTTTACTTTCTATCCCCGTTGTGTGGAACATAACATATCCTAGTGTATTTCACACAGAATTTCGTTCATTCCTCTCTGCAGCCCTGTGAGATGCAGGGAGCTTATTCAAAGGAGGAAACCAACATTTAAAGAAGTAGGTAATTTTCTCAGGACCTCACAAACCTGGGGTTGCAAGCCAGGTTTCCTGCTTCCAAATCACACGTGCTTCTTGCCACAGCCCACAGCTGCCTCTGTTTCCCAAATCATCTGTTTTCTGAACATAATTATGGCTGTCCAATGGGCTGAGCCCCCTTGTGAGGCTGTCAGCTACCTTTTGCTGAAAAACAGTCAAGCAGAAGCTGTGGAAAATTTACTTGGGATGCTGAGGAAGGAATCCCTGCCCTCTGTGGGAGGATGTTGGCAGGAGCCTCCTAATGCCTTTTTCAATTCCGGGTCTCCAGTGGGATGTGAGATAAGCTTTTGGTTCTGCAATTCAGACAAGAGAAAGCTCACTGGGAATTGCATTGGCCGGGAGAAGCGTTCACAGAGGTGGTGAGATCTGTTTTAGGATTTGGAGAATGAGCCGGACTTAGGGAGGATGGCTGTGTTTGATTTTCTGGCATGATAGCAAGTCTTTTGCCCATGGCTTCTAATTCCAGTTGCTTTGGTGAAACTTGCAGGCAGAGACGGGGTCAAACCTGAAGTGAGTGTACTCCACTCCTCTGGCCCGCCCTCTCCACCCTAGCTCCAAGTCCAGTGTGGTGGCTGAGGGCACACCATGTGGTTGACTGCTTCTGCAGCCAAAGGAACAGTAGGAAGAGAGCAGAAGATTAAGGGAAAAAGAGGCCAAGAGAGCTTCCTGCCTGGCCTTGCTTCCTGTGGCTTCCCCACAAACCCACTGTAACTCTTATTCACTCTCTTTGGCTTTCTGTGGGTGGGAACCAAGCTGCCTATCTTTTGAGGGCAGCTGCCTTATATTAAAGGTTCATTAGCAATTTTCACTTGTCCTTCTTTAGCCTGGGGTGTCCCCTCCTTCGTCTTGTGCCCTGCATGGCCAAGGTAACATACAATGTGTCTTCCCCAAGCCAAAACTCTTGGGAGCTGTGAAAGCCACAGCTTGTCTTTTCCCAGCATGTCTTGGAGTGCTATTCAGTTTGGGAGCTCTTTCTAACACATCAAGCCAGGCATGGTGGAGTTGCCCTGGAAATGCTGGCCCAGCAGGCTTCAGCCATGGAGGCAGCATGGCACTGTGGCAAGAATGCAAGTATTTATTAAACACCTGCTGTGTGCTTGGCCCTGTGCTAGACCTCAGGGACATGGCACAGAATAAGACAGCTGGAGGACTGTGTGCGAATCTCGGTTCTGCCCCTTGCTAGCTGTGTGACCCTGAGCTAGTCACTTCACCTCTGTGTCACAGTCATGTCTTGCAAAGTGTGTTGTAAACTATAAGGCTCTATGGGGCTGTTATTATTAGTTATTATTCCCTCATTTGATCTTCTTAGTTACCTCATGAGAAAGGCATAGCAGCAGTTTGTAAACCCATTTCACAGGTAAGAAAGCATAGCCTCAGAGAAATTGAAGAGCAGGAGCATGAACAGGCACTAACACTTAGTTGTGGGCTTTTTTTTATGTCACTGTGTAGTTATAGCCCAGGAGTGACAGTGTTAATGAAATTTTCAACAACAGCAGCATTAATTACTAACATCCATCAAGTGCTACCATATTCCAAGTATTAAGATAAATATGCCTATTATTATCCTCACTTTCCATATGAGAACACTGAGGCCTGGCAAGGATAAGCCATTTGTCCAAGGTCACTTTTCTAGGAAGAGGCAGAAACAAGATTCAAACTCAGGTGTGTCTGACTCCAGAGCCTAGACTTGTAACCTTCATGCTATCTGCTTGTCCAGTTGGGCATCCCACCCAGACGTGCCTGAAGTAACCAGAAAGTATACAAGAGAGTCAGAAGAGCAGTACTTTGCCCCACACCCACACACACAGCTGTAACACAAGCAGCAGAACAGTGGGCATCAAGAAGGGATGGCTTCCTGCAGCCTGGAGCTATTGGAAAAGTGGATCTTGAAGCTCAGAAGAGCAGAGGCTGGTGTGAACAAGAGACATGGGCGAGGAAGGGAGCCGAGGAGGAGGTTCTGGCTGATGGATGTATTTGGGGGAGCAGTGGGAGATAAAATAGGCTTTAACTGCAGCAGGGGAACTGAATGGTTCCAGCAACCGTTCCAGCCATGGCCTGAAGGTTAGCCAGCTTCCCGTGCTCAGGCCACTGAAGAAAATGAGTACCCAGAGATGTCTCTGGGTCTGGGGTGAAACACAGATCACACCTTTTTTGTTGTTTTTCTTTCTGGACCCTTGAGGTTAGAAAAGAGGGGCAGAGCTGCTTCACCCTAGAGACAGGAGGAGGAAGAAGAAGGACGAAGGGGTCCAGGCCCAGGAACGTGTCAGGAGAGTCGAGCATGCCACCAAGAAGGCCTTGTGCCAGATAGCTGCAGGAGCACTGGTGTGGGAGTACAGAGACCCAGGGTGCTGTGTTCTTGTGTAGCTTTGTGAAGTTGAAACATTGATTCTTCTTTGGTCCTCAGTTTTCTAAACTATGACTTATGAGATGTATCAGTAAGAACTACTGGTTGCAAATGACCTGAAAAAGATTTATTGACTCATGTAATTGGAAAGTCCGTTCCTATTCTAGGGAAGGTTAGATCGGGGTTCAAATGGTATCATCAGCTGTATGTTTCTCTCTATCTTTTGATTTTACTCTCCTCTGTCATGCCTTCTGTCAGAGGTTCACTCTTTGAGAGCTCAAGGTGACTACCAGCTGCTCCAGGCTTACTTTCTACCAGGCTTGCAGCCCATAGAAGGTGAGCATCTATTAGCAGTTCCTGCAGAAGTGCTAGGGTGGCTGCTTATTGGTCCTACTTTGTCATGTACCCATCTCTGAGTTTGTTCCGGTGGCCAGAGATGCCTGCTTCTTATTGATCAGACTGTGATCTTTTCCAAAGTTAGTCCCATAGAAAACATGGAATGAGAATGGCAGGGAATGATTTCTCCAAAGGAACATAGAAGTGCTGATCCCAGAAGGGAATGAATGTTGGGCAGGCAAAAACTGTAGCTGTTCACCTCAGCATCCAGGAGCTGGTCTGATTGTCTTTAAATGAGGCTGTTTACAGTGGGATCCCTCTAAACTGTGTTAGGGTCGTGGAACCCTTTGAGAATTCCATACAAGTCATGGGCCCCCTCCCTAGAAAGATACACAAAGTTAGAACTCCTTAGCATCGCCTCTGAGGCACTGCATGGTCTCTCCTGCCTCCCCCAGGCCTCCAAGCCTCCCAGCTGTTCCTTTAACTCACTGTGCTGCCTTCCTCCAGGCCTTGAACTTGCTGTTCCCACTGACCTAGTTAATGCCTCCTATGTGTATGTTCTCAGTGAACAATAAACCTTACCTTGGTCCTTATTTCAGTGGCAATTTTAACTATTTAATATGGTTATTTGGTTAATATCTGTTTTTTTTTCCCCCACAAGAATGGAAGCTCTGTGGAGGAGGGACCTCGTTTTGCTACCCTTCATGGGAGCCCAGTAGAGTCTCTGGTATGTAGTTGGTACTCACTAGTAGATGGGTTAATGTTTGCCCTTAAATACACAATTTTATATGAAATTTTTAGTGCTTATACCTTCCTAGAGTCAGTCTCTGAACCTCAGATTAAGAACCTCAGAATAAAAAATGGAAAAATCAAGGCATTGGCCATCAGCTCACATAAAGCAGGGCCATGCAAATGAGGGCCCCCACCCCCCAACCCATCTCCGCTAGGCCAGTTTTCCTGATAATCTAGGTGCTATTGGTTTAAACTGATATCTCCTAAATGGACTCCCATGGGTAACTCTGTGGTCAATAAATTTGAGAAACACATCTAATATAATATAGCCTCCTCTTAGACATTCACAATATACATTAATGATACTAACATATTTTTCAAAATGATCATTAGTATAACTACCATTTATTGAGGGTTTTCTATTTAGTAAGTAATTTACTGAATTCTTCATATGCATTTTCACTTGTAATCTCATAATAGCCTTGTGATAGATGCTATTATCACCCCATGTTACAGAAGAGAAACGAATTCTTGGAGAAATTAAGAACCCCAAGCTATCTTTTAGAAAGTGGCAGATTTGAAACTCAAACCCTGACAATCTGATATGTGTCCAGTCTTAATCACCGAAGATGTCAAAAATTCTGTGGTGGGACCAGTTTATTTTCGTTTAACTCATGCTTTTGATCATGGAACCTCTTTTCTCTCTAAGCACTTAGGAGATCCCAGGGATCACAGAAACTTTGGGACATGCTGGTAAAGTGTTGGTTAATGCTGACTAGGACTAAGACCAGAAGAATGTAGGTCTGGCACAGACTTGATTCCATAAATATTTACAGAGCATCCCCTGTGCCAGGTGTAGTGCTGGAAGTGCCAGGAGCATAGGTGCAAAGCCACATTCCCATTGCCCAGGGGCGCCCAGTACCCTGCTTGTTCTCATAACAGACCAGAGTCTTGCTCCTGGCTCACCACCCTGAGCCCATCCATCTCCAGGTCTTCCTCAGACCATTCAGCTGTGTCCCCGCTCAGTGGAGTACTTCCCTGAGTCATACCTATGAATTAATTTATAGCAAAATGCAGATTCATTCTGTAAATGTTTATTGAGGACCTTTTGTGCTGCAGAACGTGTGCTAGGGATTGGAGATACAGAGGCAAATAAAATACCGTCTCTTTTCCCAGGATATCCATTGGAGGGGGCGGGGAGGCAGATCAATGCATAGGAAACCATGATGAATTAAAGTAGAAGATAGACTGAGATGTACCACATTAGAGACATAGATCAGTATGCTGTAGGAGTTCTGTGACGTGAGCAATTGCTTTTTTTTTGTTTGTTTGTTAACCAAATTAATTTTGGTTTGGGATCGAAGCTCTTGCCTAAATGATGCCAGAACATCTGGATGAAGGGCAAACTCAGATGTTTGGCTGACTGCCATGTTTTCAGAGGTGTGTTTTGAAGCATTCCAGGGAATTCTGCCCAACTGCCCCATTTGGCAGGAGGGATGTGGAATGAGATGCTGCTTTACTGGGCTCCCTCAGGTGTGCCACCGATCACATCTAGGCAGAGCCTGTTCGCACAGAATGCCATCACTCACTGTCCCTGTGTGCTGTCCTTTTAGCCCACAGAAAGATGTCTTTCTGGTGTACAGCATTGCCAGGTCACTCCCATTTCCTGGGATTGCTCACCTGAGACCCCTGGGGACAAGTATAGGCATTTCATTTCACTGACCTCGGTTTCCTTATCCATCACATCAGAGTAAAGATTTCTCCTTCCAAGGTGACTGGAAAGATCAAATGAGGTGAAGTGATTGGAGGAGCTTTACAAATGTGACATCCTGTCAGGGACCCCAGAAGTCCCACTGGAGAAGCAGAGAGTTAAGGCTCCTCTATTCCCTTACTTTCCTCTGGTGCCTGCAGGCAAGGTCAGGTGAGGCCTGAATTCTTTCATGGCCCTGAAGCCTCCTGTGCTCTCACTGCTGGGTCTTTGCTGTTGTTTTAAATGAGATGATCAATGTGAAGATATAGTGTAATGCCTGAATGTTGGGAGAGCTTATTAATGGAGCCAGTTATTGCTCCAGCTGCTCTTGTTCTTTTCCCTCTGCCCGAAACGTCCTTCTTTCTCTATCCTGCTCTCTCCACCTGGCTCCTTCCCTCCTTGCTCCCTCTTCCTTCTCATCCTTACTTCCTCATTTACTCATTTAGTAAACACGTTTTCTTTTTTTAATTGTGGTAAAATATACATAACACAAATTTACCATCTTAGTTATTTTTAGAGTACAGTTCAGTGGCATCAAGGACATTCACATTGTTTGCAGTCATCACCACCATCCATCTCTAGGCCCTTTCTCATCTTCTCAAACTGAAATTCTGTTCCCATTAAACACTAACTCCCCATTTCTCCTCCCCACAGCCCTTGGCAACCACCATCCTACTTTCTTTCTCTATAAGTCTGACTACTCTAAGGACCTCATATAAGTGGAATCATACAGTATATGTCTTTTTGTGACAGACTTATTTTACTAAGCATAATGTCCTCAAGATTCATCCATGTGACAGGATTTTCTCCCTTTTTAAAGGTGAGTAGTATTCCTTTGTATGTACAGACCACATTTTGTTTATTCATTTATCTGTTGATGGACACTTGGGTCATGTCCACCTTTTGGCTTTTGTGAATCACACTGCTGTGGACCTCAACTTGAGAGTTCTGATAGCACTTTTTAAACATTACCAATACCTAACACTGTGCTGGGGCTGCAATGGGGAATGAACTTGGTCCTATAGCCTCTTGGGCAACTTTAAAAAGCAAACAAGCCAATAAACTCACAATATAAAATTGCAATGTGTCCTATGAAGGTAGAGAGCAGTATTCTGTGAGAGAGAATAATGGTGAGCATGGAGGTGGAGGTGGGTGGCTAGGGTGATGAAGAGGTCTCAGGAAGTGGCCTGAAGGATGGAGAGGAGTGGGCAGGGTCAAGGCAGAAGGAACAACCTGTGTGAAGCCACTGAAGTGTGACAGATTTGGCAAATTGGAGGAGTTGAAAGAAGTTTAAGTGCTTAGATTGTTACTCTAGGAGCATCCCACCACCCCCCAGGCCTATTTTATTACTTCTCCCCATTGCTTTATCTACCCTGGCAGTTATTCCAATCCATTCAAACTGCCCCTTTGTTCAGTTGTTTCAGCCAGTAAGCTGCTTGAGTGTAGACACTATTTATTTTATTTTTGGGGTATGCTTGCATATCTTGGTAGGTGTAAGCAACTGTCACATAGACACTTCCCTGAAGGAGCCCAGCTATTTCACTGGCAGTGCCCCAAGTGCATTAAAACAAAGAGTCTGCCAACATTTGGGGCCTGCCAGCGTTAGGACATTTGGCTTAACATGGAAGCTCTGCCTCTGTGCCTTCGCCCATGATATGCCATGTACTTGCAAACATCAGTGTGTAGTGCTGTCCATTTCAGCTGTCTGAAGCTTTCCTACACTATTGCCTTCTAAGCAGGGAATGTGGGAAGCATCCTGCCCAAGGCTGGGCCAGATGTGGGTAAACCTTTCCAGTTGTGTTTGCCCCCGGTCTGCAGATGTCCAGTGTCACTGTGCCAGCCCAGCTGACTTGGACAGGCCACAATGCACAGCGCTCAGGGATTGGTGGCTGTGAGCCATGCCCCACCACCTCTCCTGTTGGCATTGGTAGCTTCCCAGCTTCCTCTCACATGACTCTGTCTCTGTTTACTTCTCTCTCTGGCCTCCCTGACTGCAGCGTCCCCATGCCACCTCAAGTCTAATCTGTTGCACTAGACATGGACCCTGCTATAGCCCCCTCCTGGTGGCCTCATTTCAGAGCATGTGCTGTCTTTGGCTAACCCTCCTAGCTTGGGCTCCTCACTCCTACCCCCAGCTCTGTCTACCGCTGATAAGGAGGATCTGTACACTTTTTCATTTAAACCTATGATATATCTGGGCCTCCTCCATCAAGTACCTGGGAGGGGACTGGCTCCTGAGGGCAGGGGCAGAAATGGGTTAATATTGAAGTCATGGGATGAACGTTGCACAATGAGCAGCCTAGCCCAGAGCTTGACTGTAAACAGATGAGCAAGGTGGAGAGTGGGGAGGTGTGTGTTATAGGTTGTATTGTGTCCCTCCAAAAGTTGTTCAAGTCCTGACCCCTCAGTACCTGTCAATGTGACCTTATTAGGATGAGGTCATTAGGGTGGGGCCCCACCCAATACGACTGGTGTCCTTATAAAAAGGGGAAATCTGGACACAGATACATGCACACAGGGAGGATGTCATGTGAAGATGAAGGCAGAGGGGGTGATGCATGTATAAACCAAGACACTCCAAAGATTGCCAGCAAATCACCAGAAGCTAGGCGAGAGGCGCAGAACAGAGTCTTCCTAACAGCCCCCAGAAGGAACAAACCTTGATCTCAGACTTATAGTATCAGGAACAGAGGCAGTAAATTTCTTTCAGTTAAGCCATCCAGTTTGTGGTCTTTTGTAATGGCAGCCCCAGGAAATAAATATAATATTTGAATTCCTTCAGAGCCTCTCACCTCTGATTGTGGTTCAGTGTGCTTTAGCTGTTGGGTTTCTTCACATCTTATTTAGTTTGGACACACAGGGGCTATTTTGAAGTATCCAGGCAAATGTTTTAAGTAATAAAAATAATAAAACTTTTAATAAGACTCTAATGAGAATTTTAATAAGATTCCAATAAGGAACTTTCTGATATCCTTCCAGTGGATATCACTGGGCAAGGGATGATAAGAACAAGAATCCCCCTATACTTTTATTTATATGGCTTCCCTGTTGACAGAGGCCTTCTCATTTGTTATCTTATTTGACTCTCAGGGCAGCTCCGTGAGGTTAGCCCTGTGAGATACCCATTTTGGAGAGGAGAGAACCGAGGCTCGCAGAAGTTCTATAACTGTGTGAAGTGGCAGAGCTGGAATTTAAACATCAGCCTTCTGATTTCAGTCTCATGTTCTTTCCATGCCTTCACAGCTGCCCCTGAACTTGGAGCAGGTGAGACAGTTTGGGGCAGCTAAGCCCTTGTCTGGTGGCCTGAAGAGTAACACATTCTTTTTATCCTTTTTCAGGCATGAGAAAGTGGGGACTTCAGTCAGCCAGGATCTTTCCATGTTCTTGTAAGGATCTGGGGTGGTCACAGTGGGCCTCCAAAGTTCTTGGATTCCTGATAGAGCAGTGTCCAGTTGTGAAGGTGGGTCCTGATGGGGTTGTTTACAGCAGGACACAGCAGGTGTGGAGGGAGGCTCCAAGTGGGAGCTGATTGCCCAAGGTTAGATTGGCGTTAATCAGATGGTGAGCCATCCTCCTGCAGAGGGATTGAATAGAACCATGTCTTGTGGCCCTGACCTTTAGCAAACTGGAGAATGATGATGGTGTGCAGTCCCAGGCCACTTCATAGCACTCCTCAGGACTGTAAAAGTGGTTGTTATGGACCGGGAGTCTGAGGCCTGAAATCAAGCCTCTGCAAAGTGTGACCTCAGGCAAGTCCCTTGACCTTGCTGAGCCTCAGGGCCTATACCTATGAAACTGCTAGATGAGTACATTCACCTTGCTGGGTAAAGGTTAGGAGGAAATGATATGGTGGGAGCACTTTATAGTGGTTGACCTCAATGCTATTCACAGTAATAATAACACCAGTGAATGCCTATGAGTCTTGGGGGAGAACGCCATAAATCCTGCCCATGAGAAGCCGTCAAGAGCCATGGTGACTTCCTAAAGAGAAGGCCAACTCTGACCCTCTTCGCCTCCCTTTTATTGTGTCAGGGTGTGACTCAAATTCTTTTGCAGTTTTTGGCTTCTTTAGAAAACTCTTCTGGTTTCTATCACCAGAGAATTTGTTTCCACTTCATCTCTCCCTGCTCCCCACCACCACACTCTAAGGTTGTCATGTGAGTGTTTTTCATGTAAAAAATCTGGAAAACCTATTCAAGCCAAACAGAAAGACAATATTACTGAGTCTGAAGTCGACTGAGTTTGTCTCACTGTCTTGGTGCAGGACTTCAGCAGGCCTGAAAATTTCTCCAGTGTCAAAGGACTTTCAGCTTGTGGACTTGCGGGGTATGAGACCATGGGACCGTTCGTTCTGAAACATTCAGCAGCACAGCCCACATACCGACACTGTTTCAATGGCAGTGATAAAAACCTCTATTCTTTCTTCATGCTTCCTATGAGTCTGTCACTATGTGAGGTGCTTCATGTGTATTAAATCCTTATTTTACCCTCTTAACAAAGCTAAAGGGCTGTCTGATTTTAAAGCCCAGGTTATGGTGTATTGTCTTTCTGAAGAAACTCTAGCTTAGCTGCCTCATCTTGCAGATGAGGAAACTGAGGCCCAGGAAGGAAGTGGTGACTTGCCTAGAAAAGGGCCCAGACCCCAGGCAGCCTGACTTTTTCTGTTGTCCTGTCCTTTCCTTCAGGGAAACACTAACTTGTTGCTGGGAGTTGGCCAGTGAGCACCAGTGAGTGCCCTGATTCGGCCACACTCAAGCAATTTCATTCCAGGTCCCAGTTAAACCTGGCAAAAAGTGGTATCACTTATTCAAGTCCTTGTCCACTTCAAAAGGCTTTGGCCTAATTGACCCAGAGTATAGCTATTTTGAATTTCGAAGTTGAAGGTCTGGACTCATAAGATTGGCACCGAGAGGGAGTTATTTGCTCAGTTACTATGCACCTGAGCTCAGCAAAAACTCATAATTAGTAATTAATAGTGAGGGAACTTCTCACAATTCCTGGAACATGCAGTGACATGTAATGCCTCATTTCTTTTGTTCTCAAAGCCCTGAATGTTCTTCCTTTTGATCCTTACCTCTTATTCTCTGTGCGGTGAACTCCTCCTCATCCTTCAAGAGTGGTTTCCTGACTCAGGTCCTGCCACTCCTCTCCTCCAACCCTAGGCATAAATAGATGTAATATTTCTTTGTTTTTCAACTACAGTTGACATGTAATATTTCAGGTGTACAACACAGTGATTAGACATTTATATAACTTACTAAGTGATCCCTCTGATAAATTGAGTACCCATATGACACCGTAGATAGTTATTATAATACCACTATATTCCCTGTGCTGTACTCTACATCTCCATGATGATCTTGTAACTACCAATTTGTACCTCTTAATCCCCTTCTTCTCTTTACCTCACACCCCACAGCAGCCATCAAAATGCTCTCTGTATTTATGAGCTTGTTTCTGTTTTGTTTGTTCATTTATTCTGTTCTTTTGATTCCACATGTATTTGAAATCATATGACATTTGTCTTTCTCTGTTTGATTTAATCCACTCAGCACAATACCCTCCCTCTATGTTCATTCATGTTGTTGCAGATGGCAAGATTTCATTCTTTTTTATTGAATATATGTACCACCTTTTCTTTATTCATTTATTCATCGATGGACACCCAGGTTGCCTCTATATCTTGGCTCTTGTAAATAGTGCTGCAGTAAACGTGTAGATGCACATGTCCCTTTGAAGTAGTGTTTTGGGTTTCTTTGAATAAATATCTAAAAGTGAGATTACTGGGTGCTTCTTTATCTCTTATTATAACCTTTGTTTTAAAGTCTATTTTGTCTAAGTATTGCTAACCTAGCTTTTTATAAATTTCCATTTTCATGAAATATCTTTTTCCATCCCTTTACTTTCAGTCTGTGTGTGTCTTTTGATCTGAGGTAAGTCTCTTGTAGGCAGCATATGTAAGGGTTTTGTTTTCTTGTCCTTTCAGCTACCCTATGTATTTTGATTGGAGTATTTAATCCATTTACATTTAAAGTAATTGTTGATAGTTATGTAGTTATTGCCATTTTATTATTCATATTTTTAAATCTTTTCTTCTTCTTTGAGAAATCCCTTTAACATTTCTTATAATACTGGTTTGGTGTTGATCAACTCCTTTAGCTTTTTCTTGTCTGGGAAGCTCTTTATCTGTCCTTTGATTCTAAATGATAGCTTTGCTGGGTAGAATAATCTTGGTTGTAGGTCCTTGCTTTTCATCACTTTGAATATTTCCTGCCAATCCCTCCTGGCCTGCAAAGTTTCTGTTGAGATATGGGCTGACAGTCTTATGGGAGCTCTCTTATAGGTAAACAATTGCATTTCTCTTGCTGCTTTTAAGATTGTTTTTAACCTTTGGCATTTTAATTATGATGTGTCTTAGTGTGGGTCTCTTTGGGTTCATCTTGTTTGGGACTCTCTGCACTTCCTAGGCTTGTCTGTTTCTTTCACCAGGTTAGAAAAATTTTTTGTCATTATTTCTTCAAATAGGTTTTCAATTCCTTGCTCTCTCTCCTCCTTCTGGTACTGCTAAGATGAGAATGTTGATATGCTTGATGTTGTTCCAGAGGCTCTTTAAATTATCCTCATTTTTTTGGATTCTTTCTTCTTTTTGCTGTTCTGACTGGGTGTTTTCTGCTATCTTGTCTTCTAAATCACTGATTCGATCCTCAGATGTAATGTTTCTACAATCTTCCTCTCCCACCAGATTGTAAACTCTTTGAAGTCAGGAACTATCTGATACACAGTGATAATAATAGAACTTAAAAAGCCCTTCCTTCTAGCCAGGCTCTACACTAAACTCTTTTATGTATTATCTCATTTCATTCTCTATGACATTAGAAGATAGATACTACTACTATCCTTATTTCCTAGATATAGATTCATAGAAAGGCTTAGAAATTTGCCTGAGGTTACACAGTAAGTGGCAGAGTTACAATTGAAATCAGTGCTGCCATATTCAGTTGCGCTGGCTCTGCACTGCACAAAGGCGTCTGAAGGAGTGTCCAGTAAGGCTTAAATCTTACTCTCACCTTGGTGCAAAGCTGTGAATGTTAGGAAAAAGGGGCACACATGCATTATGTAGTCTGGCTCCAGGGTTCAAGCTCTTAACTACTGCAACATATTGGGTATATAAATATGCAGATTCACATGCCAGTGTCCGGAACAGAATAGGGTCCCAAACATGGATGCAAGGAAGATTGTAAACCAAAAGGCTTTTACTTTTTTGTCCTTCCTTTTTACTCATTTCTGCAAGAACAGAAATTTCTGCAAGAACAGGTCATTACTTAACATGTTACTTGGTTTAAGAAGCACATCTTTTAGTTGACTTGCCTCCTAGCAGGTATAAAGAAATTGATGAAAACTCAAAAAGAAGTCTGCATTTGGAACTCTTGTATGCAGGTGTCTTTTACTCTAAGTAAATTCATTCTGCCATTGTTAGACATTTCAAAGTTGTTAAGCAGGTGTTCAAAAGCCACAGGTGAGCCAAAACAAAAGCTTGGTTTTGAATCCAGCTGCATGAATTTCATGGTTTGCTCATGTACAGTGTGCTGGGTCCTGGTGACAAGCACTAAATTCTCTGGTAGCACCTCAGCTTGGGTCCTGAGGATGAGGTTCCTGTTGCCTAACCAAATGTTTTTCTGAGCATACTTGCAGCAACTGGGAACAGCAGAACTAATGGTTGGGCCTGTCATAGAAAAAAATGGAGCTTTAAGATGAAATGTCTACAGAAATATCTGAGTTTGTCCAGATCAAAGCAAGGGACTAGAGAGGCTTGGGAACAAATTTCCCTCTAATGGGCTCTTGGGCTTAGAACTCAAGCTGTACATTTTGGTCCAGACTTCTTTTTGACACATCTCTTGTTGACACAGAGGCCTGCCACTTGCTAGTTGCATCCCTGGATACGTTTCTTAAATTCTCTGCGCTTCTGTTTACTCCCTGGCAGTAGGGGAAGAATGCCACCTACTGCAGAGGATGGTGTTAGGGAGTCAAGGAGCTAATGTTTATGAAAAATACATTTTGTGATTTGGAAAGGGCTGTACAGATGCTATAACTACCATTATTTGTCATTAGGTAGTTCTTCTTGCCATTCCCTGGGGGCATTTTGTTTCCAGCTGCATCTGCTGAGTGGGCTTGGAGGTGGTATTGAGGGAGGGGTAGGGTGGGAAGAAAGCAGCAAGACATGCCAAGGACTGGAAGACTTTTAGGATGGGCCTCTTGTTTGGTGGTGAAGAGAATGGTTTTTGCTTTTTTTAGTCTAAAGTGGAAAGTCAACTTGGGAGCTAGAAACTCCTTCCTTATGTTGCATCCTGGATGTCTGGAGATGTTCCTTAAAACTAGCATATCCCAAAGATGGAGACAGCCAAAACCCAGCTTCCCCTTTATCTAGGCTGGTCTCTTTGCTGTCTGCCGTTCACTTCATACACACCCACCTCCGCACTGTCGATTTTATGTTCCCTCCATCCAGCACATCCTTCCCACGCCTATCCAAATCAGATCTGTGCTAAGAACTATTCACACTTCCATTCACTCCACAAATATGTGCTGAGTACCATGTAAAGGAATGAGAAGGAATTCTATGTAAAGGAATAGGATGTTTGCAACTGCAGAAGTAGGGCAGTTCCAGGGAGTTGACAAGGTCAGGGTGGGGCTGTATGAATGAGTTCTGAGGAGGGGTGGAACAGAAAACTGTTAATTGAGTGAAAACCAGGAAATGAAGTCAGGGTGATAATTGGTCATCAGCTTGGAGGCTGAAATGGCCCCAGACAATGGCAAGAGTTTACTTCCTGAGGAAACTGTGTACCAGAAGACATGTCCACATTTGCTTTTGTAGGTGTAGCTTGGAGTTTTGTAAATGATGACCTGTTAGTCATTTAGGGCAGAGACACCCAAATACACTACCCTTGAATACTGTAGTCATTGATTTCTCTCTCATGTAACAGTCCTACTGGTTCCCACTATCAGGGAGGCTCTGAATTAGGTCATTTGGTTGAATGAGTTTCTTTCTTATTATGGCTCTGCCATTTTCTAAGATGTTGCATTCACCTGTATGCCGATACAGGTCCCGTGACGTAGGTTCACATTCCATTGGAAAGTACTTAGTCACAGGGTCAACCCTTAGCTGAAAGGGAGGCTGGAGAATTTCAATCTGGGGAAGCGAGGAGCCCAGTTAATACTCTATTCCTATGGACAAAGGCTGGGGGTGGTGGTGGTGGAAATTTGTGGGACTACCTAGCGATTTGGCACAGATGTCTTTAGGAATAAGAAGTCATCCATTCAACAAATATTTATTGAGGACCTCTTATGTGCTAGGTACTGGGATTACAGAGGTGAAGGAGTCAGACATGATGCCTGCCCTCATGGAACTCACAACCTAGCAGATGGTATGTTCTTCAGAGGAGGAAAAGAAGGCGGTTGGGTGATGGCTATAGATGAACCATGTGAGAGCTAGATGATGGACAGCCTTCACATGAGAGGGTTGTGAAGGGAAGGATGCTGTCAAGGAAGGCTAGACTTGGGCTTGGTCTGTAGGTAGAGGAAGATTCATTCATTCATTCCTTCATTCATTGTTTATTCAACAAGTACTTAGTGATGGGGATACAGTTATAAATGAAAACAGATACAGTGCCCACATTCTGCTGGTTTTCTTTCTAATAGGGTTTTCTTTCTCATTAATCAGGTAATCACATATATGGGATTCATAATTACAACCTGTTATAAGGCTTTGAAGGAACAGAGCACTTAATAAAATGATTCTGACTCAGACAGAGGATTCAGAGAAAGAGGAATGACAGTATGAAAGATGAATGGGTGTTAACTAGGTAAGGAACGTACCAGACTAAC
Source organism: Macroglossus sobrinus (assembly GCA_004027375.1). Lineage (NCBI taxonomy): Eukaryota > Metazoa > Chordata > Mammalia > Chiroptera > Pteropodidae > Macroglossus > Macroglossus sobrinus. Next base: position 24,042 of record PVKZ01001641.1, read on the forward strand.
GGAACAGCATGGACAAAGGCCCTATGGAATGACTGACAAATGGCCCCTGCCGCTGAAGCAGGGTGGGCGTGTCAGGAAGGAGGAGCACTGGGAAGGTTATCAGGGGCAAGTACATGCAGGGCCTGAAGTTCTGTTAGGATTTGGCCTTTATCCTAAAAATCAAGAGAAGTGATGGTTGAATTTTAAGTGGGAGGAGTGACATGATCAGAACCCTGGAAGGGGAAAGCTCATGAAGCAAAGTCTTTGCAGCATAATAGACAGAAGATAGAGGAGAAGTATCAGAAAGGGGATAGAAAGGCTGAGAGAACAGGGTAGACAGAGGGATGCCTTGGGTAGGGTTTGTGGCTCACAGGGACAATGAAGGTGGGGAGGTGAACAAATGGAGGGACAGGGAAGAGGCTCATTACCTTCAGGCTTCCATCTGCAACTGGGGTATAAAGCTATGTACTGGGGCCTTCCCCAGAAAGGGCTCTTTGGCTGACTGATGTGCTAGCTCTTATGGTGGGTGCCTCACTGTAGCATGGCCCCTTCTCAGATGGTATGAACCTCTCTTCCTGCCAGAAGACTGCAGGAAGATAGGCTTCTGCTGGGTCCCTTTCTCTCTCTTGAATGAGGCACTGGTAATGGGCAAACACCCAGGCCCTGGGGGCTTCTCTGGTCCAAAGGCCTGTCCTTCCATCTTAGCTGACCCCAGCTTGTCTCCACACTCTCTGAGGAGAACCACAGGGCTGATTCCCAAAATGATGGGATCATGGGGCATTGGGAACTACAAGGGAACCTCTGCCTGTGTTATTTACCAAGCCTGGGGCTTTCCCTATTTTCCAACCTGTCAAAGAAGGGTTTCTGTGAGGATCGAAGGGAAGATCAGATAATAGCAAGGTGCAGAATGAACACTATAGACACTGATAATAGTAATAGGGACTGTCCAGAATATGGAGTAGTTATATTTCTCCCAAAATGTCTACATTACTGTGGCAAGAATGATGATAGTGTTCAACTGGCAAGGAGAGGCTTAGCAGTCACCACACCTGATGTTTCCACTAGAGATAGTTTTCAGAATAACTGTGTGTGTCTGTGTAAATTGATCTGGGTGTCAGGAGACCTGGGTCCAAGCTCAGGAGCAGTAGGAGTTCCTGGGCTAATTTGAGCAATTCAGGTCTCTAATTTATCTGGTAGTTTAAATGTGTTTAAATGCATAATCCTAAAAAAGATTAGCCTGGTTTCAAACCCTGCTGAGTTGTTTATTAGCTATGTGACTTATAATAACATAGAAATAACAGTTGCCACTGGGAATTAAAGGAGACGCCACATCTAGGGTGCTTCATACAGCCCTGGCATAGTAGGCGTGCATTAAATGGAAACAGAGGGCCTCACCTTCCTTATTTGCTGAGTTGATTCAAGTCTACTCTAGTGTGACAATGACAAGGGCTTCCACTGGGAGTGTCAGAGCTTCCTATGAGTGTTTCTCACTGGTGGGATCGCGGGTCTCTGATTCACCCCAGCCTGGCTTGTTCTCAGGCCCCAGTTCCACAACCTGCCCCAGGCCAGGGCTTACTGGAGGCCTGGAGCTCAACTCCTTGCAGTGGTTCAGGCCAGGCCTGATCCCAGCAGTGCCCAGCAGTCCTTTGGTGGATTCCGCCTCGTTTTCCCTATGCAACTCCTGCACCCCACATTCTGCTCTGAAAGCAGCAGCCTTGCAGCTGGGCCCAAGCAGCAGAGTGGCTTAAATTTAGCCCTCTGGCTTCAGTGGTGAGCCACAGGTGAAGTTCAAGGGGAAAGCAGAGAGACAGCCACATTTTCAAAATACCTTTGGTCAAGACCATAAACAAAGCAAATGTTAGCCCTCAGATGGACCCACGCCCTCTGCTTGTTTTTGAGGGAAGCCTGGAAAACAATCTTATTTCCTTCTCATCTGCTTCCTCAGTTGACCCGCCCTTGAGGAGGCCCTGGACCCTGCAGCCTCAGCTTTGGAGTAGCCTGTTGGAAGTGTTCTCTTTCCTTGGAGCGGGGCACTGGGCTGTGGGAGCAGGCATTCCCCACCCAGCCTGTGTTTGATTTGGCTGGGTCTAGTCTGGGTTTGGCTCAGACAGACCAGCCACATTATGGGGGCTCCATCTCCCTCAGTCTCAGCCAGGGCTGCTGCCTTAGGAAGCTTGGTCAGACAGGCCTGGGGCAGATGATGCTAATAGCAACTGTTCACCTTTATTGAACACTTGCTAAGTACCAGGCATTGTTCTAACAACCTTAATCTACCAGCACATTTAATCTTCCTAATAATTTAAAAAGTGGTTGCAGTGATCATCTTATTTTTATAGATGAGGAAAGTGAAGCACAGACAGGATAAGTAACAGCTAGTAAGTGGCAGAGCTGGTATTGAAATCGATTTGGCTTGCCTTCAAAGCCCAACCCTTGACCACTATAGGACATTCTCTCTATCATATAGTGTCTCTCTCTTTGAATCATTTACTGTGCCAGGCACTTTTGATGCTCAGTTAATTGACTTGCCCGAGATCTGGACAGGAAGCTGTGGGGTAATGAGTCCAGCCCGTGCCATTATGTTTGTTAGCCCTGTTCATTCAAAGCCAGCTTCTCCATGTATGCACCTACCAGCCAGATTGTCCTGGAGCCCTTGTCCCTGTGTTGGAAGGGTTTTCCTCACTGTGGATTATCCCATGGGTTTTATCACAGTAACCTGTAAATATAGCAGAGGGGACAGAGACTACTCAGGATTTGAAATTGTAGGCAGGGATCTTCATGGGCAGTTGTTGCTCCAGGAGCCCCAAATATTAGGATTGAAATAATCGTATTCCTCAGGGGTAAGAATTCTCTATAGCCATCCTTGGGGGAAGTGTTTAGGGAGCATCTTAATACTGCATTCCCTGTTTTTGCTCCACCTATTTATTTATTTATTTGTGGTAAAATATACATAATGTAAAATTTACTGCCTTAACCATTTCTCAAGTGGCATTAACAACATTCACATTGTTGGGTAGCTATCACACCATTCATCTCTGGAACTTTTTCTCTTCCCAAACTGAAACTCTATCCTCATTAAATATTATAACTTTTCATTCCCTCCCCCCAGCCCCAGGTAACTACCATTCTACTGTTTGTCTATGAATTTGACTCCTCTAGGGACCTTATATAGTGGAGTTGTATACTATTTGTCTTTTTGTGACTGGCTTATTTTGCTTAGTATTATATTTTCAAGGTTAATCTAGTTTTAACAGTTGTCATAATCGCCTTCCTTTTTAAGGCTGAATTGTATTAATTATATGTCTATACCACATTTTGTTTATTTATTCATCCATTTATAGACACTTGGGTTGTTTTCACCTTTTGGCTATTGCAAATAATGTTGCTATCATATATTGAAGTTTTGTAAAAAAGTTTGTTTGAAAAAAAATTATCTGCTGAGAGAAGTTTGAAAACCACTGTCCAAAGTAGGGGAGATGTGTGAGTAAGATGCAGAGGGCCAGATCTGAAAGTATGTACACCCTTTTAGACTTTTTCTTCCTCTGATTGCTGGATCTGATATTTATCAGAGGAAGATATTTTTCAGCTATCTGATATTATCAGAGGAGAATGCAGCTCTCAGAGGTAACTGCCAGAAATCTCCTGGATCTGTAGAGGACTTAATTTGATGTTTATTGAGTGCCTGAGGATGGCAACCTAATGTGGTGGTGGACAGAGCAGGGTTTGTGCCCTGCCTCTACTTCTCACTGGTCATGTGACCTTGGGCAAATTGTTTCACTTCTCAGAACCCAGGGTCATTATGAGGACTAAATGAGATGATACATGTGCAGTGCTTCTTGGTGCGTGTCTGGCACACAGTACCCAGGAAACAAGAGCTGCCCCTCCACAAAACATTGCTGGGGATAAAGAGATGAACAAGATAGGCTCTGACCCATGGGTGTTCTCAGTGCATTGTATCAAGAGGCGCATGCTGTTAAGTTGTCCCATTACTGGTGATATTGATATTTATCATTTGATTAAGATGATAGCTGCCAGGTTTCTCCATTGCAAGGTTAACTAACAAGTGTTTTGTACTCATAAATTAATTAGTATTTAATAAGCATTTTGTAGGAACTACTTTGAGACTATGTTAATATTTTATTCTTCATCAAACTTTCACCTTGTAGTTTTAGAATCATGTTTTGCGAAGTGATGCTTTTATGATTCTACCATTTTTGTACATTTACTGTTTGGAATTCTATTGCAAGGTAGATGTTTTCTCCATTATTTATTTATTTGTTCATTCATTCATTCATTTATATCAATGCAGCCTCAAAAATTTCTATTTTATTCAGTGAGTTATAATCTGTAAAAATAATTATTTATTTCGATGTTTAAATTCTTTTTTTTTAACTTAAAATATCTAGTAAGCTCAGAGAATAGTAATTAGCCTAGTGTGATTGTAACATAAAATGATAGTAATATTGAGCTCTAAGTGCCAGGTGCTCTTCTAAGTCTCTTTATTAACTCTTTATATATATTAATTCTACATATATAATTATTATTTATTGCTATGAAACATGTTATCCCAAAATGTAGTTTAAAACAACAAACATTTATTATCTCCCAAGGTTTTTATGGGTCAGGAATCAGAAGTGGCTTAGCTGGGTAGTTCTGGCTCAGTGTCTCTCATGAACTTGCAGTTGAGATGTCAGCCAGGGCTGCAGTCAGCTAAGGGCTTAACTGGGCCTAGAGGATCTTCCATGAAGATATCTAACACATGGCTATTGGCAGAAGGCTTCACTTCCTCTCCACATGGACCTCTCCATGGGGCTACTTGAATCTCTTTACAACATGGCAGCTGGCTTCCAGAGGGAGTGATCACACAGAGAAGAGTACGGAGGAAACCACCATGCCTTGTATGACCTGGTCTTGGAAGCCATACATTATCACTTCTGCCGCATTCTACTAGAAACAAGTCACTGAGTAGATCCCATACTTAAAAGGAGGTGATAGATGCTCACACGTCCCTTTCAGAGAGAGGGAGTCAAAGAATTTGTGGTAATATTGCAAACCCACCACAAAATATATGAACTCTTAACTTTCATCTGTACCGTAACCTCATAAAGTTGGCATTACTCTGAAAAATTAAGTGCCTTACCCCAGATCACAGGCAGCCAGTGGTAAAGCTGAGATTTGAACCTAGGCAGCCTGGTTCCAGGACCCATATTTTCAGCCTCTACCTGGTCTGACAGGACCTTGAATACTTTGCTAAGCTGAGCCAAGGAAATGGAGAATTCCTGAAGGTATTTGAGGGGAAACAGATGTGATCCAACCCAGTGTTGACAACATGCAGCAGGGTGGAGGGTGATGGGAGAGGTGAGTGTCCAACTGCCTTCTCAGGTGGGGCTTACATGTGGATCCCTATTCTCCATCTGTAGCTAGGAGGCCTGTCTTTCCTCCTAGTGCTTTCCATCTGCTCATTTTTCAAGTAGTCAGTTATAGAAAACCAATATAAATCATGATTTTAAAAAATTATGGGCAAGATGATGGTGCTGGCTTTTCTTTCCTGGCTACTAAGCGCTTAGAGAAGGCTTGGTATGGAGAAATTATATTGCAGGTGGAGTAGGAGAAAAAATGGGACAATATGAGACATGGTCTTTGTCCTTGGGAGCCTATTGCCTATTTGGAAGACCAGAATATAAACATGAAATTAATTAAGACCTGGGTTACATGTAATTAACTCTTAAACAATAGGGCCAAGGATTGTGTCTTGGTTGCCTTTATATCCCATCATAGCTGCATTGCAGGGTGCCTACTTTCCTTCTTGATTGCTAAGTGATTGAAAGACGAATAGATGATCGTGTCCTATCATGATGTGGGTGGCAGAGATAAGAAAGAGGTGGATGGTGAAGCCAGAAGAGCCTACTAGTGGAGGTGAATGTTATGAACCATCTGGCCTCAGAAGGCAGGATTAGGTAGGAGAATCAGCAGAGGTTAATAGCTGAGGAGTTACTGTCAGAAATCTGCAAAGATTGAGAAGCACCAAAAAATGGGCAGAAAGATATCAGAAGTCAGGAAGGGTGTGGCAGAGGGAGTCTTGGGACAGGCAGGAGTCAGCACTTGGAACCCAGGTGGGCAGGAACAGAGATTTACAGCGCTAGGAACAGAGCTCAGAACATGGGCGAGAATCTGGGTCAGACATGCCCTTTGACCTCATTTGGACCTGAACTGGGGTCAGAGGGGCTCAGGAATTTGAGCAGGAAGAGACTGGAGTGAATTAGGGAGGTGCCTATGGCTGCCAAGGGGCTTTGTCAAAGAGCTTGGAGAGTGGGAGAGGATTTCATTGAACCAGCCCAGTTGCAGTGTGTCCTGCAGATTGTTGAGGCCTACCTATGCCCTAATTGTGGGTTATGATACAAATTGGAGTGAGGGTGAACCTGCCCTCAAGGGATTTTTAGTGTTGAATTTCTTAGGAGAAACCCAAACCTACATGACAAATGAGATCCAAGGACCACGCCACTGTGGAAGCCTGTCTGCAATTCTGTACTTTTCCTACTGTGCGAAGAAATAGTATAGCTTCTTAAATTTCTCTACAGGGAAGGATTAAGTTTGTGATTTGAACCCTAGCTTTGCCATTTCTTTCTCTGGGACCTTAAAGAGATGACATAGGCTAATTCCTCATTGGGGACATTTGGGTAATTAATCCCAGGGTTTTGGAAAGAATACATTCAATCACACATGCAAATATAATTGTTTGAACAGCAAAGTGCTGTGTATATATAATGGAATAGTACTGTGGAATAAACTGCACCCAGTGATAGCTGAAAGACCTTAATACTGTCAGTGGACCCCTCTTTACACAGGAACCTAAATGTCTCAGTCAATTTACAGGGGAGCTACAGAAATGACACACTGTTCTTTTCTGGCTTATGGAGCAAAACTCAAGGAGAACCTGGTTGATAAAATCCTCCAATTTGACTAGTATTCCTTCCCACCCCAAGTCTTTGTAAAGGACCAGTGTCTTCTGTGAGAATGTTATGCAGAACCCTCCTAGTTTGCTGTCAAGAGAACCAGACATAATCCCTGGGTGGGCCACATAGTTTCCACTCCAGCTGGGAAGGGGCTTTGTTTTCACACAGTCCTGGTGTCCAGCCAGGCTTGGTACTTCTTGATAATACCTGAAAGAGTTATTTTAGTTGGACTTTCGTAGAGACCACAAAAAGATTAGGTAAAATTAATATTGACTGTTTTTCACCGAATGATACTTGAACAATCTAAATCTGATTTTCTCCTTGAAGAACCTACTCTCAAGCTTGAAAATACTCCTCTAGGATTACTTCCTGTGTTACTTCCTGTGTAACAGGAAGTTGTCTCTCCTGCCTATAGAAGTATGCATTTTAACTGTTTGGTGTCTATGTAAGTGTGAGTTACAGATGTATAGGTTGCCCTCAACCTTTGGCCTGGGTTTTATTTTCTTCTTAGAGTTCTCTTACTTTAATTCTTGGTGTCCCCCAGCATAACTTAGAGAAGACTGACTATATAATGGCCAAGAATGGGAGTTCTGTGGACATAATCTACCATTATCAACTGTGGGTCAAACTTCCGTTTCCTCTCCCATAAATTAAGGTTAACTATACAGTATTGGCCTCAAGGGTTGTTTGGAGTATGAAAGTTGCTAATGTGTGTAAAGTGCTTAGATGGTACCTAAGTTAACACTCAATAAGTGTCAGTTATTATTTTTTTCAAGTTGTACATATAGTATTTCTTACCCTCAAGAAATATATACTCCCTGGAAATATAACATCTTGAAAAGTTCAGATAAACTGAAGTATGGATCTATACTTTGAATTTTAAAGATAACTAGGGAGTGCTTGGGGGTACAGAGTAGGGTCCTAATAAATATTTTTATGTATTTGGGAATAAAGGGTATAGGGGATGCTCCTTTGAGGTGCTAGCTCCTGCTGTGCTTGGCTGCTTCTTGTCTGTTGAAATAAAATCTAGGCTTTTCCCTGTTGTTCTTATTTTCATAGAACTAGTTGAAGTCCTTTGAGAAATACGTTAATAGATCTTGTTCCCCTGGCCAGTGCAGTTCTTTCCCACTCCTGGGCTGGGGCCTCAGTGCTTTAGGGATAGTACCAAGTGGCAACTTCCCCAGGAATCCATTATGGGGAAGGAAATGGGTTCCTAAAGTGCCTTATGAGAGACAGGGAGTGGGGTTCTCTCACCTGGCAAAGAAGGTTGGAAAAAACTTCAATAGAAGGGATAGACTTGATACTGGACATAACTAAAGAAAGAATTTGTGAATTAGAAATCACTACTGTGGAGTTCATCAGAAACCCAACCTAGAGTGAGAAATTAAAATATATGGAAAAGCAGTTAAGTAACACAGAATAAATTAAAATGCTCTAATATATGTCAATCAGAGCACCAGAAGACGAGAATAGAAGGAATGAATGAGAAGCAATATTTGATAAGATAGTGTTTGCACCTTTTCCCATAACTGAATGAAGACATGAGTACTGGGATAAAACAAATGCTGAGGAAGAATGCTGTCTACCTAGAAGTCTATGCTAGCCAACCTAGCTCTCATGAGTGAGGATGATATAAAGGCATTTTCAAATATACAAAAAAAAGAAAGTTTAGTACACACTAATGCTTGCTCAAAAAAATAATAAAAGATGAACTTTGTCCAGAAGAAAAGTAAACATCGAGATGAAAAAATGGCATTCAAAAAAAAAAAAAAAGACAAAGCTCATACATTGGTTTACTGTGTTGGTTGCAAATTTACATAACCATTAATTGTTTAAAAAAAAAACACCAGAACTTTTGTATAACAACAAAAAATCACAGGGAGGACCATTTTTACTTCTTTTCATCTGCCATGTAGGAAGTGACCCCAGTATTTCCAGATGACTAGTCTTTCAAGACAAGCCACAGAGCCAGAACTTTTATGTTAAATCTCCTGACTTTTAAGAGTTTACAACAAATTCAGAAAATTTTAGCATGCCAAGCAAGCTCTTCAACATCGTAGATCAAATAAAATTTCAGCTAGACACTCAGCTTGCACTGGTGACCTCGGGTGTAGGCAATACTGAGATCTCCCTTGGCTCTCTGATCTCTGTCACATGAATAGGGATGCCTTCTTAGAAGAGGTGGTACCTCGACTGGGAATTGAAGAAAGGATTGGAAATTAAGTAAGTGGAGAGGGTACTTGAGACCTAGAGGTGGAAAGCACCTTCAGTGGCTCAGGAAATAAGGAATTTGGTAAGAGTTGGGTTTGGAAGGAGGTGAAGATGGTTGGGGCTAGAGATGTTTGGATATTGTCCTTGTGTCCCCTTAAGATCTGAAAGATGGTCTATTTTGAATCACATTGTCTGGTATCTTACATCATTCCCTAGGGAGGGCGGTGGTGAATAAATGAACACTACCTGGTGATGAGAGTGAGAATGCCAATGAAAAAGGCAAGAAGAAGAAACCCAGGGATATTTGAGGGAATATGTGGTGTGATGGGATGCTTCCCAAGCAGCTATGTAATGTGTCAGCCAGTCCTTTAATTAGAAACAGTAATCTTGAAAGCATGGCTGCTGTGTAGCAATTCACGTGGATTTCTCAATAGCTTGAGTCTCCAGCTCTGGATTTTTCTAAATGGCAGTGTGCCCTGAACCAGGGTAGCTTCTTTGGAATGAAATCATATAAATAAATGGAGGGGACATGGGTGGAAGAGGTGGAGGGGAGCTGGATCATGAGTAGGAGACCCAGGTTCTTGTCCTGTCCTTGCTATCAGCTCCTTCAGAGGTAGATCCTATCTTACAGGGGTTAAGAGTCTCATCAGCATGTCAGGTCATGGCAGTCCTTGGAATTTTCCTTCAAACATAATGTACACTACACAGTAATATGTGTATATTCATAATGTATTTAGGAAAGTGTCATGAGGTGAGTACATATAACAAGATAATTTCTCATGGAGAAAATTAAATTATATTACTTAAATAAATTTTATCACTTTATTTTGCTACATGTATATTTTGATCTTGTAAAAGTTAAATGCTCGTATATTGCAACTGGATTGTATAACTTTGAACATAAAAAAAATTATCCCTTTGGGCCTCAGTAAAATAGAACGACTGGCCTAGATAATTTATATGCCCTCATACAGCTCAGAATCATTGACTCTTTCTTCGACATTATAATTGAGTGATGCAGGAGGCAGAGTTTAATGTTAAGAACCAGGTTCTGTGTCTAGAGGACTGGGTTTTCAGACTGACTTTACACCTGCTTAAGTGTGTGACTCTGGGAAGGTGTGTTTCAGTTGTTTTCTTTTTAAATCTGTAGTGTGGATAATAGTATCTGCCTCATAGGGATGCTGTGAGGATTAAATGACCCTTGTAAAACGCTTAGAACAAGGCCTGGCACATAGTATTTGTTCAATAAATGTTACCTATTATTATTATTATTGCTATTATTTATAAAACACAGTGCTAAGTGATCTTGGAATACAAAGGGGTCACTATAATTGAAATGGATTTTTGAGAAATGACTACCCTCAGTCTAATTAAGACTTACTCATTCTGGCTGATGTACACAGAATTTATTTTAAGGAATTAATAGACAATGTTAGGGCTGTCACAGGTTGGGTTCCTTGAGAAACAAGTGCTGAGATAGAATTTAGAATGTGGGGCATTTATTGGAGAGCTCGATTGAGATCGGTGCCCGTGGAAGCAAAGCAAAGGCAGTGTTGACTTGGGCAGAAGGAGCAGTTGAGCTCTGATGCAGTCCCAGTGAAGGCTCAGCTGACTCCATGGGATACTCTGGAACTTGGAGTGGTCCTTCAGAGTTGTCCTGAGTTGGAACAAGGAGACTAGGACTTTATGCCCCTATGCTGATCAGTCATAGATGTAGGCCACCTATGGAAGGCAGCGTGATCTAGGGCGAGGCAGTTTTCTTATTCTTCATTATGAGATTGACAGCCGAGAGGAGTATTTTAGCAGCATCCCCAGAGCTGAGGGAATGGGGTCTTCATCAGTGTACCTACCACAATGCCCAGGGACTGAGAGCAAAGTTAAGCCAGTCTTGCCAGGAATGGAACTAGAAGGTTAGGAATAGAGGCCACTCTGTTCATTTCTCAGGGGTTGTGTTGGATTTGTCTCTGTTTCTCTCTGCTTCATTCTCCTGCCTCTCTCTCTAAACACCAGCTTCCTCCACCTACTCATTTTGCATATGGCCCAAGATGGCCACCAGCCCAGAGGTTACCCATCATGACTGGTCTTAACCCTTCTGTCTTACTTTATATGTATGAGAGAGAGAGACACACACACACACACACACACACACACACACACACACACACACAGACTGAGAGAGAGACTGACTGACTGGGTGGCTTCAACCAGACTATGAGTGAACACCCTCTCCCCATCTCCAGTTTGGATCGCTGTCCATTCCCAGTCTAGTCACTGGGGGTGGGGGACTGAATCATGTTGTATCTCTACTTTCTAGGGGTTATGGCCAGTTCAGGCACCGTAAATATGTTTATGGGACACTTAACGTGGATTGTTGAGCACCTCTGATGTGCCAGGCAGTATTTGAGGTATAGGAGATACTGCAGCGAATCCAACAGACAATGGTCCCTACTCTCAGAGAGAGCACATTCTATTTGGGGAGACTGACTATGAAGAAATATGTAAGACCCAATCAAGGCAGAGGATGGGGATCTGCCTAAGAATAGCATTTTCTTAGGGCACATTGCAAAGATGTGGGGAAGAGTGGGAAGAGTGCTTCCCAGAGCCTGGTTCTAGCATTTTCTTCTCTCTCCCTTGCAGCTACAAGAGTCCTCCCAAATGCCAACCCCACCCCCATTGCTTTCTTCTCCTTATTTCCCAACCTGTCCTGTCTTTTAAGAACAACAACACCTTTCCTTACCTTTGCTCTCCCTTGAGCTCCTTGCTGGTGGCCCTCAGACAATTTAATCCTGCCATATGTGACAGCCACCTTCCTCTTTCCTGTTACAGTAGATTTCACAGTCATCCTCACAGATGTGGAACCTGGGGATGACCCACGACACTGTTCATTCCATCCAGCCAGTTGTTAAGTCATTTGGAGTCTGCTTCTCACATCTGTCTCCTCTTTTGTGACCACTTCTGGCAAGATCTCCTTAATTGCTCCTCTTGGCTTGTTTCTCCTTTCCAACCCATCTCATTAGTTGGCCAGATTAATATCCTTGAAATGCATCCCTGGTGTCACATTATTTGACTCAATATTATCTTCTGAATAAAGTTCAGCTTCCTTCTCTTGGCCTCTTAGAACTTCTTGAACTGGCTCCAACTTGCCTTTTAGCTGACTTTCCACCTTTTCTACGTTGTGGATGGCTGTACTCCAAGCAACCAGAATGAATCCCCAGATAGGTGCCAGGCTTCCTACCTCCATGCCTTTGGGTGGTTCCTTCCTCCTGAAGACTTTTTCCCTAATCTCCTCAGTCTTTGACTCATATTTCTTTCTAGAAGCCTTTCCTGATTCACTCAGCCAGATATGGCTCATTTTGCCTTCATCTGAACTCCTCAAACTCCATCTGAATCTTGCTGCCACCCCTTACCACTTGTTAACCATATTGCAGGCCATTCCACACATATTTTATCTGCCTTACTCAGTGGCTGAGTCAAATGGTGGCTTGAGGTGACTTCCCAAAGCCACCCTAGATAAAAGCATAAATTAAGCAAAAATAGGGTCTTACTATTCTTAAACAGCTTCAAGATAATCTCCCCAAAGTTAATTTCTAACAAATTGCCCTTATAGAAAGTCTAAAGTTGCCCCAGTTTCTTCTAGATTGGAGGTCTTCGAAGACAGGATGGAAGTTCAATCATCTTTCAGTCATCCATGGACCAGTAGTCAGGGGCTTGCGGAATGTGGCCAGTTAGGGAGTACTTGCTGTTTGAACCATGAAAGGATGAATAAATGAACACCACTCTATAGAGCCTCTCGTGGGATTTTCTCTTTCGCTTTTTTCTCCAAAGAGGTGAATATACTTCCCACCCACCCCTCTCCAAATGTCTGCTTCAGAACAGTGCTGTTGATTCCAGCGGTAAGGTTTCATTTCCTGACTCAGGTCCCGTGTGAAAAACAGCAGAGAACCTGCAACTTTAGGCGGGTAGTAAATGTTCTTTACAGTTGAAATGTAAGAACTGCTGCTGCTCACAGAAGGCTGTTCCTCAGGTGCTGCCTGCTCTGTGCGTGCACTGGAAATGTTCTGTGGCCTTTGCCTTCATTTCTCTGTTGGTGCAAAAAAAAAGGGCCCTGTTTCCTCTTCTAGATTTCACTTAGCCTTAAAAATAAATACGGAAAAAGTACCTGCAGTGATAATTGGGTCCTCCTTGTTCTGGTCTCTCTGAACTCTTATTTCCTGTCCCACCTTCTTACTTCTGGGCTACAGCCATCCAATTCCCTACTTCATTAAGCCTTTGCCAGGCGTGTTTTCTGCTGAGAACATTCTCCCTGACACCCCACTCCTTGCCCCATAGGCTTCTCTTCAGCCTTTAGATTTTTGCTTAGATGTAATTGTTTCTAGGAAGCCACTCCCCACCCACCCTTATCTCAGTCAGGTTACCTGCCCTGTATGACCTCACTGTATCCTGTACTTGCCTTACCCCTACTCCTACCCCTACCCCAGTGTTCACTCACTTGTCAATCCGCTTCCTGGTCTGCACACTTTGTGAAGGCAGAGCGGTCTGTCTTGTTCACCACTGTATCCTCAGTGTCTAACACAGTGCTGGACACATTGTAGGCACTGAAAAAATACATTGAATGAATGGATGGAGACACAAATGGATGGATGAGTGGGGGAATGAATGCATGACAACAGGTGCTATGTATCTGTTAGCTGGTACATAGAATTTTGCGTGATGAACAACCACATAACAGTGGCATTCAGTAACAAGCATTATTTACTCGTGCATTTGGAGTTATGTGGAGGTCAGCTAGGCAGCTTTGTTGATCTTGGCTGGGCTCATTCACATATCTGTGGTTGGCTGCTTTTGGCTGGGGCGACTAGAGCAAGGAGGGCAATGCAGCTCCACTACTTGTATCTCTTATCCTCTCACAGGCTAGCCCAGGCATGTGTTCCTAGTGATGGCAGGGGTGTAAGAGCAAGTGGAAATACTCAAGGCCTCTACTCATAGCATACAAGAATACTCAAGGCATGCTAGAACCAGTACACCACATTCTCTTGGTCAAAGCAAGTCATTGGCCATCTCTGATTCAAGGGGTCGGGAAACAGATTTCACCTCTTTAGTGAGAGAGGAACTGTAAAGTCACAAGGCAAAGGATATGGGTACAAGAGGGGATTGAAGAAGTTTGGGGTCCTTAATGCAGTTAATCTGCCACACTGGGCATCAAAAATCCTGGGTTGTAGTTCATAACTAACTATGAACTATGGCCTTGGGGGAACTTATACATGTCAGGTTCATGAGCTTTAGTTTCCTCACCCGGAAAATGGGAATGATGGTTTTATCCTGCCCATCTTACATAATTACAAGAAATTTATTCATTCTTTCTTCAGCCTACACTTGGAGTTTGGGAAGATTTATAAACTGCAGAATGCTGTGATGTGGGAAGCAGGATTGCTCTTCTGTGGGCACTTGCCCAATAGAACTGGCAGAGTGTGGGGCAGTGGGGAGAGAGGGGATGGTGAGACCAGGAACCTGCCTGCCAGCCCTGTGTCCCAGTTTTCCGACATCTGATGTTCTCCATTGTGAACTGGAGGCTGTTGTGGTGTCTAATAAATAATGTATGTAAATGAGTTTTGAAAAGCACCAAGGATTATGTGGTTGTAAGGTATTATTAGATACAGACCACCTTTGCCAAAATAGCTATTTGACAAATCTGGCTTTACCCCATGGCACTTCCTCTGCCTCCCGAGGAGATGAGATGGTTGGGAGTAAATTGTTCTGTAAAGATATTTCCTTAGTCCAAGAAAATGACAAGCGAGACTTACTAGGCGCTCTTTTTCTGCATGAACACTGAGTAGCTCTGCCTGCAAAATTGTGGGGGATTTTATCTCAGGTTCCTCTGCCTGTTGTCTGCTGAGGACAGAGAAATTCTAGGGTTGGTGCTTTACCTGGGGTGGTTTCCTTTTTTAAGTCTTATTTGGTCATCCCTTCAGATAAAAATTTGTGTCTCTGAAGGAGTAGCAGGCATCTTAATGTTTCTGAAATGCTGATGGGAGTTTCATCGGGGCACTTGAGCTAAACTGCATCTGAGGGCATTTCTCCCAGTGGCTTTGGAGGAAAACACCCGTCAGTACAATGGCCTCTCTTGCTGTGGAGACAGTCACAGGGGTGGGAGGTGGAACTAGAGGTCTTTTATTCCTAAATTTGGAAAGAAGAGTTCTGAAAGATGGGTCTTGCAGGATGGGAAGGTGAGATCAGAGAATGGCAATACATTCTCAGGGTCTGGGGGAACTTATACATGTCAGCTGAGCCCGCTTGGACTCTGGTTTGCACCCTGTCATCTGTTTTTGTCGCTCCAGTGCAGGCCGCATTCTTTTCTTTCTGAGACTTCACATCTCTCCTAAGGCCATCATTCTGGCTGGCTGGCTGTGTGGAAACACCTGGCTCAGATTGTGTCCAATTCCCGAAGCGCAAAAGGAAGCTCTCAAATGCTTCTCACTGACAGCACATTGTTATTTTTCTCTTCCCTCTTTCATGAATCATTGTGCCTGGAATCTTCCCAGGAAGGGTTCATCTGGCTAATAATTCTGTCCTCAGAACTGGGGACTGGCACTCTGGTGAGTGACAAGCCAAGGAGGCTGAGATTCAGGGGGAAAAGTCTTATTGGGCTTACATAATCCTGGGCTCAGGTTCTGGCGGCAGCAAATGCCAACTGATTGGCCTTGAGAGCTCATCAAATGAGCCTCAGTTTCTTCATCTACAAGCTCCTCTAGTTTTGTGGTCAGCATTAAGTGAGACCAGGTGTGTCAAACTGCTATGCAGAGATAAGCTTTTTGGCTCTGATTCAAACTGATCAACCCTTGATCCCTCACCCCATTCCTCAGGTGGCTGCTGTGACCCCAAGTTCATGTCCTCTATGGAAGGGGAAATCCAGACAGGGGCCCAGCAGTGTCCAACTTCCAGAAGGTATCTCACATGTTTCATGAACATGTCTGCTTGTGCTGTATTGACATCTGCTTCTATCCAGGCACCCAAGAGTGAAGTATTGTCCCCTGGATCCTACTAGGGGTTCTCCCTTTGACCTGGTCCTGGTGCTTTCCAAACTGCATCCCTCAGGTGCCACTGTGTTCCCTGTGGTGTGTGTTGCCCCAGAGCCATCCCTGTTCTAAGCCAAAGTGTGAAAGAAGTCCTTTTCCTCCCACTCTGTCAAGCTTTGTCACAAAATCTCACCGTGTCTCCTGTGGCACCTCTGAATGGGGCCTTAACGTATGAGTATGAGTTTACCAGGTGAGAGGTGGATATAACACTTAGATTTTACTTAGAAGCTACCTCTTCTCCCAGACTAACTTCCTTTCATAGGTTTATGAAATCAGTTATACAAATAGATGCTAGGGCTGTCTGTCTTACTCCTCCATCTCAGTTTAGGCTGGAACTGCCTGCACTGTAACAGCCGCAGTAGAGGCACCTCACATCACTGCCTTTATCACCACCAGCCACAGGTGAAGCAGAACTTTGAGCTGGGCCCTGTAAAGCCTATGTGTGTGGCCTCTGCTACTAGAAACTTAGCATTTGAAATTGGCCTTGTGACCACATGCACGAGGCTCTTGTAAAAGTTAGTAACCCAGGATTTGTCATCACATGAAATGCCTGTTTTAGGGAAGAAACTTAGTCAATGTCTTTCAGTTGAGTCTCCCTCTCCCTGACTGTAGAATCACAGTAGCCTCTTGACTTGTCTCCTTATCTCTTGTCTCCTCTACTGACAATTCACCTGTCCATGCTGCCACCAGTGTTTTCTGTAACACTGAGGGGTAAAGTCAAATCCCTAAATGGTCTTCGAGGCCATTCACCATCTGGCTTCAAATAACCCTTTCTATCTGAGCTTCTCCTGCATCCTGCTAAACTTCATTTGTAACCTTTTCCAGTCCCCAAACATGCTTTGTGCTGACAGACCTCAGAGCATTTGCCCACTCGCTTATTTCTGCTGCTTTCTTTGCTTTCCCTCACCTGGCAAACTCCTGTCCACCCTTCAGGGCCAGGCTCAAATGTCGCGTGAAGCCTCTCTGATCACTTTGGCTCACATCATGTCTCCAGCAGACAGCCTTGCTTCCTTCTTAGTGTGTGCATAAGCACTCTTGTGCATACCTCAGTTCTAGCTTATTGTAGTGTTGTAATTTTTTGTATGTGTTGGCCTTTGCTGAATTCCTCCAGGGCAGGTCCTGTGTCATCATCATAGCTGAATCCTCTTGTCCTCAAATAGAACTTGGCAAATGCTAATGGTGAATGAATGTGTAAATGAATGTTGAATGTGGAAATAGGAAGTTGGATATAAATTGAGTCATCCATGCCTTAGGAAGAAGGGGAGATTTTGTGTATTTGAGTGAAACATTTATATAAAACTTATATAAGCTTTAGCTAAAGCTTATATAAGATGGAGAGAAAGGAAAGTACCCATGAAATTTTATATAAGATGGAGAGAAAGAAAAGTATCCATGAGATTTCTAGGATTAGGTAGAAACAAGAAAAAATTTATCTCCCTTTTCAGCATTCTGGAAAGGTTTGCTAGAGTTGAAGATGAAGCTATTGACTTAGAGAAGAAAGAAAGAATACATGGGTATGAATAAGAATAATTTTTCAGATTTAAACATGTTTAATGCATATGTAACATTTATTGAGTACTCAGGCGCTGTGCCAAGCACTCTACGTGCATAATTTCATTTAATATTCTTAAAAGCACCACAAGGTAATTATTCATTTTCTCCAAACCCTACATCTGAAGATAAATAGGAAGTAGATGGGATAGGAAGGAGAAGTGGAGAGAAGGGCATTTTAAGCAGAAGAATAGCAAGTGCAAAGGCCTTGAGGCAGGAAAGAACTTGGCATGTTCAAGTACCAGAGAAAGGCTGCAGCGCTGGAAGATAATGAACAAGGAACAAATGGAACCAGGTGAGGCCATAAAGAGACCATACCACATAGAGGCTTATAGGTTACATTAAGGCTTGGTATATTATCCTAAAAAGCACCTTAAACTTTTGGTCTTTATCCTAAAAGGGAGGACAATCCACTAAAGGATTTTAAACTGGAAGTTGATAGTGGGGGGTGACAGGGACTTGTAGGTGGTGGCATGAATTAGATTTTTACTTTCCAAAGAAGAATTGGTTTGGAAATATTGGAAAGGCTTGCAGAAGTGATATGGGTGCTGGTTTAGGAGGCTTATGCAGATCAGAGATGATGGGGACTTTGACTAGGGTAGTGGTAGTGGAGATAGAGAGAGAGATGTGGATTTAGAAATGTTGGAGCAGCAGAATGGGTAGGACTTGGTGATGGATGGGCTGGAGGTGTGGGGTAAGGAGAGATAAGGTGATGGCTTGTTCATAGCCTGAGAAAGTAGGGGAATAGAGGTGACATTTTCTCACATAGAGGATACTGGGGGGTAAGTTTCAGGGTGCAAATGTGGGCATTTCATGGGCACAGGGGTCTGTGAATCTCCCTGGGAGGAAATACTGATTTTGCTTATCACTAAGTTCTCTAGAATTTTGAAAAGTAGGACGTGGGCCAGAACACCACCCTCCCTAATGGTAGCTATAGGTCCATTATGTCCCTTTCCTATGGGGCATGGTGGGCTCAGAGTCTTGTAATGATCTTAGTTTTTCCCAGAGTTCCTCAATCTTTCAAAAGACAGGCACTGGAAAGAAATCAGCTTTGCCAGCAACTGTCTCTGCTATATTTCCTGTTGATATTTATATATTTCCTACCATGAAATCCTTTCAGGATCAAAAAGGCGTGGTCCTTGAAAGTTGAATGCAAAATCAGATGGCATTTTATACATTCTTTTCCCTGATAAGCTGACCCACAGCAACCTTCCTCAATTCAGTGAGGAGAATGTAAGTGAGTTGAAAAGAAGGGACCAGGCGGTGCTTTGGAAGTTAGAATCTGTTATTGTTGTGTGCTTGCCAGAGCAGACTGCATCAGGTATCTCCCCGCAGTGGTAGGGAGAAATTATTTGAGGCCAAGGGAAGAGGAAGGGGAAGGACTGAGGGCTGGAGTTTACTTCATGTGATCAGTACAAATGGTAGGCACTTTGGCTGTGAGGTGATTCCTATGGGACTGTTGAGCATACAACCCTATTTATGCCCAAATGGAGCACAGAGGTATGTTCAACTAAGAAATTGCCCACTTGGTTGACATTTAATAAGCTCTTAATGCTGAAACAGATCTTAATCTAACCATCTCACTTTCTGCAGAATTTGAGACCCAGAGGTTGTTTCATAGTAGGACCACAAAAGGAAAATACTGACCAACTGACCAAGAATAGTGAAGCTATTTGCCCAAAGTCTCATGAAGAATTGTTGCCTGTGCAGCGCATAGGGAGAACCTTCCACACTGTGCTTCCAGTGGCAAGATAATAAACACGAGGTGTTTTTCCTCTTTGGCAGTAGGACCCAAGACATGAAATATGAGCTTGGCAGAGAGTTCCATATTGTGTTAGAAGGACAGATAGATTTATATTGGGATAGTAAGTGCTCAGTCTGAGCCCAAGCATGAATGATTGGATTCCAGCCTGAGTGTTGAAATTCACTACAACACTGAGAGACAAGTTAGTCTGCTAAGGGAGCTGTAACCTTTTAGTCTTTGGTTGCTCTTGTGTCAATACTGTAGTCAGTGGATGTGCAAGCAACACTTTGTGCTAATTCTCAGTTAATGGACTCTTATAAAGTTATACCATGAGGAAGAATCACACCGGTTTGTATAACGTTTTACTGTTGTATGTACATATTTCCTAATTTGATTTTACCACAATTCTTAGGTAGGTATCATTAATCTCTGTTTAAAGATGAGGTTAATGCCTTGCGGACAGAGCTGGAACTAACACAACTTATTTTTCAAGTCCATGTTTGAGTATGAAATAGTGATACTAGACATAGCATGTACATTGTCGGTGTTCAGGCTTGTAACATGTTATTAAGCCATTAAGCAACTATAATGATTTTGTATTTTTTTATGAGGCTTTTCTTAAAAGTTTGCTGGACTCAGCATTTGAGAAGGTACTTCTCTGGATTCCTTTTCTTATGTCTTGCTGCACTTCGTCTATCCTCAAATAGAGAGTCTCCTGAAGAGTTTACCTTGAAGTTTCGCTGATTGACAACAAGAATTGATAATGGCGATTGTAAGGACTTGCTTAATGTGCACTATAAAAGTGAAACTCCTTTAAATAACTAGGCCCCAAATTTTAACCAGGTTAAATTGCTTGAAAATTTAAACACACATGTGCGCGCGCGCGCACGCGCGCGCGCACACACACACACACCTGAAATCAGACCCTTCTTGTTTCTCCTCTCCATTCCAAAAATCAATTGGCTAGAATTTGCAAAGTTGCCAGGATGAGGTAATGGGCAATAACTCACGTGGCTTTCAGAAACATAAATCACTCCTCCTTTCTATCCTGTGGCAGGCCTTCTGAGTAGTAGCTGCAATGTGCATAAAATATTTGGGCTTTACTGTGGCCTTGGATATTCTTCCATGTGGCATTCTCATCAGAAGGTCAAGGAAATTCATCTTGCATCCAATTACTGTCAGGTGAATGCACACATGGCCGGAGGCACCTTATCAATAAAGATTAGCAGCTCTTGCCCAGGCTGGTCATTTCAGTGTGAGTTAATGGGGTCAAGGTGGGGACAGCTGTGACAGAATGGGGGCCTCCCTGCTCTGAGTTTGAATCTAGGGGGACTGTCTAAAGTGACTAGCTACAGTGACATTTGTTGGGAGGGGTTTTTGAAGTCATAAACTAGAGATTTATAGATTGTTTAGATACAGCTTTAATATTAAATAGTGAATTTGAATATTTTTGGTCAGGTCTGTGCTCTCCATATTGTTTTATATCAGGTCTCTAATCACACTTTTGGTACTTGCCTAACCCCCGGAGATATTTGAGGTTGTTACCCCTACAGGAGTTGTTACCTTACTATGAACCAACCATGGTCTTCTCAGGGCCAACTGTTAGTATTAAAAAAAAAATTTTGCCCCCTCCATATCTCCTCTAATATGGATGCCTATTATGTAGAAGATTTGAACAATATAGACAACACAATGATTAGTACAGGAGTTGGAAACCTATGGCCCATAGGCCAAATCTGACCTATGGCCTTTTTTTAATAAGTAAAGTTTTATTTAAACACAGCATGTGCATTCATCACCTTACTGTCCATGGCTACTCTTGAGCCACTATTCTCAGAGAGAACTGAGTAGTTGGAACAGACTGTATGGCCTGCAAAACCAAAAATATTTACCATCTAGTCCCTTACAGAAAAGTTTGCCAAGCCCTGGCTTAGCACATAGGTGGTTGGTAAATATTTACTGAAGAAATGAATCAATCTGTAATCCCGCCACCTAGAGATAACCATGATTAACATTTTGGTGTATATTCTTCAGTTTGTTCTCTGTGTATAAATAGCTATAGTTACATTTTGGGAGGACAAAACCATACATCCTATTCTTGTAACTCACTTTTAAACTGTATGTTATGGGAATTTTCCAAGGTTATTAACTATTTTACATGATTTTTAAACTACATAGTGCATATTGCATGGATGTGCCAGGATATTTAACCATTCCCCTATTGCTGGATTATGTTATGTTGTGTCCATCTAAGTTTTCACTTTTATGAATAATGCTGTGATAAATATCTCTGCTCATGTGCTGTGTGTGTGTGTGTGTGTGTGTGTGTGTGCCTCTAATCCTAGAAGGAGAATTATTCCATGTCATATTGCTAATTAGTTTTTTTTACCTGGATATGCCTTATCCTCCCAGCATGTTGGGAGTTCCTTGTTGGCAGGGATCCTATTGCATATTTCCATCTCAGCTCCTCTTGCCTTCTAACAGAAACATAGTAGGCAGTCAGTAAATGCTTTTGGTGTGTGTGTGTAGTAGAATGTGCTGTTCCTTTTCTCTGATTGTTCAGATCCTATAAGTCCTGCTTTTCTCTTTCATGAGGCCTTAGCTGATTCTTCAGCACCCATGGTCCCTCCCTCTTCTGGTCATCTGATTTTCTATGTCATTCACTACTTAGACCATATTCTGTAATTCTTTGAAATAGTGATGTAATGCCCAATGCATTAGTTTCTATGGCTGCTATAATAAATTACCACACATCTGGTGACATAAAATAATGTATTAGTTCTCTTACTGTTCTGGAAGTCAGAAATCTGAAGTCAGTCTCACCAGGCCAAAATTAAGATGCTGGCAGGGTCCCACTATCTCCTTCCAGAGACTCTAGGGGAGGATCCATTCCTTGTTTCTTCCACCTTCTGGTGGCTGTCGGCATTCCCTGGCTTGTGGCCACATCACTCCAATCTCTGCTTTCGTGGTCATATTGCCTCCTTTCTTCTGTCTGTGTCAATCTCCTTCTTGCTCTCTCCTTTAAGGGCACTTGTGATTGCATTTAGGGTCCATCTAGATAGTCTAGGATAATTTTATCTCAAGTTCTTTAACTTAATTACATCTGTACAATCTTTGTCTGCCATTTAAGGTAAAATTTAGAGGTTCCAGAGCTGAATATTTGTGAAGAACCAACTTGGTGGCAGGCACTGGCACTGTGCTAGCTGCCTTTCATCACAACAGTGCAGAGAGAACTTACACATAAAGAACTGTAGTCAACATAGCTGAGCACTGGCCAAGCAACTGGGAGACTCAGGTTCTGGTATGAGGGTAAGGCTCTCTATTCCTCAGTTTCTCTTTTTGCGAATTAAAGGGTTGGAGCAATCACCATTTCTTGAAGTGAAGGATAGAGCACCACTGTTGGGGTGTCTGTGTGTATAATGATTTTAGGTGGTTCATAGAGACAACTAAATAGCACTGAGTCACAGAAATAGAGTTATTTCTATTTAATCCTCTTTTAACCCTTCTGATTACCTTAAGGATAAAGTCAGCATTAGGTGCTAGTATGCTTTCAACACTCCCTCTAATCCTTCCTCTTTTATTTTTATTTTTTTAAAGGGACAACATTTATTCATTTTCCAAATGTTACAGTAAAACCAGGTGGAAGAGATGGTTTTAGCAGTTAGAAAAAAAAGTACAAATCTTAAGTTGGGCCATTAAAAGTTGTTTACGACAAAGAGAGGGAGAAAAAAGACAAGAAGTTGTTTCACATTACAGACCTTCCCAATACCCCAAAGCCTAATACTTGCTTACCATGTCAAAAAAATAGACACAGTTGATTCACAAGCTGAATGTTTGAACTTGAGTAAGACATTTATAAAAACCTAGACAGGGGCAATGTCCTCCCCCAGCCCAGGTGCCACTGGGCACCGCACAAGAGACTAAAAACTCTACAGGGGGAAGACTGGACACTCAAAGTTTGGGAGTATAGGCACCCCACATCTGGCTCAGGGATTTGAGTAGTAAACTAAACCCACTTGGAGAAGAATTGTGGGAGAAAACCAGCAATTGCCTTCTGCAGGGGTGGGGATAGGGAAAGAGGTGGGGCCAGAGACAGGAGCATTTCATATCACTAACCTAACTTGGGAAACTGCAAGGGACCATCTTCAACTGGCCTTAAGAGGAAGACCCGGTGGATGACGGGAGAATCCACAGGCGGGGAAGGAGAGGAGGGAAGGGAATGTGGCCGGGAGCGGGCAACAACCCCTTTCCTTTCTAGGCACAGGAAGGCAGCCAGGGCACCATGTCCAGGCAGTGACCTCACAAGAACAGCAAAGTTTTTGCAGCTTAAGAGATCCCCCACGCAGCTACTCATTCTGCTGGCTGGCAGGTGTAGGGCCACTCTCCACCCCGAGGGAGTGAACAGCTCTGCAGCCAGAGTCCCTGCCTCTTCTGTGTCTCCTCCCCTGGAGGCAGCATTAGCCTCTGCCTCCTTGGCCTGGGGCTCCTGGCTCTCAGAGGTGGCAGCCTTCCCTTCCTGGGCAGTGCCTTCCTCGCTGCACGCACTGATCTCTCCCTGCTCCTGCTCCTCCTCTGTGGGTGAGGAGGCAGACGTATCTCCCCCACCCTCCTTCCAATTTCTCTTGAAGGACAGGCCAATTTCAAAGCCTTCTTGAATGAGAATTTCTTCCTGGGGGTCTCCTTGGCGGGGGCATCTCCCTTGGTCTCAGTGCCCTGGCTAGTGGGTGCTGGCTCCATGGTATCACCAGTGGCCCAAGCTGCTTCCTCTGTTTCATTCATGGGGGCGGCCGGAGGGGGGCGGGAGGAGTGGGGCCGATCCCCCTGCACCCTTGGGGGTAAGTCTCCATTGCTTTTCACGTGGCCATTCTCTTGTCCATTCGCCTTAGCGGGGGTGGGGGTGGGGGTGGGGGTTGGTGAGGTGGGAAGCGCTTGCTGCCTCTTCAGCGGTCACGTTGCCCCAGGGAGCCTTGGAGCTCTGGAGCCTATGATGGGGGCGGGGATTGCTGGGGGGCACCCCGAGCCGCGGGGGGGATAGTTCTGGGTTGGTTTGGCTGGTGGAGGGGTGGGGCTCGCTCTTGAGGGGGAGGGGTATGGAGGAAACTGAGCTGCATCCCCGCTCCGCGCAGGACCCGCTGGCTGTGCCCACCGCCGCTCTGCTCTTCACCAGAATGCTCCCAAACTCCTTTTATCAAAAATAAAACAGGTCTCAGGTTACAGAATCTAGGTAGACTTTAATAACATTAGTTTAGGTTCATCGTATTTATTTTTATACTTACGTTCCATTATGGGCAAGTGATTCAGATTTTTCCTTTTGCAATACTATGAAGCGACTCATGTAAAAAGTGAGGTGATTTAAAGAAATATATTAAATAAATATAGGCCTGATGGTTTTGTGATAATGGCTCTGAAGTTTGGAAATTCTCGAGATGTTTCTAGGCTGGCCCCCAGTTCTCTGATCTATTCTAGTTCTAGGAGCTGGGTAGGATTGAAAACATAAGAAGCATCCTCAGAGGACGCAGCTGGAAATTCAGCATTAATGAATCCTGATCTCTTCCCATTTAAGTGCTTCTGATCCTTCAGGGACCATTGGGCAGCAAAACCATGAATATTAATCTCGTGTTGAAATTGATCACGGCCCATTTTAACGCAGAGCTTCTGGTAGGAGGATGAGGGGGCGTGGCCTTTTTCTGACCAAATATCTAGAAGATGGGGAGGCAACTCTGACTTCTTCATGATAGGGAATGGCTGTTATTTGGACACGGCACAGAAGGTATGGGGAAATCCTCTCTCCCATCCACTCTGCTTCCCACTTTCTGCTGGAGGGAACTGGTTTAGCAATCCAGGTGAAGTGCTCAGAGGACTGCGGAGCTGGGTCTTTGCTTTAAGACCATGATGGGAAGTGGGAATCTTGTCTTCCATCTCTTTAGCCATGAATGTATATCCAGTGCTAATTCCCTGGTATGTTTGGAATTTCCTCTTAAGGAAAGATTTTCCTGGTTGACAGGTAGCACCATTGTCACCATTATTAAATAACTCTTATTTTTTTCAGAACACTAGCCCATATACTGTGCTTCCTTTCTGGGGGAAGGAATGGTGGTGAGAAGCGAAGGAGACATGCCAGTCATTTCACTCAGCTTTTTCCTACCATATGTATTCCCCCACCCTCCAAGAAAGCTAGAAGCAGGTATAATTTGAAGACTCAGGAGTTGATGTGCTTTAATTATCTGTGCTAAGCCTGTGCTTTGCTACCCTGAATAATTGTGAGATGGCTAAAGACAGAGTGTAAAATCTTGGCTAACTTGGTATAGCACATATGGCAAGGAAACATCCCCGGCAAGTAGTACAAAATTTGGAAGCAAAAGACTATTTTATGTTTAGGTGAGATTAGGAAAGTCACTTTACCTTTCTGTACCTCAGCCGCCTCTTTTGCAAAACAGGTTAATAGTAGTAGTTTCTCCTAAAGCTGTAGCATAATATTCACAGCTTTGTTTAACAAGGAGACAATGGGAAGCATTCAGTGCCATAATTGTGTACCGTTATTCTCTCCATTTTGCTGATGAGAATGCCAAGACCCAGAGAGGTTACTAACTTGCTGAAGTTCACACAGCTAACATGCTTCAAGCCCGGGCTCTGAACTCAGCAAGTCTGATCCCAGACCCAGCTCTTGGTACAGCATCACCCAGCTACCCATTTGACAGTTCCATTCTGGGGCTTATTTCCTCTGGTCGACGGGATCAGAGCTAAACCAGGGCAGTGCCTGGCAGGGTCAGGCCAGATGGAGTTGGATTCCTGTGATTCAAGCAAATCCTTTCCTTTCTTTTGGGTCTTAGTTTTCTCATCTGTAAAATAGTGTGATACCCAGTTCCTCCCTACTGCCCTCTTCTGAGGTCAGAAGCAGTGATGGATGTGAATAGGCTTGGTCAAGATTAATAAAGGACAGACTGATGTCACTCATAGGGTTCCTTGAACAAACAAGGGAGACAATAGTAGGTAACAAGAAGCACTGGTGTCTACAGAAGGGACACCCTGTGGAGCTTGCTCCCAGTTACCAGGCTGGCTCTACCTGGCCTGCAGGCAGCAGGGAGGGTGGTCATGGTTGCCAGGGAAACAGCCACAATCGCTAGATCTGGCCTGGCAGCTCATGCCCTTTGGCAGGGCATGAAACCTGAACACCCTTGGGGGCACAGGCCCTCCCCTCGCACCCCGCCTCCCCCAGCAAGCCAAATTTCCACATACCAGGGCTGGGAAAAGGGACGGAGATGCTGAGCCTTTTGTACATGGCCAGGAGAAGGACTGAAACTTGAGCACAGACTTGCAGGGAGGCCAGGGAAAGAGCAGGGAGCCCTGTGTGGAGAGGGGAAGCCAGGGTAATGGTCTAGAGTAATACAGCTCTCCTTTCAAGGTTGTGGACCAAGGGGGTGAGATGGGCCTCGGAAACACCTAGCTCAGTGTCCAGCATGCCGCATGCTTACTCTGCGTGGCTAACAACAGCAGTGATGTCTCATTCCTGCCATTTATTGCTTGTCTACTATGGTACCAAACATCATGCCAGGCACTTGATATGCATACCATCTCTCTTTTGACAAATGCATGAGGAAAGTATTATTATTCTCCATTTTACAGATGACAAAACAGACTCTGAGAGCTGAAGTGACTTTTACAAAGTGAAGAAAACCAGGTTAGGAGCCCAGGCTGGCTGTCTCCGCAGCGTCTGAGTGTGTGCCACCTTTCCACGGAGGCAGTTTGCTGAGTGTCTCCTAGGTGCCTGGCACATGACATGCATTATTGCTAGTCTGATCTGTGCAGCAATTCTGGAGGATGGGCAAAGTTACCTGCCTTTTACAGATGAGAAAACAGAGAAAATGATTTGCCTGCCTAAGACCTCATTTGGCAGAGACAATATTTTACCTCATGACAGTGGCTGGAGTCCAGGCTCTGTGGGTCTATTCATTCTGCCATATCACCTCCCTCTTCTAAGGCTGGAGTTGGACAACAATTTTCAGTATGCTGGGCATTGGGTTGGTGGCAATGAGAGTGAGTCTTCATCATTGTGCTGTCCTGAGTGCCTCATAGACCCTGTTATGCTGCTTTTATTGGAGGGGTTGTATACAAATTCTTAGTAATAAAACATGAGTGTCATCTCTGCCTCAAATGGACCTTATTTTCCATTTGAGGAGATGAAGAATGGCCACAAGAAACAATAACAATAAGTGATGTCCAGATGACATACAGTGTTGTCCAATAGAAGATTCTGCAGTGATGGAAATATTTGGCATTGTCCAATGTGGTGGCCATCAGCCACCTGTGCTTTTGAGCACTTAAAATGTGGCAAGTGCGACTGAGGAATGCATTTTTAATTTTAATCAAATTTAATAGCATCTGTATTGGACAGTGCCTTGCTAAAATAGATGAAGTACTGTACTAAGAGTTTTCTCAAATGATCAATTATCATCCTTACAACAGTAAGAGATAGATTATTATCATCCCCATTTTTCAGAGGAAACCAAGTCCCAGGAAAATTAGGAAACAAGTTTGCCTGGCTGAACACGTGACAGGGCCAGGATTTGAACCCCCTGGGCACATAAACCCAGAGCCTGCTACATTGTGCTGTGCTACCAAGCTGATATTTTCCTCCACCATAGGAGGGCTTGAGGTCAAGGTCAGAATGCACTAGGATGGATATGATGACAGTCAGGACTGGTGATAATGGCACCAAGATGACAGATGGAGTACAGGGTGGAGACAGGAGGTAAAATGAGACATGATCCCTGCAAGGGAAGGCATTGGATCCCCCAGGGAAAGTATCTTGACCTGGAGATTGGGTAATCTGTCCTGTCTTCCCCTTACTCTGGATTTGAGTCCTGGCTCTGACACTTTCTAGGTGACCCGAAACAAATCTTTCTGGCTCACTGAGTCTCAATTGCTTCATCTATAAAATAGGAATGATAATAATACTGACTTCATTGGATGTGGTGATATTAAGGCATGATTGTACTTAGCTGTGAAAAGGCCCTGTCAGCTGTAGCATACCCTACTGTTGGTTCATTCTCCTTGTTAGCTCCTGAAACTTTATACTGGGGAGGATATACCAGCTGCCTCTGGGGAGCAGAAGAGGTTAAGCACTCATATGATCTTGATTTGCAGGACAGATATAATCTGTGAAAGTGGGGCCTCACCATCCCAGAGGTTGCCAGGAACGTTACCTCGTTCTCAGGACAGGATCCAAGGATTAGAATTTGGTGGAGCCTGGGAAGCTGCATTTAAATTGCTCTTAAGGTCACACCCTGGCCCCTCTGTTTAACCCCGGAGAGCCATCTGCAGGATGGGGACAGAGGCCTCTGGGGACAAGTTATTGGCATTCCTAACTGGTCAGACCTGTTATCCAGAGCTGCAGGCTTTGTATCAAGTTTCTGGCTTTGTCTGCCTTTCTTTTCTTTTTTATTGTGAAAAATTTCAAACATTACAAAGTAGAGAGAATAGTATAACAAGCCCTTCCCCATATCCATCATTACAACTAAATCTCTACAATACCTATAACCCTACCACTCCCTGGCACCTCACCCAAAGTTATTTTGAAGCAAATCCCAACATGTCTTCCTTTTAAATAACCCTTGTGACCCTCTCATAAATTTTTGGTCTGAGCTGAATTGGTGCCATTTCAGGAGAGGACAGTTTAGCAGTCTCAAAATACCAATACAAGTGCCTTTTGATTTGGCACTTCCACTTTATACAGATGACATACCTGCACGTCTGCAAAATGAAGTTTGTATGTGTTTATTCATTCCAGAATTGTTGATGATAGTGAAAGATTATACAGAAAAGAAACATTCAGAAAAGGGAACTTGTTTAATAATTTTATAGTGGAATTCTGTAGTTCTGTAAAAAGGAATGAGGAGTTCTTTATGAAATGATATGGACTGACCTCCCTGAAGTATTCTTAAAAGAAAAAGGTAAGGTACAGAATGCTGCGATTTATACACTATAATACTTATAAAAATAGAGGAAATTACATTTTAAGTAAGCCATTATTTCTGAAAGGATGCACATCACCTGATAACTTGGTTGCATGGCTACAGAGCAACTAGGTGACTAGTGGACATGGGTAGGAGAGAGACTTTTCTCTTTACACCTTTTCTACCTTTTTAATTTTATACTAATTTTTAAGATTCCTGTTTCTGCTATCTAAAAATAGAATTCTCTTCTGTAAACCTAAAAATGCTCTTAAACATATAGTCTATTAATTAATAAAAAGATATTTATCCAAATGATTTGGAAACTTTTGTTCACACAAAAGCTTGCACAAAGTGTTCATAATTACCAAAAATTGGAAGCAACCAACATGACCTTCAGTAGGTGAATGTATAAACTGTGACTATATTCCAGACAATGGAGTAGTATTCAGCAATAAAAAGAAATGAGCTATCAAGCTATGAAAAATCATGGAAAAACTTTAAATGCTTCTTCTAAGTAGAAGAAGCCAGCTTAAAAAGCCTACATAATGTTTGATTTCAACTATATGACGTTCTGGAAAAGACAAAATTATAGAGATAGTAAAAAAGATTAGTTGACAGAGGTTGGGGAGAGGAGGGAGGAAAGGATGACTCGGTGGAGTTTAGGGGATTTTTTTGGGGGGACAGTGAAAATACTCTATATGATACTATAATGACTATAACATGTCATTATGCATTGTCCGAACCCTAAAGTGTAAAACACAAAGAATGAACCCTAATCTAAACTATGGACTTTGGTTAATAATAATATATCAATATTGTCCATCACTTGTAATAAATGTACCACACCAATGCAAGATGTTAATAGTAGAGGAAATGTGCAGGAGAGGGAGAGGGGGTATATGGGAACTCTCTGTACATTCTGCTTAATTTTTCTGCAGACCTAAAACTGCTCTAAAAATAGTTCATTAATTTTAAAAAACGAAATCCTAATTACCTTAGATCTGAAGAGTCTCTTTGCTACCTCTGCTAGTGAGGTTGTGGTTGTGAGGCGGGTGAAGAGTGTAAGGGAACTTGTTCTCCCATAAGGTAAGTCACCCTAGGTATTGCCATAGGCAGCAGAATTGTTGCAAGCACAGTGGTCTTTGGTGAGACTGTTGCTTAGAGAGCAAGCAGGATAATTATTAGGGATGATATGCAGACGGTAGATTCATGAGCTTTGAATGTCAGAGGATTTTGGCTTTGATTCTATAAGCAATGGGGAGCCATGGAGAATTTTATCAGAAGAGCGACATGGGAGAGCTATGCTTCAGGAGACCTGGGTTGCAGAATTAGTTCTGCCCCTTCACTGGGCCCCATGCCTCTGTCTGTAACCCAGGAGGCTGCAGTAGGCCATCGGGGAGGTCATCATCAGCTCTAAGGTTCTGAGATCAAAGCCTTTCTAGATTTCCCAAACCCCCGTGCCACCCCCTTTGTTTTTCTGCTAACCAATGCTGTGCTGTGACTGGAACCGCCCCCTGGGGTAAATGTCAGCCCATTAAAGCCTGTTTTATTTTATTATATTTTTCTCTCCTTTTGAAATCTTCAAGGAGAAAAACCAAATCTGTGCCTGCCCCAAGGAGGAGCAACCTGGAAGGGAGTTAGAAATAAAGATACGGGTAATCAAATCCCCTCAGGGTTCCAGGGCACAGGCAGGCTGCTGTCTGTACTCCTGCCAGGGCCATTTCCTGCTAGAAAGACTTGACTCTGAGGTGTCCAAGCTGCTAGAGGTTCCATGCACGACCCAGCCTGGAAGGCTCCAGCTGGTTGTGTGAACTGGGGGAGGTTTCTCTGCTTCTTCCAAGGTCCTCCTGTCACCACAGTGTGATTTATGAGCTTTTCCTCTAAAATGTGAGAACATTGGTTTCTGATTATGTCCTGTAATGGAGGAAAGCAGTGGCTGCAGCATTTCTGATAAATACTATCTCTTTAGACCACCATCTTGTTATAAAGAGGATGCAGAAGGGGGAATAAAAGTGTTTTTTTTTTTTTTTTTAAATAACACATGGCCTATCTAGCAAGGTGTTGGGTGTGTCACTGCTCCCATCTGAAGAATCTGGGCTAGATTTCTAGCTTAATTGCCACATATCGGCTGTTAAAACCAGAAGCTACTTAGCTCTGAGCTTCCACTTCTATGCGGAAAAAGTAGAGGCACATTAGTAGCATCGACTTAATAGGAAGTTCTGTACAGATCATGTTGTACGTGATCATGTAAATATTTGAAGAACTCAGCATCGGGCCTGGAACAAATGAGGTGTTTTGGAAGTGCTTGGGATTATTATTAAGATTATTATGAGCCCCAAATAGTGGATGGTCTAAAAGTAATTTGAAAAATAGTTGGAAAGCATTTTTATATGGCAGGGCTCGCGCTTGTGGGAATGACAGCATCTCAATCCAATTGATATGGCAGGGCTCGCGCTTGTGGGAATGACAGCATCTCAATCCAATTCAACAAGCAGGCTGTATTATAGGTGTAATCTGTATAGTGTGCTACAGTTCATAGAACAAAATGTGACCTTGGGCAAATTCCAGATCTTGTTTTACACAGAGCCTTCATTTGTAAAAATGAATAATAATATCCACATCTTGTGTGTGGTATGTAGTATGTGGTATGTGGTATGTGGTGTGTGGTGTGTGTGTGTAGTACGTGGTATATGTGTGGTATGTGTGGGGGTGTGTGTTGTATGATGTGGATGTGAGTGTGTGGTGTATATATATGTGGTATATATGTATCTGGTGTGTGGCTTGGAATGTATGTGATATGTATGTTTTAGGGCGTGTGTGGTATGTGTGGGGTATGGGGTGTGTGTGTGTGTGTTTTGGGTGAGACTCACATTCACCATATGTAATGCCCTTAGGTAAAATCACTTGATAATGGTAAATAGTGATTGGCTATACAGATATTTATATCCTGATGACCCACATGTGCTGGGAGCATACATCCTCAGAGCTTAAATTTCATTTGACGAGCTAAGGCAGATAAGACATGGGTACATGAAAGAATTAAAATATCACAAGTTGGTCTGAGACTAAGTACCATGAGAGTTCAGAGGAGGGTCACAAGGGCGAAGCAGTTCAGACTTCCTGGGAGGAGCAGGGCTTGACATTGGCTCTCAAGCAGTGGTTTTGGTTTTAAAACTCTTTTTGCTTGCCTACCCTCTAAATGAACTTTCAGGGGAAAAAAGTCTCTTTTGCCTCACACATTTTAACTTGACATCTGAAATGTTTCATTATAAGTTTAAGTAGTTACAAAGGATATATTTCTGCCATACTGTAAATATTCACCTTGTTGAATAAAATTACATTATTCTCTTAAAGATATCAAGTGGAAATTAAATAACAAGCAATTTTTAATTTTTCCTTTTTATTGAAGTATCATTTATATATAATAGAATGCACAGATCTTAAGCATGCAGCTCAATTAACTTTAACCAGTGTACTGACCATCCAGATCGAAGTATGATATATATCCAGCATTCCAGAAGGTACACTTGTGCCCCCTTTCAGTCAGTATTCCTCCAAAGATGACTATTTCTCTGATCTCTATCATCACCATATCCTATCTATCACCATAAACTAGTTTTGCATGATGTCCTTTGTCCTGGCTTCTTTCAGTTAACATGAGGTCTGTGAGATTTAAGCATGTTGCTGCAGGTGCGTTGTTTTCATTGATTTATAGTATTCTATTGAATGAATCTCTCACTTTTAAAAAAATCTTGTCTACTCTTAAAGGACATTTTGGGTTGTTTCTAATATTTGGCTATAAAGCCACTATGAGTTTTCTTCTCTCTATATATATTTTGTAGACACGAACAGTGATTTCTTTTGGGTATGTATCTATGAACAAAATTGCTAGGTTATAGGATAAATACCATAATACATTGGTATCTACCACCATTCATCAAAAATTACCCACACAAGTCAGAAATTTTACATTGTTTCTTTCTTTAATTCTCTTCTACTTCCTTCACAGAATTTTATCTTAATATATTTTTATGTTTGAAAAATCTTTTTTATTGATTGCTCTATTATACTTTGTTTTACCCAAAATATGTATATAAATTGAAATAGATGTTTAAAAACATTTCTAAATATCTTTCTTTCAGATTAATTTATCACACAACTTATCAAAATAATATCAATATTTTATAATTTGATAAATAACTACTAAACATGAAAAGTAAGATAGTATGAGAAATGCTTTTCATAATGAGATGGATGGGATGGTCGATAGCAGTACTTCTTGTACTTTAAGGTGCATAAGGACCATCTGGAGATACTGTTAAAATACAGGTTCTGATTCAGAAGGCCTGGATTGCAGCATGGTATTCTGCATTTCTATTAAGCCCACTGGCAGTGCCAGTGCTGCTGGTACACAGACCACATTTTGAGCAGCAAGGGTTTATGGTTCCTACATTAAAAGAAAATTTGCTAACACCAACATTCTCAATTATCCATTTTGGGAGGCACCCAGATATCTTGACACTTTGGGGCACTGCACCATAGATTCTGGATGAGGGAGAAGTTGGTCTTTCTTCTGCAAAGAGGAAGAACTGCTATGAAGAGGGAGGTGGGAAAAGAGAGGGGTCATGCCATCTAGACTGAGACACATTCTTAGGCAGAGTGGGAGAGTGGGAATGGAAACAGGATCTCCAGCTGATTCTCTTATGAATTCCTGCCTGTGTGCCCCTTGGGGAGTCTTTGTGTACCGCAGAGTAGGACCGCCTGTTTTGAAGACCAGTCTTCTGGAGGATGCTAAGATGGTGCCAGCTGTCATTTCAGACCAGGTGCCCATTTATGCAGGTGGGGTTGGACATTTCAAGGAATGGTTTGGAGAGTCCATTGAGGGTAAATACTGAGAAGATAAATTTGGGCCTGGGTGGTAGATAACCTTGGATTCTATGCTAAGGAATTGGATTTACTACTCAGGCAGAGGGAGCCATCGGATGATTTGAGAGGGTGCTGGTGTGAGCAGTGCTACAGAGAGATTGATCTGTAGAGCAGCTTGTGAAATGGCCAGAAAGGAGTTAATGCATGGGAACAGCAGCAGTGACAATACTGTGGGCTTGAAGATAAGGTTGGCTGTGGTTATTGGGATTTGGCTGGGATTTTTATCTCTATCACCCTTCAGCCTTTGAACTTTTGCCCTGGTTGCCCAGACCTGGTTTGCTCTATTAGTACTTTCTGAAGTGTGGACTGCATTCCTTTAGGGGTACCTGAGATGTTTATGCATGGAGCTCAAGTTGATTCAAACGTTGCTCATGTTCCTGTTTTTCTTTTGTTCACAGAAAGTGAGTAGCTTAGGATTAGAGCCTTAATAAGCAAGTCTCTAGAGAGAATTTTACAAAATTTTCATTTTAATTGAATTAATTTTCTATATACCAGGATGGGAAGTGGTTCTAGATTCCCCCTTACCATGGTGACATAAAACTGTTCATTTTAAATAAGTTCATTTCCGTAAGAAAAGTGGGCCAATTTACTAGATGATATAGCATGTGGATATGGCAGGAATTGTGTGGCAACATGCAGTGGTTTAACTTTGGGAAGCATTGGGTTAGGCCATGTGGCAAAAACTGGCATGTCCATGGTCTTTGTGCCAATGACTAGAGGCTAGGGTGCAGGGCGGGTTGCGGATGGGGAGCTGCTGGAATTGCAGGACCTGGGCCTCTGGCACTGGGTCAGATGGGTGGGTTCCATTGCTGTCCACATCACCAGCCTGATGCCCCCCTCCTTGCCTTTGCCTGTAGAGATCCGCACGCAGCTGGTGGAGCAGTTCAAATGCCTGGAGCAGCAATCTGAGTCTCGGCTGCAGCTGCTACAGGACCTCCAGGAGTTTTTCCGCAGGAAAGCTGAGATCGAGCTGGAATACTCCCGTAGCCTGGAGAAGCTGGCCGAGCGTTTCTCCTCCAAGATCCGCAGCTCCCGGGAGCACCAGTTCAAGTGAGAAAGGGGCCAGGGGTGTGGGGTGATGGGAGGCAGCGCTGGGGTAGGTGGGCAGTTGGTGGCAAGGCTGAAAGGAGGCAAGGACTCATTGGAGGCAGATGGTTGCCTCTGAGGCGCTGAGTCTGCAGGACACCTACTCCTCTGAGCCTCTATCTTCCTTAATGAGAAGTGAAAACAGAAATAGTTCTGGCATAAGGATGCTGTAGGGAATAAATGAGTAACCTGAAAAGACTGTTTGCCACAGATAGTAAGTGTTCAATAAATTGTTGTTGCTTATCCTACCAAGCACCAGCCACTGTGCTGGCCTCCAGTTGGGCCAGGGTGACACCCCACCTCCTTTCAGGGTATGCTGGCCCTATCTAGTTCTCTTTTATTTTGGGGTCAGCCAGTCTATCTGAATTCCTTAAGCACAAGGACCTCAGAATTTTTTCTCCATGGAACTGATGCTCAAAGCATTCTTCTTTCTTATTCTCCTGGAGGACTGGTGCTAGGCTTTTCCCCTGCCTTATTCACTTATTTACTTGTACAAACCCTCTGTGTGTTAATTTCTCATACCCCAAGTGCTGAATTCCTGGAGGCATGGTCCTGTCATGCATGTGAGAAGCTCTGAGTACTCTAGCTACAAACCTTTCTATGCTTAAAACTCTCCTAAGTATAGGCAAGAGCTGCATCTTCACTGGAACTCATTTACCCCGCAGAGCAGGCACACTCTGTAACTGTCTTTCCCTCTGCAATGATCCCCAGATGTTTTTCTCCTCTGCCCATCTCCAGCAAATGGCCCCTCAACCCCAGGAGCCTGGAGACTTGCTTCAACCTGCCCAATCTGATCCTTCCTCCTCTGGGTCCAATCTCTTTTTTTCCTTTCTACATACTTTTTAATTGTGGTAAAATAAACATAACATAAAATTTACCATCTTAACCATTTTTAAGTGTCCAGTTCAGTGGTATTAAATACATTCACACTGTTGTGCAGCCATTACCACCATCCATCTCCAAAACTTTTTTCATCTTTCTAAATGAAACTGTCCCCATTGAAAACTAACTCCCCATTTCCACTCCCCCTATCTCCTGGAGACCACCATCTTGCTTTCTGTCACTATGAATCTGATTGTTCTAGGGATGACATCTGATTGTTCATATAAGTGGAATCATACAGTATTTGTCTTTTTACGACTGGCTTATTTCACTAAGCATAATATCCTCGAGATTCATCCATATTATAGCATGTGACAAATTTCCTACCTTTTTAAAGCTGAATAATATTCTGTTGTATGTACAGACCACCTTTTATTTATTTATTCATCTGTTGATGGACACTTGGGTTGCTTCCACCTTCCTCTCTAACTTTGCATTCCAGTCTTGCTAGGGAGCATGCTTCCTTTAAACTCCCCAAAACATCTTCCTTAGTCTGTGCCACAGCATTTGAAAACTGACTTTGTGCCTTCTTCTCTTGACATTTGGGAATAAGAAATTGCTTTATTAAAGGGCAAAAATTCATTACTCCTTTGCAAATATCATGTTTGTTTTTCTACCAAATTGCATCTCTTCAAACTTTTACTTCAGAAGGAAGCTTCTATTAATAATTTTCTCCTAGGCACTAAGTCCTTTCACATACAGAATCTCATTTGTTTTGGAAATTTTTTGGAAAAATTTTTTTTGAAGTGATAAAATTAAAATGCTTACTGTACAAAATTTAGAAAGTATAGAAAAGTAGGAGAGAAAAACAAATGCATAGTTCTGTCGTTCAGAAGTGGGTGCCGTTCACATTTTGGTGACTTTTCTTACTTGTCTTTTAATATTAACAGCAGTAATAATTTATTGAGCATGTTAACTGATCACTTACTTTGTCCTCATCTTAAAGAGGAGGACAGTGAAACTCTGAGAAAACTGCTTGTCTGAACCTGTTTGTGGATCAGTCACTGGAAAGAGACAGATTTGAACTGTCACTCTCATTCTGCCTCCTCAGCCTGAGATAAGAAAGGGCCTGGATGCAGCCTGGGAGCAGCCAAGGAATCTGCACACTTTCCTAAGACCCAGACATACACTCGGAAACCCACATCTGTGGCTTAGCCGTCACTGGAGCCATCTAGGGCTGTGCTTTCAGGCTGGAGCTTCAGCTCTTGTCCTTCTTCTTTCTCTTGGTTTGGAATCAGCTCCTTTTCCATTCTCAGTGTGAACATAGGGGACAGGAGAAAGGCAGGGCACTGGGGGAACATGGGCAGGGGTCCCCTGTTTTCTTGTATCAACTATAATGAGCTCCACCAGCCCCTCATGGGTTCATTAACCAAGGCTACCAGATGGAACAGGAGCCCCAGCTGGCAGTCGGGAGAAGCAGGCTGCTTGACACTGTATGAAAGTCTAATTAGGGTGTGGGCCAGGTCAGTGCAGCTGGCGCAGGCCCTCTGCATGATGCTAATTCGAAGACAGAGCCCACAACGGCTTTTGGAAGTGGGAGTCTCTAGGGGATGCCTGGACTTGCCCTTTGACCCCAGGGCCAACCAGCATTGACCCCTGACTGCCTGTCGTTTGGAGCTTAGCAAACACTCTTCGTCCTGGCTGTCCAGAGAAGGCTTGTCCTGCTGTTTTATAGATACTTTATTTAAGAATGTCCATCTGTTTACCAGGTAGATGCTCAGGGCCTTGAAGGCAGGGTCCAGGTCCTGTCATTTTATTCCCACTGCAGTGGGCCTAATGCCAAGCAGGGATGGGGTATTTGCAAATGAGTTGGGGAAAGGGATAGGGAGAAGAATAGGAGGGAGAGTCTTTACTAAGTCTATAAAGTCCACTTTGGCAGATTTAGAGAGGGGATTAAGAGAGAGGATCAATTTGCCCAAGATCTCACAGCAAATTAATTGCAGAACTGGATGGGAATGATCTCAGTCCGTTTGGCTGCTATAACAAAGCACCATAGACTGAATGGCTTATTAGCAGAAGTCTATTTCTCATGGTTTTGGAGGCTGAAAGTCTGAGGTTAAGGTGCCAGTGTGGTCGGGTTCTGGTGAAAGTTCCTTTTTGGCTTGCAGATTGCTGATTCTCCTTGTGAAGAGAACAGAGAGGAAGTAGGCTCTAGTCATTCTTAAAAGGGCACTAATCCCTTTCATGGGGGCTCCACCCTCATGTCTTCATCTAATCCCAACTACCTGCCAGAGGCCCTACTTCCTAGTACTATCACATAGGGGATAGGGTTTCAACACCTGGCTTTTGTGGGGACACATATTCAGTTCAGGAACTCAGGTGCCTTGACTCTAAGTCTAGTGTTCCTCTTTTTGCTCTGTGGATCTCAGCTGCTCCCTACTCACCTAGACAATAAAAAAGTTTACCATTGCCAAGGAGGTGCTGTGTCTAGGGCTAGACTTACCTGGACTGAGTTCTATGTGGCACATGAGTTAAAGAAAGGCTCAGATGATGGCTCTGAGGGTTTACATGGGGCAGGTTGAATATTTAGAGAACAATACTGTCACATGTTTCTATTGTAACCACACCTTTTCAAAGCACTCTGACATCTTTGCTTTCTTATAATCTTGTTGATAAGTCAGGGAGATAGAGAGGACCTAGCAGTTTTATCTCAAGCCAACTGTGCCCCAGACAAGCCAAGTAGCTTACTTTACAAAGGGACCACATTGAGCTTTTGAGTGGGAAAACCCAGGATTCCTGACTTCCAACTCCACATCCTCATTCTAGGAATCCATGTCAGTCATTCATTTATTTGAAATGTATGTTCTGGGGACCTCTTATTTTCCCTGGACTGTGCTCTGTGTTGAAGACACAAAGATTAACTAGAGATGCACTTCCTGCTCTCAGATTTTCTCTCTTCTCTCAAGAGATGAGCACATGGCTTAGGGAACGCCCATGGCTAGTATAACTGGGGCAGGCACCTAACCCCAGTGACTTTGCTCTTTACACCCTGCCACCTGCTTGTTCTCTAGGTCTCAGTGTTTAGATGTCACTTTCTCTGAAAAGCTATCTTGAGTCTGACCTAGTGCTTCCTCTGTGTGTCAATAATATTCTATACTTGCTGATTTGCTTATTCATCTAATATTTATTGAGCACCTGCCATGTGACAGGCCCTGGTTTATAGTGGTAAACAAGATAGACTTAGTTCCTGCCTTGGTGGAATTTAACATCTAGTGGAGGAAAGAGATGAAGAATCAAACATTAAAAAATAATAATGAAAGTAAGAAAACATGTCATCAAATGTTTGCTAGGACGGGAGTAAACATAATGCAAAGTGTTCTAGTTGTCTGTTCTATGTAACAGCAGTACTCTCCAAACTTAATGTATCTCATGACTTAATGGGTCAGGAATTTGGACAGGGCTCAGCTGGGTGATTTTTCTGCTTTATGTGGCATCAACTGAGATCACTTGGTGATATTCAGTTGGTCTGGGGTGGAAGGACTGAGATGGCTTTACCCATGTGTCTGGTGCTTTGGTGGGGACAGATGCAAGGCTGGGTTCAGCTGGGCTGCTTTCCTCTCCATGTGGTTTCAGGGCCTCTCTAACTGGTGCTTCAGGCAGGTGTTAGACTTCAGTCATGGTAGCTCGGGGCCCTGAGGGAACAGTGGGGAAGCTGCAGTCTTCTTCAAAGCTAGACAACCTCACCCTCCCAACCCTAGCTCAGCTTCAAGGGGATAGGAAATAAAGCCCTCCTCTCGTTGGAGGACTGTCAGAGGATTTGCAGCCCTCTTTAATCCTCTACACTGAACTAGAATGGTGGCCAGGGAAGGTTCCTTGGGGCAGTGGCATTTAAGCAGAGCCCTGAAGGATGAGAAGGGGCAGTCATGGGAGACAGTGTGAAGAGAGAGAGATCAGTGGGGCTAGAACTGGTGATAAGGGCACAGCGAGAAGCTACAGAAGCATTATAAATAGGGAGTAGCATGATCTTATTTCTGTTTTTAAAAGATCACCCTGGAATGGAGGAGGCAAGAGTGAAGCTGAAGAGACGAGAGGGGTGGATGGGAGTGTCACTCTCCAGGCAGCTGGTGATGATCACCTGAGTGACCGCAGAGCAGATGAGGAAGGAATGGACAGGTGCTAGGAAATCTTTCTGAGGTAGCATTGGGGAAAAGAGAGGAATCAAGGATAGCTCCCACTTCTGACTTGAGATGGAAGGGCTTGAGAAAGGGGATGAGGCAAAAGCTGCCACCCTGTTTTCTCGTCTGGATGTCTCCCTTTTGACAACCACTGGGCTGTGAGCTTTGAGATGGCAGAAAGGGTGGCTGTTGTCCTGGGGTCTCTAGCACCTAGCATCAGGTTTGGCATATGGTTGGCATTCACTAAATGTTGAATGAATGAATGAAGGTCAAGTGGCAATTAGAGTTGCTTTGGACTGGGGCTGGTGGGAGACAGGGAAGAGGACATTGATGTTCTGGCTGCCTTAGGAACTTGATGAGGCCATCTGGGTGAAGGGTCACTCACTCCTGTGCCTGGTGCCTGTCTCAGTGTGGCTGAGAGAACAGAGTGTAGATTTCCTGAGAGGCGCATATAGACCACAAAGCCTGGAGCACTAGTTTACAAAGTGTGGTTCTGACCACAGCATCGTGTCATGTGGGGACTTGTTAGAAATGTAAAACGTGGGGGCTCTCCCCTGCTGCATGAGAAACTCTGGGGGTGGGACCCAGCCATTGGTATTTTAACAAGCCCTTCAGGGTATTCTGATGACTGTGCACATGTAAGAGTCATCCAGTATTATGGTTTTCTAGGTGACAAATTATTTATAACTCACTTTTGGGTTGTGCTGGACTTCTAGACCCCTCCTCTTCCCCAGCGTAAAATCCATAATCCAATGCCCTTTCCTAGCCAGGCCTGACCTGAGCTCAGCTGGTTCTTTTCAAGGCCTGAAGCTGGAAGCCCTTCCTGAGTGGGAGTGTGCTGTGGAGGGATCCACAGGGGGCCTGAAACTTGCTTCTTAGGGAAGGTGGATGTTCTTCAAGCAAGTTGTGTAGTTATAGGAAGCCAGGGGTTTCCTGGGACTAATGCGTTTTCTTCCTTCAGAGCACTCACTAATACTTTCAGGTGACTGGGGAGACAGGGGGTGGGTGGGGAGAATGAGGAGAATTGGGAATGACTGCCCACTTTGTACCCCCTCTTAGAGATTCTTGACACACCATTAGGATATAAAAGGCTCTGAGAAGTTTTGCAATAAATAAGCCTGTTGACTTCTTTCTGATGCTATTTGACTATAGAATTCTCCCTCCCCTGTAGTATTAATATTCCCCTGAACTAGCACTCTCTGTTTGAAAAGCTCTGTTCTAGGGAAACACAGGACTCCTTCTGGAATACTAGTGCTGCAGACAGTACTCTGTATGTGAGGTGACAGTCCCTTCCATCTAACTCCTCAGTTTTGATACCCTTCACCTTTCAAGGGATATACCTGATAAAATGCTCTCTCCAGAAGGCTTTTTGGTTACTGCTTTTTGGACAGCTGTGAGGAAAAAAAAGCAACGGAATTCTATGAAATGTGTTTAAAATGGACAAAGTCAGAATTTGGAAAGAGCTGGGAGGTGCTTGTCTGTTTAATGAATAATACTTAATATTCTATGCAAAAGAGGTTTGGAGCATCTCTTAGCATCACAGAGCAGTTAGGAGGGAGGATTCCAGTGAGTGACTAACTCGATTGCTAAGAAAATGCATTTTTTGGGGGAATAAAGCATCACAGACTTTTTTTTTTTTTTTCACAGAGGTAACATTTCCCTGAAAAGATGCTCTAATTTAGATTTAGTCTTCCAGGTGGATGCTAAGCGGAGAAGCACTTTTGTAGCTAGTAAATTGAGCTTATAAATGTGCAAGGATTCAGAATGAAATGGTTTCTCAGAGGAGGCGGGGATAATGGGGCAGGTCCTCCAGGTGTGGCTTTTGTCTCCATTCATAACTACTACTGTTACTATGACTATCACCCTAGTAATGGCTTTCCAGTAATACTTTCCAGAGCTGAGATTCTCCCACTACAGTGTGCAGTACAGATCTTTCCTGATCACTCAGTGTCTGTGCTGAGGAAACACCCCCACATCCATGTGTGTACCACTGGCTCTACTAGATGTTTTATATGCATTGTCTCATTTAACCCTGACGGTAAATGTTGTAAACCTTGAGGCAGGCAATATCTCCATCTGTCTAGTTGAAAACAGTGAGGTTTTGAGAAATTAAGTAGTTTGTCCAGAGGAACACAGCTAGATCAGGTTAAGTAGTGAGCAAAGATTATAATCTTGGTTTATCTGGCTCGACAATGCAAAACTGCTTTTAGCTGCATGACTTTGGGTATGTCCCCTCACCTCTCTGGGCTGATTTTGTGTTTACTGAGAGTCACCCATCAGTCCAGACACCATCGTCCTTATGTGTATGTCAGGGGCTCCCTCTTCTCCTGCTGGTCAGCTCTTGCTCATCCCACTGGGGCCAGCTCAGGGTTTGCCTCCTCTGTGCAGTCCCTGCTGTTTATTCCAGGCCCACATTGATCTGTGTGTCACTCTTATGGGGGGTCTGGGCAGATTCTCAAGGAATGTTCCAGTTCAAAGATCTGGTTCTCCCACCTCAGTCTGACAGCAGCTTGAAGGCAAGGGGCCATTTCTAGTGTCTGTCTTTGTCTCTCTGTTTCTCTTTCTCTGATACGTAATAAACTCTCTATCAAAGTTTTTTGAATGAATAACTGAAAATACCAAGGTACGACTAAATGCTTTCTTCAAATATGTGAAGGAAATAGACTTATGTTGCGTGGCTGCAGAAGAAAAGTCAGGTTCGAAATAATGTTTTCAGAGGAGCCGACATCAACTCAACCTGGATAACATTCCAGTAGCCAGAGCTGTCCAGCGTGGAAAGAGCTTGCCTTGGAGATGTGAGCTTCTAAATGTGGATGTTTGTACTCAGAGGAAGGATTTTTAGGGGCACCTTTCTGTAATGTGATGGATGGTCAGTCAGACTGGATCAGTGCTCCTCAAAATGAGAGTGGGATCATCAATAGCACATGACCATAAATATTGAATTATCTTTTTAATTCTTTTTCAGTCTTTGTAGTTGCCTCAAGGAGAAAGTCTCAGTTTGGTACTAACGTATTGCTAATGCCTCTCTAATCTCCCTTTTTACATATTGAGGGGGGCATCAGCATCTGCCTAAGACTGGGTAATACTGTTTTATTTTACTTGAACAGCCTTTAGCTGCTTAAATCCTCCCAAGAATCCTGGTAGGGCTGAGAGGAGTCAGTAAAGTCATCATCAACCCTACCTGACAGGTAAGGTACTTAAAGGCCAGCTAGAGTGAATCTGGCTTAGGATCCCCAGTTGACTAATGAAAGAACCGGGCAGAGGAGCCATGGTCAGGGCCCTTTCTTTGCCTAGCACTGTATATACCACATGGTGCATCCATACTGCAGGTGGATAAACCAAGACAAAAGGGGCTTGCAGAGAAAGAGAAGATGAGGTTGGCCAGGCATTGCTTGAAGGCAGGGATGTTCATTTTTGTACCAAGAATACACTCAGCAAGTCCAAGGGGAACTCAGAGGTAATGCTGGACACCAGACCCAATCTGTTGTCCCTTTGAGGTATGAGGAGCAAATGAGCAAGGGAATAATTCTGCCCCAGGGTGGAAGGGGAGTCACAAGATCATTTGCACTGGGCCTTGAAGTACATGTAAGAGTTTACAGAGGAGACAGTAGTAATTGGGGGAAGAAAACCAACATTTGTGGAGAGCCTACCATGGCCCATACATCTACATACACCATCTTGGATTTTCCCAACAACCTAGTGAGGTGCTGGTGGTTATAATAGTGATGACAATAATAATTATTATTATATGTTGGGTTTGATGTTAGGGACATCTCATGAATTACTTCATTTAATTCTTAAAGCACCACTGTAAGGTAAGTGTTATTAACACCA
Organism: Macroglossus sobrinus; assembly: GCA_004027375.1. Classification (NCBI taxonomy): domain Eukaryota; kingdom Metazoa; phylum Chordata; class Mammalia; order Chiroptera; family Pteropodidae; genus Macroglossus; species Macroglossus sobrinus. The sequence goes on from PVKZ01001641.1 coordinate 68,346, forward strand.
TTTTGTAGATAAGGAAAGAAAAAATTTAACTGACTTCCCATGTTCACCCAGCTGGTGAGGGGCAGAAGTGATATTTGAATTCCAGCTTTGACTCCATAGCACCCCAGCACGGTAAGCAGAACCTACATCGGCCACTTGACCGAATAGATGTAGTTTTTCCCATTCTGAATTATTCTGTCTCAGGGATTGCATCAGCCAAAGGTAGCTTCTTAGTTAGTGGATTTCAGCTGGCAAGAAGGGGCTCCCTTGTTCTGAAGCCTCATGCCCACTGTCTGTCATGAGGTGGCTCCAAGGCAAAGCCTCACATCATACTCTTCCTTCTCACCTATACAGCTGCTTTGCTTCACACTTAGCCTTCCTGCCACTGTGATCACATAACTGGCCTACTTATAACCTTCGTTCAACCTTGACCTATGAGGTCCTTTGTGATCTGGCACAGCTAGCTGCCTCTGCTTCTGCCATGCTCTGCTTTACTGCTGCCCTAGCCAGATAGCCTCAGAGCAACTCATGTCCTGTTCGACTTCACAGCTTCACATTCAGATTTTCTTCTGCCTGCAGAATGCTCTTATCTTTCTTTGTCCTTTTCAAACTCTTATGTGTACTTCAAGGCCCAGTGCAAATGTTCTTGGACTCTCCCTCTATCCTGAGGCAGAATTAACCCCTCCCTCCCTCCTCTGGGATCGCATTCCTCACATAGCATAACAGTAGGCATCTGTTACTCTCCCCTGCTCTGCATCACTTCTCCTTTCTTTCTTTTATTATTTTTTAAAATCTAAAAATGTTTTATTTATTTTCCTCCTTTATTTTGATAACAATATCTATTTTTCTCTGGGGAATCATTCCTGAGCAATGTTCAGCCTATAACCAGCAGTGTACCATCTTGGCCACAGAACTTTAATTTAGTGAGATGCAAATACAGGCCTTTTGGTGGAACAAATGGCTCTCTTTCTGCTGGGATTACTAATAGTCAGGGTATTTTTGGTCTGGAGAAGGCTTGCCTGAAAGTAACGCCAACAGAGAGAGGAAAGCAGAGCTAAGAGATGGAGGTCCTGATGAGCCCCTGGATTAAGCTATGCCTAAGGCTGACCACCGCCTAGTCCTTTACATTTTTTTTATTAGAATTTTTGAGCCTTTAAATTTCTCCTCTTTCATTACTACCATTTTTGCTTAAACCAGTTTGAAGTATTTCTATCACTTCAACTAAAAGTGTTCTGACTAATAGCCATAATTCTTGTTGTGTGTTCATGTCATCGATCAGATTGTGAGCCTTCTTAAGGCACATTCATCCAGTCATCTTTTTAATTTTCTGTGATAGTACATTGCCCAGCACATAGCAGATACTCAACAATATTATAAGAGTGAGTTAATGAATGAATTGCATTCTGCCAAAGGCTATGGAGGGAGACAAGGAAATATAAGAGATTGTTTCTACCTTCAAGAGGCTTATAGAATTAGTGATGAAACAAGCCCCACATGTGCCAATGGCAACTGATGAGACGACTGACAACATAAAAGATGTCATCTGGAAGTAACTGTATGAGAAGATCTAAATGAATGGTTCAGACAGAACATTCTATGGATCTCAGATAATCCCTGAAGGAAAGGCCTTAGAAATATGCCTTAAAAAGTGGGATTTTGCTGCATGGAAAGCATAGAGGAAAGCATTCCAAGTGAGTGAAGGTGAAATGTGCACAGGTATAGAAGCAGGAATGCAAATGACCTGGGAAAAGCTGCCACCATTTCCAGGTTTCAGCAGCCTCATTTTCCTGTCACTAAAGAGAAATACATAAAAGGATAGGTAATGGCTATTTATCATTTTCATTTTTGTGCCTCTTGTTAGGCTTTTCAAATAAATAAATTGGGGAATCAGGAACAAAAAAATATCCTTCCTCTATATAAAAGGGGTCAAATATATGGTGACAGAAGGAGACTAAACTTTGGGTGTTGAGCACACAATGGATATGCAGATGTGTTATAAAGTTGTACATCTGAAACTTATATGATGTTCTTAACTAACGTTACCTCATTACATTTAATTCAAAAATTTAAAAGTCCTCCCTCAGATCATGTATACACATTTTGGTTTTGGAAAATACAGTTGATACTGTCAGAGAGATCTGAAAAGACCCCCTGGCCACTCAGTCACTTGCCCATCCATTTGGTAGATGGGATAGTAAAGCCTCAGAGAGGTGAAACAACAAGCCCAAGAATGCACAGCTGATCAGCCCTAGAGCCAGGATCCCATGATCTCCAGCTCCCAGTACATGGCCTCAGACTCCTTAGGGGGCAAAAACAGATAAATGAAGAAACCATACTCCTGCCTCAGAACTTCATCCACTGCCTTGAGAAGGTTTCTGTGAGGAGAGACAGGGATGAATAGAAGGCCCAGACTGGCAGCTGACAGTGAATACCAGCTTAGCAGGTCGAACTTTATCCTCTATATTGCTGGTCAATTTGCTCCTCTAATGAACTATAAAGAAGATGCCTGAGGGGTCATGTAATATGTCCTTGGACTCTTGATCCACGTGGGATAGCAGCCTATTATGGATTGAATTTTGTCTTCCAAAAATTCACATGTTGTTGTCCTAACCCCAGGACCTCAGAGTGAGACCTTTTTTGAAAATAGGGTCTTTATACAGGTAATCAAGTAAAAATAAGGTCATTAGAGTGGGCCCTAATCCAACATGACTAGTGGCCTTACAAAAAGGGGAAATTTGGACACACACATGCACACAGATGAGGAAAATGCTATGTGAAGATGAAGGCAGAGGTCAGGGTGATGTATTTACAAGCCAAGGAATGCCAAAGATTGCTAACAAACTGCCAGAAGCTAGGGAAGAACAGAGTCTTCCTCATAGTCCTCAGAAGGAGCCAACCCTGTCAGCACCTTGATCTCGGACTTCTTGCCTCCAGAACTGTGAGACAACACATTGTGCTGTTAAGGCCACTCAAGTGTGATGCTTGTTACAGCAGCCCTGTGTACAGTGGTACACAGCCCAGATGCCCATTCTGCCCTTCTAGGTGTGTCTCATGTGATCACTCTGGTCTTGTCTCCACCTTTCACCCTGCTTCTCTGCCCTCAGGCCACACACACTTTCTCTTCTAGTTCTAGAAGGTGCCCATGCTCATGGAGCCTTTACACTTACTGCTGCAAAAGCTCTCCCTTATCTTTGTGTCATGTTGAAATCTATACATCCTCTGCCTCCAACTCATCCTTCTGGGCACTTTTCACCTATTTGACTGACTATATACCCAGCCCTGCCTGGTACTAAAGACACAGTGGTGAACAGGACAGATATAAGCTAGAGAAAGATCAAAGACTAGAAACAAAAAGTGATTAGGACAAAGTTCAGGCATGGTAGTGCTGTAATGACAATAAAATAGGGTGATGTACTAGCGATTCAGGGGCCTCTGGGGATCAGGGAAGGCCTCAACTAGGAGAAACATCTCAACTAAGGTCTCAGTGACAAGGACCAGCATGGTGAGCTGACTCCCACCTACACCTTCCCAAGGCGAGGTAACAACCCATTACAGACACTCGAGGCATGATCCACTTTTTCTTCAAAGCTTCTACCACTGTTGTAATTTGCTATTTATTTATGTTATTATTTGCTTGTCACCTGAGGCCCCCACTGGACTGTAAGTTTCTTGAATTACAGAGTGTTGCTCATTGTACCATTGCCTGGCACAAAAGATGGCACTCAGTTAAAATTTGTGGAATTAATGACTCCTGCTCCAATCTAGGGCAGTGAATTCCAAATCCTAATTGGGACAGCTCAGGTAGCCAGGGGTTAACCACAACTTTTGGGCCCTGGAATTAATCGAGGAAGCACTTTCCAGAGGCAGCTTTTCTGGCAGCCGCCCAAGCAAGCCCAATGTAAAACCCACGAACATTCGGGAAGGGAACAGGAAGCCAGAGGCAGCCACTCAACATCCTGGGGAAGATATCAGCTGCAGAAACTTGCATCCCTCCCTGAGGGACCGTGGTCCCAGGGCAGTGTATTTGGATTCATCTGCAAAGTGGGGCTCTGTAGGCCTGGAAATGGGTTCTGTTTGCTAAGCGGAATTTTCCGGCCCTCAGCTGAGAAGCTGGAGAAGTTGGCTCATTGCTAATTTAATTCTCCTAACTCACCAGTTTGGCAGGGCCCCGCTCCTCTAGCTGCAGTCTCTTGGAGCCTCAGACCCAGTTTCCCTAGCCAAAGAAAGAAAGCTGTGACTCACCAGAAATTTTCATTTGCTATTTTCTGGCAAAAAAATGTATGTGTATATATATATATATATATATATATATATATATATATATATATATATATGAAAGTTCTCACATTATGCTTTAGCTCAGCAGCTTCCACCTGCTGTATAAATGCTAAGATGCTAGATTGGAAAGAGAAAGCCTGCTCGAAATGCCTCAGAGGAGAGAACACAGGTCCAGGTTCATTTTGACATCCTCCAAAGGTGCAACTGCAGCCAGCTAAAATGGCTGTTGGCATGGAGAGCTGGCTCTCAGGTCCAAGGAACCCCACTTTCAAAAGGGAAAAGTAACCTCCTGAAATGGAAGGATGTTCTGAAAACTGAAGGTCCCCAAAGGCTAGTGTTCAGCTCTGCCACCTATGTCTCACATACTTTTTTCCAAGGGCCCAGAACAATCGAGATGGCCAACAAGTGATCAATGTGCTGGCCAGAGCCTGCAGCACCTTGCACGTGCCCCCTCCTCTGCCTTGCTTCATCCTGAGCTCTAGCCACACTGACCTTTATTCAGTTCCTTAAATGCACTGAGCTCCCTGCCATCCAACAAGCCTTTGCCTGTTTTGTTCCCTCTGCCTGGAACCCTCTCCCCTTGAGTTCACTCTCCTGACCCGCTTTGCCTAGCTTCCTCCAACTCATCCTTTAGAGCATAGCCAAAAGACCCCTTCCTCAGGGACATTTAGTAACCCATGAAATCAGGCCAGGCCCCCTTGTTATGGGCTCTCATGGCACCATGCCCTCATCTGTAGCATTTTCTATTGTTGTAACTTCACATATATTTGCCAGACTCTCTGGGGGTTATCCTCTCCCCTACTAGGCTGTGAGCTCCATGTCAGCCTCCATGTTTGACTCTCTAGCCCAAGTGTTGCCATTTGGATGTTCCATATGTCCTTTAGACTTGCCACGTTTAAACAGAACTCATTGTCCTCCCTCCCTGCCCCTCTTCTGACCTGCTTCTCCTCATCTCAGTAAATATCACTTCTGTTCTCCCAGGGGCGCAACCTGGGTAACTTGGGAGTGGTCCTGGACATCTTTTTCTTCCTCTCAACCCGAATCCAAACCCCATTCAATCTCTAGTCTGGTCAGTTTTCCACCTAAATATATCTCGTATCCCTTGCTTTCTTCCTTGGCCCCCATAGCCCATCTTCCTCATGGTAGCCAGAGTGAGAGTTTGAAAATGTGATTTTACCCTTTCACTCCCCTACCCCAAAACCTTCGATGGCTCTCCACTGACTTCAGGATAAAACTTTAATGAGACTTAAGGGACCTTGGCTATGAGGCCTCTGCCTAATTCTCCAGTCTCGTTTATCACTCCCACCTGCACTTCAGAGCCCCATGCTCAAGCCCCCCTCAGCTATGTTCAGCTCACCAGTATGTTCTCTCCAGCTTCCCTCTGGGCCTTTGTTCATCACATTTCTCCCCTTAGAAAGCTCTGCCCTATAAAACTCCATTCCAGCCTTTAGTTCTCAATCTAGAATATGCTTCCTCCAGGTCCGCCTCACCACCACCTCCTCTGTTCCACAGCTTCCGTCTCACCACTGCATTTTTGAGACTGTACCTTTGTCTTCTCTTTCCTTGAGTGTCTTTCTCACTCTATTGGAAGGCTTGTGGGAGCAGGGTCTTGCTTGCTCTGGTCACCGCTGCATCCATAGCATCTAGCTATGCTTGGCACAAATACACAGATGGTGCATGAGTGAAAGCCTGAGTGAACCAAGACCTTCATCTTCCCAGCAGCCACTAACTTTAATTTGGCAAGTTCTTGGTTACTTTCAGGTAACTTTCTCCTCTTTGCCTCCATGCATTCTGCCTTTCCTTGTAATTCCATCTAAGGCTGAATTGCCTCCTGTCCACAGCTTCTCACAAGGAAAGCTCTGTCCTTTCTGCTCTTTCTCTTATCTAATCTCTGTGGCCAGGTGACATAATTAATGGTCCCCAAGCCATCCCAGCACTTCTGTACCCTTTCAGATCTCCTTCCTAACTCCTGAAACTTACCTTCTCACTGTAACTTCCATAAATTTTGCTCATTTAATTCCCTGATGCAATTCAGTTCTTGCATCCCAGGCTTGAGCTAAGGCCCTGAAGTAATTTAGGTAACAGCTCAATTATCTCAACTCTCCTTTACTCTAATCTTTCCATTTCTATCACCACCTAGGAAGCAGTGAAAAATGGGATGCGTAAAGTGTTTTCTGCCCATACCTATTTCTCTCCTTGCAGTTCTTATCCCAGTTCATGTCATCGGCATCCACCTAGTTACCTGAGATCTGAACCTCAGAATCACCATCCACCCCTCCCACCTCCCTTCTCTCAATTTCCAGGATGTCTCCAAGATTATTTGCTCTCTTGTTGAGGAATCTCAAGTCTAGCCTTCCCTGGCTACCACCCAGGCCCTCATCATCTCTATTCTTTCAGAGTCGGGTTACCTCCTGTCTGGTGCTCTTGTCTCTAGCCCCATGCCTATGCCCACACCCATCCACCCATCCACAATATACTCATGTAGTCATCCATCCATCCATCCATCCATCCATCCATCCATCCATCCATCCACTTACCTACTAATCTATTCATCCATCTATCCATCCATCTGTCCACCCTTCCAGCTATCCATCTATCTATGCATCCATCCAGCCATCCATTTATCCATTCATCCATTTATCCATCTATCCATCTACCCATTCATATACCCATCCATTTATCCTCCAATCTGCCCTCAGGGACCTTTCTACAACACACATTTGTTAGATTATAACTTCCATGACTCCTCACTACCTTCTGTAGACATTCTTAACCCTGGGTGTACATTTGAATCTTCTAGAGAATGTTTTTTAAAATACCAGTACCAAGGCTCTACCCCCAGAGATTCTGACTTACTTGGTTCTGGGGCCCGGGTCTTGGAGATTATAAAAAGCTCCCTAGGTGATTCTAGTGTGCAAACCAGGTTGAGAACCATGTGGCCTAGAGGATAAAGTCTCAGCTTACGGGCCAGGCATTTAGTTCCTCCTTACCCTTCAGTCAAGCCCTTAACTGTCTCCCTAGTCTCATGTCTTACCAATACCACATTTGGAATTCCAGCTCTACTGTACTACTTTTCTATCTTTATATCCACAGCCCCCTCTGCTTACAATTCCTTCTTTCTCTGCTCCACCCCTGTCTATTTGGAAAACTCCTACCCCTTCTTTAAGACCCAGCACGAATGCAACCCTTTGTCATGGGTCTCTCTTCCATAGCATCTCCAATGTGTCATCTCCTATGCTGCTGAGCACTAGATGTGGTGACTAAAACAGAAACAGCTCTTGCTCTGAAAGAACTTACACTAATGTGAGAGGTGGGGGATAGAAGCTCCTTAAATCAGATGTTCTCAAACTTGAACGTGGTGCAGAATCACCTGTAGGGCTGGCTAAAACACAGATGCTGGGCCAACCCCTAACGTGTCTTATTAAGTGGTCTGGGGTGGCCCAATAAGCTCCTAACTGATGCTGCTAGTCGGGACCACACTTTGAGGACCTGTGTCTTAGAGTGTGGTCACAGGCATACTCCTTGCTGGGGAGGTATCATTTAAACTGAGACCTAGAGGGAAAGAAGGAGGTAGTCAGAGGAGAGCAGGACTAACACATTCCAGATGGAGGGAACAGCGTGAGAGAAGTCCGCAGGTGGGAAAGAGCCTGGCATGAAAGCAAAAGGAGACTGTGTGCCTGGGACATGGAGGGCACAGGGGGAGAGTGGCGCCTTCTCCAGCTTCTCAGGCAGAACGGATGCTTTGCCACCTTCTGTTAAAATCCCTTTCTTCTGCCTCAGCCACTTGACAAGGAGCCCTCCAAGGCAGGCCCGTGTTATGGTCCCCCACAGTCCACCTGCAACCTAACACAGGGTAAATGTTGAGAGATTCGGGCTGGGTCGTTGAATTTTAGTGTTCTGGTTTTTTCTCTGGGTTATAAGCAAAGGAAAAATCTGTTTGTTTCTCCTATCATGGCATGTCTCCTTCCTTTTCCTTAGAGAGTTTCTAATATATTTATCCTCTGAACCAAATTCCCTTCTCCTCTTCCTGTTGCCTGGACAGGTTTTTGCCTGTTTGGTGACAGAAAGACAATTCCTCTAAGTCAGGTGGCCCCTCCTCCCCTACCCTTCCCAAGCCTAGGGTTGGGTGAGGTGAAGGTGGTGTACTGTGAGTGCCCGGAGGCCCGTGGGGCTGCACTGTGCAGCACTTGCACTTGGCTTTTGAAGGATGATGTGGTCATAGTGCGAGTCAGCAAAATTCCCTTCCTCAAAAACACTGACAGTGGGAGGCTGAGAGGTAACTGTGGCTAGCCCTCGGAGGTGGCCTACCCGTAGGGCACAGGTGGAGGAAGGCAGGCCTGGGGGACCTTGAGCCGACCACCCTCAGGTGGAGGATGGGCCTCTCCCCCTACATCCTGCCTTTCTAATATCTCCTTCCCATCCTGGAAAGCAGAGTAAGGGAAGAATCAGAGGGTAAGATGGCCACATGGGATTATGGATTTGATTTTAATTTCTAATTGCCTTTCCCTCTTTCTTCCTGGAGAATATGATAAATACACCTTTTACTGAGACTAACAGAGGGGTCTTTTGTAAAGTATAGACAAGAGAGATATAGTCCCCCATTTCATTTTTCGGAAACATCCCATTTCTCAAGCTTTGGGAAACAATGGTATAGTGATTGGTGGCTCTCAGACTTCAGCCTGAATCAGCATCCCCTGGAAGACTGGTTGAAACCTGGATTGCTAGGCTTACCCCCAGAGTTTCTGATTTAGCAGGTCTGGAGTGGGTCTTGAGAATCTGGGATCTAACAAGATCCCAGGCAATGCTGTTGCTGTTGATCTGAGGACCACACTTTAAGAACCCCCCTTTTTTTTTTTTTAGCATAATGCCCAGCTAGAAGATGCTAAGAACCTATCAGTCATTACAGGATAAAGATTTATTTGTCTTACATGTACTTTACTCAAAGCAGCTCTCCTTAACCCTTCATCTCAAATATAAAACCTTAAACCCTTCAGGACTCCAGCTCCATTGAAGGGCCAAGGCATGAATTTCCAAGAGGCCAAGAGACAAAAACTGACCCTGGGGGAGTATAAAAGGGTTAAGAGCCTGAGGGGAGAGGCAGGGAAAGGAAAGAGAAGGGTCTACCTTTTGTTCTTTCCAATGTGTAGTTCTAGAACTCATACAAGTATTTCAAACATAATTGGTTTAGTATTTTTTAGCCCTGAGGAAGGCAGCCTCTTCCCAGAAGGGAGAGATGCATGTAGCGAATGCCACATGCAGTGGGAGAGTAGACAAGATAGAACTTAGAGTCAAAAACCTGGGTTTTGGCCCCAGCATTGCTTTGAGACCTTGGGAGGATGACTTCAGCTCTTACGGTATTTCCTCAGTTGTAAATGTATTAGAATAAAACTCAGCCTGGAAGGGCCCCATGAGGGTCTAGAGAGCCATGGTGACACTGTAGAACACAGTCTGGATGATAGTTCCAATGAAGCCAACCTGAGCTGTCTTGGTTTCCACAGGAAAGACCAGTACCTGCTCTCACCTGTGAACTGCTGGTATCTGGTCCTGCATCAGACCAGGCGGGAGAGCCGAGACCATGCCACCCTCAATGACATCTTCATGAACAATGTCATCGTCCGCCTCTCACAGATCAGTGAGGATGTCATCAGACTCTTCAAAAAGGTGGGCAAGTGGGCCACCTGGCTTGCCCAGGTCTCTTCCTCAGGCTGGCCTTGGCAACACTGTGCCAGCCAGGGTGGATTGTGGCTTGAGGAATGTAGGACCAGGAGGGCAGGTATGCTGAAAGGTGCAAGGGGCCAATAGCTAGACTTGGCATCTCAGACCCTGAGTTTCAATCCTGCATATGGCTTGTGGTCTCAGCCATTTTTGCAATTGCCACAAAGATAACCTTTGCGTGGTTAGGTAAGCGGTACACATTCATTGTAGGAAATTTAGAAAAATGGACATAAGGAAACACATAAAAATTAAAATCACCTGAAATGTTATCACTCAGCAGTAATCACTTTGGTGTCATAGGTATTTCTTCATATGTACATATGCAAATATATTTTCTCTAAGTCCTCATATTTTTACATTTTCCAGTGTACATATGTACTTTTCCCAAGTGAGATCAGACTACATATATGATTTTACTATCTGCTTATGTCACTTAAAAATTATATAACACTTAAGAATTTTCCTGCATCAAAAAATATATTTCTATAACATTTTTGAATGATTACATAGTTTTTATTATGTAGATGAACCCTAATTTATTTAACCAATTTCTTATTGTTGAACATTTAGCTTATTCCATTCTTTTACTCTTATAAATAATGCTGCTCTGAGCGACGTTGTGTATATATCTTTGTCACATTCACTGCTATTCCTTTAAGATCAGTGTCTACAACAGGAATTTTGGGGTTATAAGTTTGCTTATTTTTAAGTCTTTTAACAGACTGCTGGGTTGCTTTCAGAAAGGTTTTACCCATATAAATGCCCAGAAGCCAAATGTGTAGGAAGCAGTCATGTTTTATGCCCCTGAGGTCTCTGTCTCCCGCAAGTCCCTTACATAGTGTCTGGCAGATACTAGGTGCCGCATAATGTCTGTAGAACTGAATCACTCCTGTGAAATTCATTCAGTTTCCTCCTCTGTAAAACAGGTCATTTAACTTCCCTGAGCCTCATCCTCTCTGTCTCACAAATGGGGTTAAGTTCCACCACTTCCCAGCAGCAGTGTGAGGGTGTGGCCTTCTGGTCCAGAATTCTTGAAATTCCTGGGTTCATAATCATGGTTCCATCATTAGCTTTCCATCATTAGTCTTTGGGCTTGTTCCTTAAATGCTCTGTGCCTCGGTTTCCTCATTTGTGACATAAGGATGGAAATCTCCACAGGAGATCCTAGGAGGATTAAGAGGGTTCTTAATCCCAAGTAGCATGGAGTAGCTCCTGGCACTAAGTGCTCAGGAAAGCTGGCTATTGTTATAGGAATGTAAGAGGCTATTACTACAAAAATAATCCATCTCATCTGTCCTTGTCAGGTGCTAGTTTTGGGGATTAGGTGACCTGGGATTGCTAGAAGCACAAGAAAAATGACAGGTTGATCTGAAAGAAAATAATCTCTCCATGGTCTGTATTTCGATCATTCACTCTGAAGACAACTTCTATAGTAAAATTTCAATTGCAAGCTAGTTCCCTACCTCCTCACAATATATTCTGGTCTCCTTCTGGGTCTGTGTTTATGAAACATAGTCTAAGTTTAATATTTGCATAAGCTAACATAATTAGGAAGGTAAATATAGTGCAGTAAAAACAAACAAAAAAAAAACATAGCGCAGTGCTTTGCAAAGCCAAACTGAAGTGATTCAGGTCACTTGGTCCCATCACAAGCCTCTGCCTGCTGTCTCTGTCACATCTTTTTTTTCTGGGTGGGAGTAACTCACAGACAAAGGGTCATGAAAGCCTTTAGGAAATGAAGGGTCTTTTTCTGAGCTGAGCCGGGGGACAAGTGAGATAAATCTTTTCAGTTCTCATTTAGGCTGACAGCAGCCTCACTTGTGATGGAAGTTAACAGGGTGGAAAATAATGAAAAAATGTCTACAGCTGAGCTCCTGGCTGCCTTGTTACCAAGCCTGTGCCTATGGAACAAAGAAAACGACTCAGCCCCTGTGGGCTGGGAGAGAGATGGGAACTGGGCCTGGCTGGCTGATTCAGTACAGCACAGCCCCTTTTCATCACATCAGTTATAGATAATCTTGGCACTGAGGCTGCATTCCTTATATAATAATAATTCCTGCAGTCCCTAAAATGACTACTAGGGCTGGTTTCTGGTCAGACTGGGGGCTCCTCACTCACCCATTTTCCAGATGAGGAGGTAAAGCCTGAGAAGCTGCAAGAACCCAAACTTGGTGACTTTGGGCCCATTGTCATCACCAGCAGGAGGTGGTATGGCTGAGCTATTGGAGTCTGTCTCAGAACTGCCTCTCACTGACTGTGTGACCCTGGGCAAGTCTCTCTGCGCCTCAGTTTTCTCATCTGGGAAATGGAGATGATGACAATGTCAGGGGCCTACTTTGAAGAGCAGATGTAGGCCAAGTGGCCAGCACAGGCCTGGCATCCAGTAGATACTCATTAAATGGTGGCTTGTCAGTGACCCATAGAATGGAGCACCTTACCCGTTTCTAAAATAGGGTGCTAGTACTTGGGGTAGTGTACTTTTACCACCCTGCCACATCACACTCTGGCGGCCATCTGTAGGAGGTGGGAGTGGTTTCCAGGCCATGTGTCCTTCCTGGGCTCAAGCCTGAGGCAGCTGCCTTGTCTCTCAGCTTCTCATTAAGGCAAGATGCTATTTGACTTAATAACTTAGATTTTTATGATTCTCCATTTTCCCTTTTGCAGAAATCTATTCTTATGACTATAGACAGCACTTCAAATTCCAGAAGTCGTTCTAGGATTCTTCTGGGCAAATGGACTTAGGTATGCAGATGGCCTTTGCTTTAAGTGTGAGGTGTGGACCCACCATAGCAGAATGGAACTGGATAAGATCTTAGAGGCCACTGTAAGGATCAGTATTCTCATGGCTGCAAACAACAGAAACCCAGTTCAGCTGGCTTGAGGGAAGAAAGGGAACTTACCAGCTCTTGGAGCCAAGCCTGGCTTCAGGCATGTGGGTGCTTCAAGGGTACAAAGGAATTCAGTCTCTCTGTAGCTCTGTTCCAAATTTCCCCCTTTTGTGGGGAGCAATGAAGGGCCTTTTTGTAGTCAGTCACTCTCCATATGATGACCAAATGGCTCCTGAAAGCTCCAGGCTTACATCCTATCTGTTTCAAGTTCAGTGGAAAGTGAGAGCTCCCTTTTCCCAGAATTGGGACTTATGGACTCTGATTGGCACACTGTAGGTCACGTGAGCACTCCTGACTCTGCACCTGTGACTAAGGGATGCACTATGGACTGACCAGGCCTGGGAAACGCACCCACCTCTGAGGCCAGGTTTACACTCAAATCCACCTGACACATAGGGTCACTTTTTCAAGAGGTCCTAATTTTTACTTTGTGGAAAAGCCTGTTTTATAACTTCTCCATGCCTTCCTCCTTGGTGTACCTTATTCCACATGTCAATTCCTTGGCCCTGTGTTTGATTTTTCTCTCCTTTCTTAGTGGAGAGGTGGAAAGTGGTGCAGAGAATTGAGACTGAGATATAGTCAAGGTGACCCTTGAGTTGGGTGTTGAAGGATGAATAGGAGTCTGCCAAGTAGGCAGTTGGGAGTTTAGCATTAGGAGAAAGGCAAGGGCACAATGGGTGTAGTACATCGTGATGGAGGTCTGAGGCTACTCAGAATGGAGGCTGCAAAATGGTGGTCCATAGCTCATTTTGGTCCTCAAAGGTAATCTGCTTGGTGGCTCACTATGTTAAGAAAATTAAATCGGCATTTTAAAATCGTGGGATTTCACATAAAAATCAGTATTTTGTGTTTCTCTTGAAAAATCAGAAGCTCTGCCAGTACCAGATCCACATGGGTTCATACTTGGCAGTAGTTGGCTGGAAGTGAGTAGCTGCTGGCCCCTTCATTCGGGGTACATACTCTCCATTGCTCCACAGTGCCTGTTCTTGTCCAGAATGTAATACCTACTTGGCTCCTTTATTTTTGTCTCCCTGGCCCTTTATGCGTTTCACTTTGTGGCCTCCTCATCTTTAAACATTATCTACCAGTGGTTGGTAGTAAATTTGATTGGTTTGTAAATTTAATCCGTGACCCTGAATAAAATAAAATTTTAGTCAGAATCACCGGGAGGGCTTATTAAACATGGATTGCTGAGCCTCACCCACATGGTCTCTGATTCAGTAGGTGGGAGTGAAGCCTGAGAATCTTCATTTCTAACAAGTTCTCAGGCGATGTTGATGCTCTTGGCCTGGGAACCACACATGGAGAATGGTGTACCTAGTTTATCTTCCTTGTTTTCCACGTGAAGTAACTGAGGCTCCTCTCTGGTAAGCTCAAAATCTGGCCCCAAACGCAGGTTTTGGACTCCAGGTCTGGTACTAAATCTACTGCCCACTGTGGTGCACCAGTGGGAGGTTTCATCTGCATCCTGCTTGCTCTCCTTTCTCATCCCGACCATTTTTGAGACTGGGCACTGAAGCCCATTTCATTTCCAGCCTCAGCTTCCTTAACAATAGCTACCCATTATTCTGTGCTTTGATGCCTGCGGAATTTAATTACTTGCTGGGTAGTGAAGTGAATTTGATTGTTGGAAGCTGCGGTGTTCTGGAGGAAGCACTAATGAGGAGAGACTCTTAGCAAAGAAGAGAGGGCATTTGGGGGGCTTGTGTCTGAAAGCAGCCATTCACTGTGTGGCAATAGGGCTTGATCTTCAGTGAGCTTTTTCGTTCCCGCCTCGAAGATGTCCGTCACATTTCATAAATAAATCAGGGCTTTTGTGTGCAGTAATTGCTTTGCTTTGTAACCAGGATCAAAAGCACCAATGGCCTTGGATTCAAAGCCAAGTTTATTTTTTTTTATTGTTGAGTTGAAGGAGAGAGTTGAGGGTTTGCATGCTGGAGGGTCCAGCTATGAGGCCTGCGTGGAGAGAGAGAGAGGGAGTGAAAGAGGACGAGAGAGAGCGAGCAAAGTAGGCAAATTGCCAGGGCATGAGGGACCTTCAGCCAGTCTCCACCGTCTCCCAGGGAGATGAAGTCGTGAACACTCACTCTGGTAGTACATCTTACTGAACTGGTCACCATCAGGCATTCCCAACCCATTCAATAAACATATATTAATACTATCATGACAGTAGGTAAATAATAATTATAGACGACAAACAATTAGTGAGTGCTTACTGTGTGCCAGGCTGTGAGTTAAACATTTTATAGACATTTAATTCTTAAAGCCTTAGAGGAAGATGCTGTCATTAACCTAGTTTTACAGATGAGGAAACTGATGCTGATAAAGATGGAGCTCGGATTTGAATTTAGATTTGTCTTACTCCAGAGCCCAGTGGTAAGGACAGGTACGAAAAAAGGCAGAGAAATGAGTTTAATATGATGCCCCCTCTCAAAGAGCTCACAGTGTCAAATGGAAGTGAAGACAGATGTGTGGCAGTGATTAAAATACAGGGAGAGGGAAGTTGTTTCAGTGGGAGGAGGGCTTTCAATCTGGGGAAGTGGCATTTGAAGTGAACCTAGGAGGATTAGGATCTATTCCAGCCTGGGTTCCCCAGAATGCAGACTCTAAGACAATGATTATGATGCAGGAGTATATTAACGAACACTCTTGGGGTCCCCACCTCCAGAAGGGAAAAGAGAGAAGCAGGAGTCAGCCAATGGAGAAGTTAGGTCATGGTACCGTTGTAACTAAGACCTCAAATGACTCATGAGAATGTCTGCTGGCAGCACTCCCCACAGCCAAGGGAACGAGTCCTGTAGTCCTAAAGGGGGTCTGCATGGTGCCTCACAATGTCCACAGCAGATATTCAGAGATTTGGGAAAAGTGAGATACAGAATTCCAGACTAAAGAAAAGGCTGATGGGCAGAGGAGTCTGGGTCCTGTATCGTGAACAGGTCGGCTGGCGTTGCAGTCTAGCATGGTGGTTAGGGTTACCAGACAGACTCTCTGGCCCAATCCCTGTTCTGCCACTTTCAGGCCCTGTGAGCTCAGTCTAATCCCTCTATCCTCTGAGTTTCGTCATTTTCAAAATGGAGCTAATAATAACCTTCATGTCATTCTAAGGATTAAAAAAGGATTTAGAAAATCCCTACTGTGTACAAAGTAAGCAATCAATAAATATTAGCTATTACTGGGGGTGGTTATTTAAGGGACTATGAGAAAGAACATAGTGAGAATTAAGATTGAAGATGGGATGAAGGATTATTTTATTCAGGGCCATAGGTTAAATAATCTGAAGTAAGAAAATGTGCTCAGGAAATATATCAGTGATTAGCTCTAAGTGATGGTGGTCTTGTCTCTTCTTTGATAACTTCTTATTTCTTTTCCTTGCTTTATATTGGTTGGGACCTTCATCCAGTACAGTGTGAAGGGAAATGGGAGAGAAGTGGCTTTAAAAGGCATGCTTCTAACTTTTTACCATTGAAGATACAAATATCTAGTAAATTAGGAATAAACAGGAACTTCCTTAGCCTGACAAAGGGTATTTACCAAAAACCAACAGCAAATATCATACTACTGCTGAAGAGAGTTCAGCAAGATGGCTGGTTACAAGATCACTATACAGAAATTAATAATGTTCCTGTTTCCCCACCACATTCAATTAGAAAATGTAATTTAAAAATGCATACATTAAAAAACAAGAGTGATTGAAAATTAATGCCATTAATGCTACAAATTAGCTACATCCTAGATTTGTAAGTAATGTTTTCATTGTCATTCAGATATGAATATTTCATAATTTCCATTATAATTTCTTCTTTGCCCCATGAATTATTCAGAATTATGTTTATTTTAGTTTCAGAGATTTTTTTTAAAGCTTTTACTTGCCCTTAGTTTTTAACCTTATTTCACTATAATAAGAAAATAAGGTCTGTAAGTTATATTTTTTGATATTCGTTGGAACATTTGCCTTATCAGACTATCAAGGTTTCCCTAAAGTGATAGTGAATAAAATAATTGATGCTAGAACGGTGCTAGGTAAATTGACCAACAGGACAGATCAGAGCGAGAAACGGCCCTCCACTAGTGAGAATGCAGTGGTGTATTACAGATGGGGGAAAAAGATTTAGTAAGCGGGGCCGATTCCATTGGCTGGTTGTCCTTCTCTTATTATCTTTAGAAACTGATTTTATATACACACATTTCTTCCCCCTGTTTAATTCCCCCGCCCCACTTCCACCCCTGACCTATGGATGTTGCTGTTTCCCCTTAAGAACTGGATCTCTGATGGTGGAGTGTCTTCTCCCACACGCTCGCGGTGTGCACCTGAGGCCTGGCACACCTGGGGTATGGTCTGTGGCTCCACCTCAGGCACGAACCCAGGACCTTCTGCATGTAAAGCAGACGTGCTAACCACTACACTATACTTTTTTATATAGAAAAAATAAGATCACCGCAGTTCACAAAAATATGTTCAAAATGGATTGAAGTGCTAAAGGTAAAAAGCAAAACTTTAAAACTTTTGGAAGAAAATGTAAATTATATTTAAAAGCTGGGGTAGGAAAAGAAACATAAAAATAATGTTTTTATGCTTAAAAAATAAAAAAGCACAAACCATAAAGAAAAATACTGAGAAATTTCATTTTATAAAACTAACACATTATCTTCTACAACAACAACAGCTAATAAGAGAAAATACAAACAAGAAAAGAAGATATTTGGCATGCACAGATTTAATAAAAGCTTAATTCCCTGCATACAAATCAGCTCCTGCAAATTAATAAGGGCAAACAATCCAATAGAAACATGAGTAAAATATATAAATGGGTAAGTTACAGAAAATGATTTTTAAATGGTTAAAAATACAAGAATAGATGATCATACTTACCGGTAATTAAGAGAAGGTAAAATAAAATGAGATAATTGGAGTCTCACTGGGTTGGAAAAACAATCCTAAATGTTGGCAAGAATGTGGGACAGCAAGGTCTCTCATTATCCTCTTAGTAAACATGTAAATTTGTCTAGCCCCTTTGGAGAACAATTGGGCAGTATCTAGAAACAGTGAAGGAAGATATACATACCCTGTGATCCAGCAATTCCACCTCTAAGTGTAACCTAAAGATATTCTAGTGTATCTCTATGAGATACACTAGTCTTGTATAAGGAAATTTGCTGCAATAGTATTTGTAGTAAAGAGACGAGAAATCACTTAAATGTGCATCATGAAGAGAATGGTTAAATAAGCTATGGAGAGTCATACAATGGATTATTATACAGTAGTTAAGATGAAGGAATTATATCTACATGTAGCAATGTAGGTAAAACTTGAAAACACATGTAGAGTGAAAAAAAAGCAAGGAACAGTGTGATATTTTTATGCCATTTAAAACATATTAATAGTGTATCTTGTTAGACACCTGTCTGACATAGAACTATTCAAATATGGACTGCATAAGAATACACATCAGCTTCAGAAATGAGAGATGAGGGAAGAAGAAAGGAGACAACACTTCAGCTGTATCTATGAAATTTTGCTTCTCAAGAGTAATTTTGAAGCAAAAATGAGAAAATCTTAATAGTTATCTAATTTGGGTTGCATGTTCATGAATGTTTGTTATTGTTCCTTCTACAAATATTGGAGATATTAAATATTTTACATTTAGATATTTAAATATTTAAATATTGGTAACTGAAATTAAGGGGGTAAAAAGGTTGAAGACAGATCAATTGAGGCCCTTAGCTGTCAGAATGAGAGTCGGGGCTTTATTTTCTAGACATTGGAGAATTATTGTAGGTTCTTGAATAGGGGGTGATGTAATCAGAGCCAGGTTTAAGCATAATTAATTTGGCATATTTGATGGCTTTGAAAAGAAATATGATGGACTCAGAGAGAGAAGGTGCATATTATTTATACATAGACACTAATATACAGATTAGTGGTAGAAGGTAGAAGGAGCCTGGATCAGGGATCTTATAATGAAATAGAAAGGAAGGAAGGGATAGATGATTGAGTGGATAGGTGAGAGGATGAATGAGTGGATGTGTAGGCGCATGGATGGGTAAGTAGATGGGTGGATGGATGGGTGGATAGGTGGATGGGTAAATGGGCAGACAGGTAATAAATAGATGGGCAGATACATGGGCTACAGACATTTTTGAAATGCCAGTGCAGTTCTCATTACATCCTGTTCACAAACAGTGCAAATGTAATTGAAGATCAAATTATAAAATGGCAAGGATTTTAAAGAGATGTCTCAGGTCAGTGATTCATCAATGTAATCAATAATGTTATTTTTGTTTTGTTTTGTTTTACGCCTACAGCACCTGGTCTTCCTAGGTGGTCTCCCATCCAAGTACTAACCAGGCCATACCCTGCTTAACTTCCGAGATCAGACAACATCAGGCATGTTCAAGGTGGCATGGCTGTAGACTTCAATAATGTTTTGAATCCAACAAAAGCCAGACAATACCCATATTCACCTTGAAGATAATGCAGAGAGGGAGAAAATAGCTCAAAACTGCATAGCCTCAGTTTGTGTAGATATTGTTTTTTTAGGAAGAGAGCTTTGTCATGCTCTCCAGAACACACAGACTCTCACCCACACCTGAACCTTTCATTCGTTGTCTGTAAGAGTCATAGCAAAAACAAACAAACAAACAAACAAACAAACCCCAAACACAGGCCAACGCCATCCCAATAGTGGCAACAGAGTGGACTCGTTGAGAGAATCACATTTACTAGCTCTATGATCTTGGGCAAATCACTCACCCTACCTGAGACTCAGTGTCCAAATCTTTAAAATGGAGTTAATGATAAGGTCTCCCATAAAAGACTGATATTTGGCTTACATGAGGTATTGTTTGTAAAGCAGTTATCAAACAATAGCTATTACTGCTGTTATTAACTAGAATGGTAAGTATTATAATTGGTAGTAGTACTAAGCATTATTAATAATGATAAATATTATTAACAATAATATTTAGTATTATTAATAAAGATCCAGAAACTCCTAGCCTGACCACATCAGGTCACTTGTTCATAGCCATCCCAAGGTATTCTTGGACTTCTTCAGACCTGTCATTTTAAGCATTTCTGAAGATGAAGGCTTTCATCGTTAACACGGTCCCATGGAGATGCTGGGAGTAATTACAGGGGGCAGAGGGTGGCAGGCACAATGCTAGATATATTGCCTTAGCTTGTTGCTGGGCTCCAGGGTAGGCATCTGTGGGGCCTACCACTCCTGAGAACCTATGAGTGGTTTTAAGGCCTTTCTGTTTCCTTGTAGCCTAGTATTCCAGCTCCAGTAACAGGAGGAAGAGTTCAGGATCAAGTCTGCATTTTAGCTTCTTGCAAAAACATGTAGATGACAGCATTTGGAGTTATAGCAACAGGAGACATAAGTTAGTTTGGGAAGGAGAGGTAAAGAAGGAAAGTGTCCAGGAGCAGGGAAAGGAAGACTATAGGAAGCGGGGGTGAGGGATAAGGAAGGAGTAGCAAAGATCCAGATGAAGGTGGGGCAGAGCATAGGCTAACAAATTATTTGGAGGCAAGGAATGGTGACATGACAGAGCGCCGGCAGCCCAGTTATTGGCAAGCTAGGACACAGCCAGGAGAAACAGCCAATTAGCTGTCCAAGCTTCGTGTTCAGGAATAAGCTGACCTTCTAGGACAGGCTGGAGAAGCCCCCATCCCTCTGAGACATGATTTTAAAGCCTTTGCTTTGGAAATAAAAACACTTTGGGAGATGGCCAGTGCTTACATATACCAGATATTTAAATAGAGAACATCTGTGGTTCTCAAACTTTGTTATTTGATGAGAAAACAAGCTGGAGTGTAGAAAAGCAGTGGGATTTAGAACTACAGGAGACAGAGGTTTTTG
The DNA here is from genome assembly GCA_004027375.1 of Macroglossus sobrinus. Classification (NCBI taxonomy): domain Eukaryota; kingdom Metazoa; phylum Chordata; class Mammalia; order Chiroptera; family Pteropodidae; genus Macroglossus; species Macroglossus sobrinus. The sequence continues at coordinate 89,068 of PVKZ01001641.1, forward strand.
TTTGTATTTAGTTTTGTTGTTGTTTTTTTTTCCTTCCCATTGTTTGCTTGGCATCTCAGTACTAGGAAAACCATGGAATGTCCCCAAAGATAACCTAACATGAGAACATCTAGTCAAGCAAAGAGTAAGAAAAGAGAGAGAGGCCTTGCTATGTCTGGTGAGATGGAAGAGAGGCCCGGAGGCCCTGTGTAGATAATTGGGGGTTGAGGAAGATCTCACCTTATTTTCTACATTAAAATTTTCTAAAGGATTATTTTAAATGACCTCCTTTAGAGAAGTGAAGGGGGGAGTCTTATCATTAAAACCCAACATTTTAAAACAATATTATTTTCAAGACTTAAAAAGTGACTTTAGCCATGGAAATGACCCACCTTGGAGTTCATCTGAGGGAGAGAGAGACATGCCTTTTAAAAATAGAAGTTTCAAATACAGATCATAAAGCCCTAGGACCTATAGTAATAATTTTGAGGGTTTTCCCTTAAAACCAAGATTAGCCCTGTATTGAAAATTAAGTCAAGCCACCATTGCAAGATTTTCAAGGTGAAGAAATTGATTTCACCCAGGAACCACTGTGTCAAAAAATTTTTGTTAGCTGTTCTCATCTTCACATGATTGTGCGGGGGCTTTGTTTACAGGCATTTAAGGAGCTCCTTTTGCAGGCAAGTCTTCTTGATCTACACTCTGTGAAGTCAGAGTCCCAGCCTTAAGGAGCTTATGCTCCTTCTAATTGCTTGGAAGTTGGTCCTTTTGCAGGAACTGTGTGAAAGCTGATATGTGGTGGAGGGTTTTCAGGAGGTTGTCTCAACCCACAGTTATTGGTATCTTCACACTGTTAAAAGCAGAGTTTATGTCAGTATTCTTTCACATAAGCAAAAATGAAAATTCACTGGATCCTGTAAGCTGGAAAAGTCCAGTGGTAAATCCTGCCTAGGTATCTCTAAATCCAGGACTCTAATGCTATTGTCAAGGCCCTGACTCTTCTTCTTCTTCTTTTTTTTTTTTGAGGGTCTTATTTTTATTTTTATTTTCTTTTTATTTTTCCATTACAGTTGACATTCAATATTATATTAAATTCAGGTATACAGCATAGTGATTAGACATTCATATAATTTATGAAGTACTTCCTTTCCATGTCTAATACCAACTTGACACCATACATAGTTATTACAATATTACTGACTATATTTCCTATGCTGTCTTTCCATCCCCATGACTATTTTTAATTGCCAATCTGTACTTTTTTTTTTAAGTGTCAGGTGTTTTCTTTATTTTTTTTGGTTGTTTTTTTTAAAATAAATTTTTTTTATTTAAATTAGTTTCAAGTATACAGTACCTTAGTTAGACATCTATATAGTTCATAAAATGATCCCCCCAGTTGCTCCCACCCTCCCCTGGCCCTCCACCTAGCCATCATATTAATGCTAACTGCATTCCCTCTGTCATGCTTCCTATGTCCAACTGTCAACTACTGATTTGTACTTCCTTAACCCTTCACCCCATTCTTCCAGCCTCCCATCCCCCCTCCCCTGTCTATCACCAAATTGTCCACTCTATTTGTGAGTCTGTTTTTGATTAGTTTTTTCTTTTTGTTCCTTAGATATCACATATAAGTGAAATCATATGGTATCTATGTTTCTCTGTATGACTTATTTCACTCAGTATAATAACTTTTAGGTCCATCCATGTTGTTGCAAATGGTAGGATTTCATTTTTTTAACAGCTAAGTAATATTCCATTGTTTATATGAACCATAATTTCTTTATCCATTTGTCTGTTGATGGGTATTTAGGTGGCTTTCATATCTTGGCTATTGTAAATTGTGTTGCTATGAATATTGGTGTGCATAGATCTTTACAAATTATTGTTTTGGTTTTCTTTGGATAAATATCCAGAAGTGCAATTACTGGGTCAAAAGGTATATTCATTTTTAATTTTTTGAGGAACCTCCAGACTGTTTTCCATAGTGGCTGTACCAATTTGCAATCCCACCAACAATGTATGAGGGTTCCTTTTTCTCCACATCCTTGCCAACACTTGTAGTTTTTTGATTTATTGATGTTAGCCATTCTGACAGGTGTGAGGTGATATTTCATTGTGGTTTCAATTTGCATTTCTCTGATGGATAGCAACCTTTTCATATGTCTATTAGCCATCTGTATTTCCTCTTTGGAGAAGTGTCCGTTCAGGTCTCCTGCACATTTTTTAATTGGTTTGTTTGTTTTTTTTTTTGTTGTGGGTTGTATAAGTTCTTTATGTATTTTGGATATTAACCCCTCATTAGATGTATCATTAGGGAATATCTTCTCTCAGTCAGCTGTCTTTTTGTTTTGTTGGTGGTTTCCTTTGCTGCACCAAAACTTTTTAGTTTGATGTAGTCCCATTAGCTTATTTTTTTCTATTATTTCTCTTGCTTGAGGAGATATATTTGAAAAGAAATTCCTGTTAGCAGTATTAGAGAGTTTACTGCTTATGTTTTTTTCTAGAAGTATTATGGTTTCGGGTCTTACATTTAAGTCTTTAATCCATTTTGAATCTATTCTTGTATATGGTCTAAGAAGATGGTCCAGCTTCTTGTTTTTGCATGTATCTGTCCAGTTTTCCCAACACCATTTATTGAAGAGACTGTCTTTACCCCATTGTATATTTTTACCTCTTTTGTCATATATTAAGTGAGAGTATAGGCATGGGCTCTCTATTCTGTTCCATTGATCAATGTATCTGTTTTTATGCTAGTACATGCTGTTTTGATTACTGTAGCCTTATAGTATAGTTTGATATCAGGTAATGTGATACCTCCAACTTTGTTCTTCTTTCTCAAGATTGCCATGGCTATTCGGGGTTTTTTATGGCTCCATATAAATTTTAGGATTGTTTGTTCTAGCTCTCTGAAAAATGCCATTGATATTTTGATAGGGATTGCATTGAATCTATAGATTGCTTTGGGTAGTATGGCCATTTTAACAATGTTGATTCTTCCTACCTATAAAGAGGGTATATGCTTTCATTTATTTATATCTTCTTCAATTTTTTTTTCAGTGACTTATAATTTTCTGAAAACAAGTCTTCTACCTTCTTGGTTAATTTGATTCCCAGGTATTTTATAGTTTTCGACGCAATTGTAAATGGGATTGTTTTCTTAATTTCTTTTTCTGAAAGTTCATCATTGATATATAAAAATGCCACTGACTTCTGAATATTTATTTTGTAACCTGCTACTTTATTGAATTCATCGATCAGTTCTAACATTTTTTTGGTGGAATCTTTAGGGTTCTCTCTACATACTATCATCTCATTGGCAAATAACGAGAGTTTTACTTCTTTTTTTCAATTTGGATGCCTTTTATTTCTCTGTCTTGTCTTATTGCTGTGGCTAAGACTTCCACTACAGTGTTAAAGAGGAGTGGTGAAAGTGGATCTTTGTCTTGTTCTTGATCTTTAAAAAAATGCTTTTAGTCTTTCCCCATTGAGTATGATGTTAGCTGTAGGTTAGTAATATATGACCTTTGTTATGTTGAGGTATGTTCTCTCTATTCCTACTTTGCTGAGAGTTTTCATCATGAATGCATGCTGGATTTTGTTTAACGCTTTTTCTGCATCTATTGATATGATCATTTGGTTTTTATCTTTCAATTTGTTAATGTTGTGTATCACATTAATTGATTTGCAGATAGTGAACCAAGCTTGCATCCCAGGAATAAATCCAACTTGATCATGCTGTGTGATGTTTTTAATTTATTGCTAAATTCGATTTGCTAATATTTTGTTGAGGATTTTTGCATCAATGTACATAAGAGATATAGGCCTATAGTTTTCTTTTTTTTTTTTTGTAATGTCTTTGCCTGGTTTTGGAATCAAGGTAATGGTAGCTTTCCCTCTTCTTGAATTTTTTGGAATAGTTTGAGAAGAATAGGTGATAATTCTTCTTTGAATGTTTGATAAAATTTGCCTATGAAGCCATCTGGTCCAGGACTTTTGTTTTTTGGGAGGTTTTTTTTATTACTGATTCTATTTCCTTGGTGGTAGTCAGTCAGTTCAGATTTTCTGTTTTTTCTTGACTCAGTTTTGGGAGATTGTAGGTTTCTAGAAATATGTCCATTTCTTCCAGATTGTCCAATTTGTTGGTGTATAATTGCTCTTAGTATTTTCTTATGATCCATTGTATTTCTGTAGAGTCTGTGGTTATTTCTCCCCTTTCATTTCTGATTTTATTTATTTAAGTCCTCTTTCTTTATTCCTTGATGAGTCTGTCCATTTTATTTATCTTTTCAAAGAACCAGCTCTTGGTTTCATTAATCTTTTGTATTGTTTTTCTGGACTCTATTACATTTATTTCCGCTCTGATCTTTATTATTTCTTTCCTGTATTCATTTTGGGCTTTGTTTGCTGTTCTTTTTCTAGTTCTTTTAGTTGGAAGGTTAGATTGTTTATTTGAGCTTTTTCTTATTTCTTGAGGTAGGCCTATATTGCTATGAATTTCTCTCTTAGGATTGCTTTTGCTGTGTTCCATAAATTTTGAGTCATTGTATTATCATTTTCATTTGTCTCTAGGTATCTTTTGATTTCTTCTTTGATCTCATTAATAACCCATTCATTGTTTAGTAGTATGTTATTTAACCTCCATGTGTTTGTGTATTTTCCAGTTTTTTTCTTGTAGTTGATTTCTAGTTTCATACCACTGTGATCAGAGAAGATGGTTGATATGATAATCCTATTTAATAATCTTATTAAGTTTATTGAGAATTTATTTGTGTCCTAATATGTGGTCTGTCCTTGAAAATGTTCCATGTGCACTTAATAAGAATGTATATTTTGTTTCTTTGAGGTAAAATGCTCTGAAAATATTAAGTCCATTTCTTCTAGAGTATCTTTTAGGCCTATTGTTTCCTTGTTGATTCTTTATGTGAAAGTTCTGTCCATTGGTGTCAATGGGGTGTTAAAGTCTCTTATTATGAGTGTATTACTATTGATCTTTCCTTTTATGTTGGTTGATAATTGCTTTATGTATGTAAATGTTCCTATGTTGGGTGCATATATGTTTACTAGTGTTATCTCCTCTTGATCTATTGACCCTTTATTATTATGTAATGCCCTTTTTTATCTCGTATTATAGCCTTTGTTTTAAAGTCTATTTTATCTGATATAAAGTAGCAATACTTATTGATACTCAGCTTTTTTTCATTTCTGTTTGTGTGAAATATCTTTTTTCATCCTTTTACTTTCAGTCTGTGAGTGTCGTTTGATCTGAAGTGGTCTCTTGTAGACAGTATATGCAGGGTCTTGTTTTCTTATCCATTTAATTACTCTATATCTTTTGATTGGAGCATTTAATCCATTTACATTTAAAGTGATTGCTGATAGGTACATTGTTACTGTCATTTTATTATTCATATTTATTATTTCTATTTTCTTTTTTACCCCTTCTCTTTTTACAGAAGACCCTTTAAAATATCTTGTAATGCTGGCTTGTTGGTGATGATAGCTTTTTTTCTATCTGGGAAACTCTTTATCTCAACTTCCATTTTAATCGAAAGCCTTGCTGGGTAGAGTATCTGTGGTTGTAGATTCTTGTTTTTCATAACTTTGAATATTTCTTACCATTCCCTTCTGGCCTGCAGAATTTCCATTGAAAAATTAGCAGCATTCTCATTGGGTACCCTTATAAGTAACCAGCTTCCTTTCTCTTGCTGCTTTTTAAGATTCTCTCTTTGTCTTTGACCTTTGGCATTTTAATTATGATGTGTCTTGGTATAGGTCTGTTTGAATTCCTCTTGTTTGGAACTCTTTGTGCTTCCTGAGCTTGTATGTCTAATTCCTTTGTCAGGTTATTTTCTGTCATTATTTCTTCAAATAGAGTCTCAATCTCTTACTCTCTCTCTTCTTCTTCAGATACTCCTATGATTCAGATATTTTTATGCTTCATGTGGTCCCTGAGATCTCTTAAACTACCCTCATTTTTAAAAAAATTCTCTTTTCTTTTCATTGTTCTGATTGGATGTATTCAGTTACTTTATCTTCCAATTCACTGATTTGATCTTCTGCTTTGTCTAGTCTACTATTGAATTCTTCTAGTGTATTCTTCATTCCTGTTATCGTATTCCTCATTTCTGTCTGGTTCTTTTTTATGATTTCTATGTTCTTTTTTTATGCTTTCCTTGTGCTCATGCATTCTCCCCATAAGTTCATTGAGCATTTTTATAACCATTATTTTGAACTCTGACCTGGTAGGTTGCTTACCTCTATTTCATTACGCTTATTTTCTGGAGTTTTCTCTTATTTCTATTTGTGGCATGTTTTTTTGTTTTCTCATTTTATTAGCTTCTCTGTGTTCTTTTTTATGTGTCAGGAATATTTGTTTCGTCTCTTAACCTTGGCCAGATGGCCTAATGTAGAAGGTGTCTTATGTGGTCCAGTGGCGCTCTCTCCCTGATCCCTTGTGCCAGGAGCTCTGGAGGCAACCTTTGTATGGGTTATGTGTGATCTTCTGTTGTCACCAAGCCTTTATTGTTGTTAGTAGATCACTGAGTAAGATTGATGTTCAGGCTGACTAATTGTGGGAATTGGCTGCACCCTCAGGATAAGAGTTGTTATGTAAGGGCTGATCCCACTGAGTGGGATTTGCCCTAGCAGACTTGTGTACTTGTTGCAACCTGACTCTTCCTTTCGATGGACTGTCTGAAACCCATGATGTCCTAGCTTGGTGACTCCAGAGGAGAAATGATCTGAGAATATGGTTATAAAGCTCTAAGGGAAGATTCTTATTGGCTCAGCCTAGAATATGTTTCTATCTCTCACTCAGTCACTGGACACAAGGAGCCAGAGCACTCTGGTCATGCTGGGTTGTATGCCCAATGGACCATCTTGTGTAACCAGGTAAGCAGGGGTCAGTCCTATCATATCTCATCTCCTGTTATCGGAAGGAGAAAGGGAGTAGCCAGATGGTCATTGGGGCTGACTTATTCCTAAGTCAGGTGGGCCAAGAAAGACCAAATCTAAGAGAACTAACTACATGTGCCTGTGAGTTGGAGAAGGGCCAGGGGGGCAGATTCCTGCACAGGTGGTGAGAAAGTGCATCAGACAGGCAGGCTGCTGCCAGAGGGCATGCAATCCTCCATACTTTCCTTGTGGCTTGGATGTTACTCTGTTATATCATTGCAACAGTTTCTTCTCATCTGTGTGCCTGCATCTTGTCTAGGCCCTGAGGACGTGGACCACAGAAAGTCTTTACAAGTGCCAGGTTTGGAGTCAAACCAACTAAAAGTTGACTCCTGACTCTGCCCCTTTCTAGCTGTACAACCTAGAGCTAGTTGCTCAACCCTTTGAAGCTATCATCCATCAGGTTGGCATAATGTTAGTATCTACCTTAAAGTTTTAAATTAGATAATGTATAGAAGTGACTTGGATAGTATTCAGCAAATGGAAAATCCTCCATAAATGTCATTCATAGACCAGGGGCCATGTCTCATTCAGCTTTGTGTCTTTGGTGACTAATTAAAGCTGGTATCTGGTAGGTTTCAGTAAATGCTGGTGTAAATCGAATTGAAACTAGTGAGGATTTGACTATAGAGGAGGTAGTGCAGGCAGGAGGATAGGTTCAGGGAGTGCTGGGATTCTAGGCAGGCATTGTTGTCGGAGTCTGCGGGGGAGCCAGGAGGTTCGGTCTCAGGAAGCAGATTCTTTAGCAGCTCTCAAATGTTAGGTTATGAGAAAAGCTCATTAAAAGGCATTCTCACAGGTTCCAATTTGGCAGGTCTGGGATGGCCATTCTTGATGAGTGCTTGGGGGTTCAGACGGCCACCTCCTGCAAAACCCCAGTGGTTTCTGGGTCTTAAACTCAAATTCCCCTATGGACCAGATGGGTGATGTGGATAAGTGAAGGGAGATGCCAGGAACTGTAGCCAAATGGAGAGCACAAATCCCACCAAAGGGACCACCATACTCAAAGTGGGGGCTCAGTATTGCTGGATCTTCTAGTTTTTCAGGAGAAGCTGAAAATCTGGACTTGTAAGGGGGAATTTCCCAATTTGTAAGTGCTGGGAAAAGAATTAGATTTTCTGAAAACATTGAATAGCCAAATAAAACATGTCCGAAGGCCAAAAAGCTGCCATTTGGAGCCCTCAGTCTAGGGCAATTGTTCTTGCCCAGGTGATTTTGCCCCCAGGGACATTTGGATATGTCTGGACATTTGGACATGTCTGGAGATAATTTTCATTGTTACAACTTGGGGTGGCTGTGTAGGATGCTAGTGGCATCTAGTGCCTAGGACACCCCTCCCCGCCATCAAAGCGTTATTTGACTCTTAGGGGCGTTTAATTGGTATTAGCTGTGGGCAAAAGAAAGAGGCAGGGCTGGGGCCACCCGACCTGATTTTACAGACTTTTTTTGGGTCAGACAGATAGTGCTATACCCTTTCAACCCCAAAGAACCACGGCTGCCATGGCTAAGCCCTCCTTGGTCCAGTGTAATCATTTCTCACAGTGCATACACTTCCAGTGCATGAAGGAAGCAGCCTGCCACCACAACTCCCCACCCCCTATGCAGGCATGAAAGTAATGCAAGAAATGCGGACAGAGAGTGCTAATACATTGCCACTTGGGTCCTCAAGGGCTGGGTGTGATGGTCTGCTAGAGATTATCAGGGTTTTGGCCTCCTATTTCTGGTGGAATGTTTGGTTTGGGTTCCTCATTCAGTAGTTTCTGGAACTATAGTTGAGAATATTTCTCTTCCTGACCAACTCCAACCATAAAAAAATAAAATGCCTTGAGTCAGTCCTGTGCAGTTCAGTAACTATTTGCTGAGCGCTCACTCTGTGGTGGACCCCATGCTTGGTGCTGGGGCGGGGGAATGGGAGGGCGGGAAATGAGCAGACACTCAGGCAGTTTTCATTGGTGACTTCCCGTGCCTTTGAGGAAATACATGAACCAGACCTGCAGCCCCTCCACATCCAGTCCACCCTGTGCTCACCATCATCTTCATCTTCCTGAAGAAGCACAGCTCTGATCATCATACTGTCCTGCTCAAAAACCTTCAGAGGTTCCCAGTTTCACTCTGAATGAGGCCTGCCCTCTATTAGCTTCTGTGGCTAGATCCAGCCTCCATTCCAAGCTTATCTTCTGCTCTTCTGTTGCTGTGCCTCTCTCTCTGCAAACCAAACTTTTACCTATTCCCAGTCTTTGTACCTTTGCTCAGGCTGGGCCATCTGCCTAGAATACTGCCTCTGTCTAATCATGCAAGGTGAGATGGCTGTGGACCCTCCATGTTCTTCATTACTACATACCACATCATCTCATCTTTCACTGTTTTGTGGCCCTGTCCACCTCCTGCTTTAGAATTATTTAGTTCCTGAATCTTAATCCCACCAAACTGGGAGATTCTTAAGGGAAGAGTTAATAAAAAATTCAACTTGTATTTTATTTTCTGGGAAACTTCCTAGCCTTGTCCCTGGTATCCAGTGGGTGTCAATTCAGCCTGCACTACTGTTTCCCAAGCTCTTCATTGATGCCCAGTGCTGCCATATGTGTTATCTTTTTTCATTGTCATAGGGACTCCATGATACCTGTGACATCATCCCATTTTTATAAATAAGGAAACTAAGGTTTAGAGGAGCTGTCACTTTATTCGTTCATAGATTCATTTAAACATATTTAATAAGTAACCACTATGTGACAGGCTCTGTGGCATTGCAGGGAGGAGAGGGGAAGCAAATTTGTAGATTGAGTACCCTGGGTACTCTGACACCTGAATTTAGCATCTAACAGAATGATTAGGGAACATTCTTGAGATCTGCACCTTGACAGGGAATGGGGAGGAGCAGCTGAAGTCAAGCCACAGTGCAGGCAGCCTTACTGAAAGTCTTAGCCAGCTCTATGGGGAGTTCTAAAGATGGAGCCACCCTTTAGAGCTGTCCGGGTTAGATGGGAGAGACAGGCCTCAATGCCCCACACAGACCCATCTTTGGATGAGGTATCAGTCTTTGGAAGGTATGTCACCTTATCCTGTCAGGCCATCCCTGCAGGGTGCTCTTGGCTAGGAACTGTCTGCTGCCAGCCCTCCCAGCAAATGGGGAAGCTTAACATCTACCACACAGTCTCTTTGATCTCACGGGGTTTACATTTAAGTGTTGAAACAAATGAGGAATGAACAGATAAACAAGATCATTACACTTTCTTTTATAAGTGCAAAGAAGGACAGTAACGAGTGTTTATCTTACAGATGGGAAAGCTGAGGTATGGGGAGTTGAAATAGCTTAAAGCCTTACTTATCTCCAGTCCCAGTCTCTGTGGCTCCAAAATTCAGCCCTTTCTACTGTCTAGCCAGGTCTGTGCTAGTTACCTAGATCCTCAAAAGTCAAGCTGAAGAGCTGGATTTTGATCCTGTAAGGATTGAGGAGGCTTCAGAAGGACACTGGGAAATACATTTCTAGGAAATTACACTGGCATGGTAATGCAGAATCGGAGACAAGAGTCAGGGACTTTCTTAAGGGACAGCTTCAGTAATCTGGGTCCTGCAGTGATGACATGCTTGTCCTGGGACTGGAGGTGATAAATATGTCTTTTAGGATGCTTTTTGGCTGCAAATGACAACCAGCTTAAAGTGGCTTAACAGATATAACCACAGAAGTTGAAGTTCACTGGGAGGAAGGCTGGTCTCTGCCTGTCATCTGCTGGTCATGCTTGAGGCTGAGGGAGCTGAAAGGGAGAACAGGATGACTCAGCTGTCAGGTAGCAGAGATCAAGACTCCTGTTTTCAGTATGGAAATTCCACATGATGGTCCAGGCAGATAAGACGAGTATTTATAGTAATAATAATAATAACAACAACAACAATTACAATAACAATAATAATACATAGAGTAACAGAATCTTAGATTCTTCAGGCTAGATGGAACCTGAAGAGAATTTGTTTATTGTTTTCTGAATCATGTCTCTCAATATACTAAACATGTAAGTCACCAAAAAAGGATCACAGAAAAAGGATTGAGGTCAAATAAACTGCACATGACAGCTCCCCCACCCCGCTTTAGAAAGTTCATGCATATGAGGGTATAAAAGCCTCTGAACCATTCTACATTAAGAAAACCCATCTCACTTTGTTTAACTAGCTTTCTCCAAATGTATTTGGTCACAGAAGCCCCTGCCCATTTTTAGTGTGGCACCTAGCAGTGACCTCCAGACAATGCTTTGGAAAGCATTTCTTTAAGTTTTTTTATTTCACAGATGTAGTAACTGAGTCTTTAGGGCCACATGGCCAGTTGGTGACACAGACGAGGTGAGGACCTCAATTTCTTGCCAGTGATTCAGAGGGTTGTCTGTTTACCTGAGCTGCTCATGATGAATTGAGATGTTAGATCATTATTTCTCAAACTGTGTTATATGGAACCCCACTCTCAGAAGATATTAATGAGTATTGAACTAGAGACATATATTCTGGTCACATCAGTACAGGACACACAGAATTAAAGAAAGATGAACAGGTTGGTTGGCTGTGGGGTTTCTCAGAATCTTTATTATGGCAATATCTCTGAGAATCACCAAGGTAGGGAGGTGATATGTGGGCTTCCCCAACTTATATGGCCGGGGAAGGATTTGTTTCATAGACATGAGTTGAGGAATTCAAGTCTAGATCAGTGAGATTTATCTTGACTTCTGCTCCCCTTCCCATCCCACACCAAGCATTCCTGCTCTTTTTGTGTTGAAAAGGAAATTGGTCTGTGCAAGCAGCTACCTTCTAACATTTGTTCTTCCACATTTCAGAGCAAGGAGATTGGCCTGCAGATGCATGAGGAGCTCCTGAAGGTCACCAATGAGCTCTACACAGTAAGTCCTGCTGAACTGCTACTGCTGCTGCTGCTGCTGTTTGAGATTAGGTCCCCTTTCTTAGTGGCCAGGGCTAGAGGGAGGCTAACCAGAGGTCTGGAAAGGCCCTGGGCCTTTTTACTATGTTGTGTGCTTGAGTGACTGGGTCATCACGGTGGGATTGTAATGACTTGTGACCCCCGTTTCTCATTCTGTACATCAGGGTGGGACCTTGGGCATGTTTAGTTTGTAAAAGCTCATGAGAGATTTCAACAACCTGCTAGCTGTGGGAATGTGCTACTTACCAAAGCAGAAGACACAAAGTTGGGGTGGAGGGAGCACAACCACAATTGCTCTTGAGTAAGAAGTGTGTGTTAAGAGTTAGGTAAGACATACAGAAGTCGAGGCCCACTCTTTGCTGAGTGTGGGAACTTAGGAAGGCACATAGCTCATCTGATCTCAGTATTCTCATCTGCAAAATGGTGCATCGTTCAGAGGAGTACATGAAGTGATGGGGGGTGAGCCTGACTTGCCATCTCCAGGAATAATTTCAGAACATCACAATTTGGCCAAGAGCTGACCTTGCTACCTGCTTAGAGGCAAGATCTAACTGAACTTGGGATGGCTATTGGAGTCCAAGAAGGTGAGTAAATGGGGAACATAAGATAAGCACACTGGTTATGGTGCAGAAATGTACTTGGTAGGTGGTGCAGCAGGATTTCTCTTCCTCTCTTCCCCTCTGCTTCTTGGATTCCTATCCATCCAAAGGTAACAAGCTCAGAACTCACCCTTGCACAGAAGCCTACATGGAGCCATCACTTTTCTGAACCCTCAATTAATCAATCTCTCATTTCTATCCTCTCATTTCTTCACTCAACAAATAGGTGCTGATCACCAGCTATGTGCCAGCACTGCTGGAGGCTCTGGGCACACTGTAGAGAACATGGTTTAGGCCCCACAGGACTCGCAGTCCAGGCACTGACTGTCCCATACTGTGCTCTGTCTTGGGCTGCTGTATCATCCATTCACATACTTTACTCTTTTGTCCCTGCCCAGATTCTAAACTCCATATAGGCAAAACCAGTTCCTTTCATTTATTCATGTATCCCTCCGTTCCTCATCTGTTTCAGCAAGCACCCTGGGAACACCAGGGATGTACAAAACACTTCAAAGACTAACTCTTGAAGTGTTCGCAGCTTGCCACTGTGTCTCTTGTAGCACCGGGTCCACAGCAGGCAACTCCACATGTCTGAATTTAAATGAATTTCGGGGCAACTACTGAAGACCCTATACAGTCAACAAATTACCTGGTGGTGGGGGAGGGATGTTGTTGGCACCCCAGTGCTCATTCCTCTGCAGCAAGCAGCACCTCCAGTATAGTCACCAGATCAGAGGCTGTAGAACTGCATCTCCCTCATTTTATTCTATTCCATTCCTTACTTTTTCTCCTTTCTTCCTCTATCTCTTTCTTTCCTCCTTCCTTCTTTCTGTCCATCTGTCTGTCCGTCTATCCACCCACCTACCCACCCACCTCTGTCCCTCTTTGAGTTTTGTTTTCCTCTCTGTGGCTTTCATGATCAGGCAGGCTTCTCCTATGTGGTGACAAAGATGGCCTCCCCCTCACCCTAATGGAAAGAGAAAATGCCCTTCCTTGTGTTTCCAGCAAAGCCCAGGGCTGTCTCGGATTGGCCTGGCTGGGATCATGAGATCCAATCCCTGTGGCCAGATTAACATGTTACTATTTGGCCAGGCCTGGGCCTCTTGCCCACCCTCAGAATTGGAGGGTGGTATCAGTTTCCCAGGAACCATGTGGACTGAGAATGGGAAGGGGAATTTTGCAATTTCCTCAAAGAAAATCAAGAAGCTATTTCAGAAGAGGGAGGACTAGATGATTTTGAGCAGAGAAAAACAGCAGATGTCTACTGAGTGGGAGTAGCTGAGGAAGGACAAGGAAGTGGCTTCACTGGCTAATGCTCAAACAAATCCCCGCTTCTCAAACTGGTTTGGCTCCTGCTCCTTCTGGGCTTAATGCTCATATAGCTCCCTTTTTCTGGAATACTTTACCCTCACCCCATGCCCTGTTCACCTACCTACTCTTTTTCAAGTTCAGTTTAGATGTCACTTCCTCCAGGAATCCTTCCTTTTGTGCCCTGTCCCCTCATTATAGCACATATCACACCATGTGATAATCACTTATATAATTGTCTGTGTCCCTACTAGACTGTGTATTCTATGAGACAGTATCTGTCTTCCACACTGTAGTATTTCCTGTTATAGTATCTAGCACATAATGACCAGTTTGATAGAAATTTAATGACTGAAGGTAGAGCTGTCTCCCACCCACAACTATATTTAGTAGGTCAAAGGCAATAGAACTGTACTTCCCCTATTTTACTCTCCTCCCCTTCTATTCACCCACCCACCCACTTATTTTATCCATCTAGCTAGCCAGCTGTTTTTCATTCTTTCATGCAGGCATATAGTAATACTTGCTGGATACCAGTCTTTGCTCTAATACAGGGAATATGATCGTGAACAAGGTCCTGGCCCTCAAGGACTTTGCATTCTAATTGGGGTGAGACTATTTATAAACATGCAAAATGAATAAATAAGATAGCGATTGTAAATTATACGGAGAACATAGACCACACAGTGTGGGTGGTCAGACTGAAATTTAAGAATTTCTCTTTTCTGTCAAGGATATCTTTGGCATGCATTGGCTTAGGGGCCCACCCGCACAACTGTGGGATGGCCCAGGAATGGCCCTGCCTGAAAAGTAGAGGAAGCACACGTGGACTGCACTGAGAACCTGTTTTTTAACAACTGATTCTTATCCTGCCCCAGCATGTCCCTTTATTGATGTTGTCAAGAAGTTCCTCAGTGAACTTCTGCATCCATCTCTGCTTCCTTCCCAGCCCAATGCTGCTGTCAGCCATTTACTTTACAGTTGCAATTTATGGAGCACCTTCCTATCTACCTCCCCTCTGGTCTTCACTAGATGGCACAGAGAGGACAAGCCTCTGCCACAGTCACCCAGCAAGTGGTGGGTGTTGAGTCTCAAAAACCAGGTGTCCTTGGTCCCTGTGGGGTAGAGGATCTTTTCATCCTTATTTTGTGGTTTCCTCATCTGTAAAGCAGGGATCACATGGTCACCTCATACAGTTTTTGTGAAAAATAAATGAATTACTATATGTAAAAGTAAGTACTCAGTATCTGTTAGCTGCTGTTGTTGCTGTTATTGTTACCACACTTCCTCCTAGAATTGGGGTAAGGATTAACTGAAATATTCTGGGGATAATAAGAGAGGTTGTAGACTCTGAAGTAATAGATAAATTTAAATACTTAACACATCCTGGACTGGCAACATGTCATGGACTGGCAATATTGAGAAGACTGTTTTGGTAATTTAACTAAGGGCCTTTCATGCTGAATTAGATGATTCAGGCAATTAAACACAGGCAATATCTAGAGGATTCTGGGTATAGATAGTAAGTTGGACTCATTTCAGAGTGTTCCCCAGCTGTTGGACTTAAGTCGCGCTGAGCGATCTAGTTCACTGATATTCTTGGGGTCAGGAATTACCAATTGGATCAGATAGTACTTGGCCCCAGAGTCGTCAGGGCCATGGTCTCGAAACGTGGGATTTTTGGAATGCATTTCAGAGACTACAGTAGGAAGTTTGGCTTGTGGAAGAGCAGAAAGAGTGCTCTGTCATTCAAGAGGAGTAGGAAACGAGGCAAAGGAAAATATGAGAGGCTAAGAATACCCAGCTGGGATGCTGACCTTGAGTGAATAGATGGATACATGCATGGATGATTAGATAGGAAGATCTAGCTGCAAATAGAATGCTCTCTTTTTTTCTGAACTACCCAATATAGATGATAGATTAGTGGTGAGATAAACAGACCTCAGCAGCTGAAGTGGAAAGAAATGGATGCAGCAGGAATGATTGAGCACAGAAAATGGGGGCATCCAGAAATGAACACCGCTAACAGCATGGTGGAGAAGCAAAAAAACCAGTGGTGTCCGCGAATGTGGAGAGATAGAGAAAAGTTTCATGAATGGGAAAGGCAGGGGGGTCCTGAAGACAGATTTTAGCAGGCATTCCCAACTCTTAGTCGCCTTATGTTCCTGGAGCCATGGCATAAAGAAAATGGTTGAAAAATAAGCAACTGCTTTGGTTATGCATAAGCCTGCAATACTTCCTTTTGGCCACTAGATGTCAAGAATGCATCAATCCAGCACACTTTCTGGTCCCTTGAGTTTGTAAATAAACCTGGAAATGACAAAAGGATTGGATGAAATCAGCAAGAAGGGATTCTCTAAAGGTTTTAGGGCAACTGTAAATGAGAAAAAATTGGGCAAAATGCGGAGAAGAGTTCTTTCCACCAAGACTTACAAAGAAAAATTGATTGCATTTTTTATTCATTTATTATTTTGCAATTTTAGGAGGTTTTCAGGATGAGAGGAGGGAGAAACATGGTATAGAATAATTTTTTTTTGCACAATATTTCATGTTATATAGAGTTTGTTAAAATTTTCCTGAAGTCAAATGACTTCCAAGTTCTCAAATTCTCAGCCCAGACAGGTAGGATGATGATGGTGGCGATGGTAGCAGTTAATGCCTACATGGCTCTTACCAGCAGGTGCTGTTCTCAGCACTTTACAAAAATTAACACATTTATTCCTCACAACAAACTTATGAGGTATGTGCCATTATCCCCATTTTACAGATGAGGAAGGAGAGGTCGGAGAGGTTATGACTTGCCCAGGTCACACAGCTGGTAAATGGCAGCATCAGAATTCAGCCCAGACATTTGTACCCAGAATCCATATTCTTACCTATCATGTCTTACAATAGATGTTGCTCCCATTGACTCCTGACCTCTGGCGAATGGAACTTTCTGGACCACAGATTGATGCTGTGATTAAGAATAAGAGTCATGGAAGAATTCCTCATGCTAATAAACTCACTTCACAGGACTTAATGAAAATGAATGAGGTTATAATGTTGGCCAGTATTTCACTGCAAGTTTCTTGACTTTAAAGGTCCTTGTTAGGCAGGGACATAGCTCTATTAGCTGTTGTAATTATCTAGACAACAAAAGAAAATGAACAAGGCTTAGGAGCCATGGATTCCAGAAATTTCTTGTGTTTCTTAGCATAGAAAGATGATCATAATCTTGACATTGCAAAGGAAAAGTATACTTCTAGTTGAGGACCAGGAGACAGGAGACTGTTGGTATGGAACAGCCCAACTTGCTCTAGGGCTGCCAATAGTATTCCCATCTGTTGAGAAATTATAATCAATTAAGGAAACAGTATGATGTGGTAGAGAAAGTGGTGGGTTAAAAGTCAGAAACCAGATTTCTAAGTTTGGCTATATACTTACCAATGACTCTCCATTCTACTACTAGGTATTTATTGAAGAGAAATGAAAATACATATCCATACAAAGAATTGTACATTACAATTCTTTACAAAACTGTACACAACTCAAATAACCATCAACATATGAATAGATAAGCAAGTTGTAGTATAGCCATATAAGGGACTACTACCCAGAAATTTAAAAAGAACTTCTGATGCATATGACAACATGAGAGAATCTTTAAAAAATTATGCTGAGTGAAAGTGGGCAGACCCAAAAGATTTTATACTCTGTGATTCCATGTATATGAAGAATATACAAAATCAATCTACAGTGACAGAAAGCAAGTCAATGATTGCCTGGGGCTGGGGTGTAGGGAGTGGGGATCAATGGCAGAAGGACACGAGGGGTCTTTTTGGTGTGATGAAAGTGCTCTGTATCTTGATTGTGGAGTTGGCCACATAGTGTAAAGTCTGGAGACTGTGCTGATAATACTATATGATCTTGCTTGAGTCACTTTGCTCTTTTGGGCCTCAGTTTCCCTATTTGTAAAATTTGGTGGTTAGATTAGATGACACCTAGGATTTCCTCTGATTAAAAAATTTCCTTGTTATAACAATATCCGACTTCTATTATGGAAGTAAGAGTAGCCAAGTACAATTTGCTTTATGGGATTTCATTTTATAGCCAAGGATGAGTTTATTTCAGAGACCAGAGAAATTTGTTAAGTTACCGACTAATACTCCTTTCAGGGACAGAGCCATTTGCAGGCCAATTTTACTTGAGGAAACAGCTGAGAAAACTATTTGTATGTGAGTAAGAAGGATGTTCCCATGGAAGCCCCATGAGTACATAAAGAGGGGCTTTCCCAATGATACTGGGGGAAGGGGAGAGGGACACAGTGTCTTGGTTGGCAGGCTTAGAGAGCACAGCTGAGAAGGGCCACATTTGACATATCACCTCTGAGACCCCTAAATGCTTGGTGGCTGTGGTTGTCCTTTAAAATTTCCTCTTCAGTGCTCCATTCCTGGAACTTAGTAAGGACTTAATGATGGTGATGACAAAAATGATGATGAGTTTGTACAAAAGCAAAGAGCCATGGAATCTCAGAGTGTGTTGTGGGAAGAGCGAGGGCCGAGCAGACTGGAGCTCAGAACTTGGGAGGGGACTGGGAGCTCTAGGGCCTCCCACTCTGGGCCCTGCCAGGCTGCCGACTCCTTCACTTGTGTGTCCCCAGGTCATGAAAACCTACCACATGTACCACGCGGAGAGCATCAGTGCGGAGAGCAAGCTGAAGGAGGCCGAGAAGCAGGAGGAGAAGCAGTTTAACAAGGCTGGAGAGCTCAGCATGAACCTGCTTCGGCACGAGGACCGGCCCCAGCGCCGCAGCTCTGTGAAGAAGATTGAAAAGATGAAGGAGAAGGCGAGTGAGGACCCAGGCTGGGGCAGGAAGGGCAGAGCTGTGCTTCCCAACAGCCTCGGCTTCCCACTTTGCATTCTAGGGCTGTGAGGGTAGAACAGTCCTGCCAGCATCTGCTCTCTTAGAGGCCAGTGTCATGGAGGAGGCAGAGCTAGCCATGCCTCACTAGCACTTGTGAGTCTGGCCTCATGTCAGGGTCAACAGTCATGAAGAGGCACTTAGTTGACAAGAGAGCTGAACTGGGATGAGACACATGCCCTGTGAGTACCTTCTCCAATGGGCAGGAGTCACTGGGCATTAGTGGGGGTAGGGGCTTCCTCTAGGGATCAATTAGGGGGCTGGTTGGGACCGAGTGTGTCTCAGAAAGAGTGAACAGCTCTGGGCTACCAACTAGCACCTGGGACCTAGGTAAAGAATCATTCTGAAATTGCTATTGCCAAGGCAAAAATGGGTGTGATTTAGAATCACTGCATATTGGTACTAGAAAGTGCTTTAGTAGGACATGGTAAAGGGAATGCGAGTTTTAGAGTCAGACAGGTTGGGTTTTGAAAATGCCACATTTATAACACCTCTCTGAACTTCAGTTTTAAAATCTGTCAGTGATGGCAAATAAATCTCCTGTGTCAACTCTGATCAATTGGTAGTGGCTGTCCATAGCTCTGTTGAAGATTGTGAGCCCTCTCCAGGCTTTAGCTAAAAACAGTGCTGTGATCCATTAATGATCAGGGAATTTAGAGGGGCACTGCATATGCTGCTATTTTGTCATCATAGATTAGGTGACTTCTGAGATTCCTTTCTTCTTAAAAGGCTATGATTTCTTATTGATTTCTCTGCATTCATTATTTCTATGCAATCAACAAACATTTCTTGAGCTCTTTCTATGTGCCAAACATTGCACCAGATGTTTATTTGGGCTTCTATGAGATGAATTGTAAGATGATATGATCCTACAGCTCTTAAAAATTATAGGAGATTTAGTGGAAACAAGATCCAACAGGACCTTGGTAAGCTGGAAAAGTAACCAGAGACAAATAAAATAAGACTTCAGGGTAATTTGCAAAGGCAGTGAAAAATAGGCTTCACAATCATTAGGCAGAGGCTCAATTAAAAAACAGGCGAAGGATTTGAATAGACATTTCTCCAAAGAACATGTATGAGTGGCCAATTAGTATATGGAAAGATTCTCAGCATCGCTAGTCATTAAAGAAATGCAAATCAAACCCACAATGAGATACCACTTCATATTCACTAGGATGGCCAAAATGAAAAAGGGAAACAATGACAAAAAGAAAATGAGGATGTAGAGAAAGTGGAACCCTCATACACTGCTGGAGGGAATGAAAAATGGTTCAGCCACTTTGAAGTTCCACAAAATGTTAAACATAGACTAAGTTACCATATGACTCAACAGTTCCACCCCTAGGTATCTACTCAGGAGAAATTAAAACATATGTTCACACAAAAACTTGCACACAAATGTTCATAACATTGTTCATAATAGTCTAAAAGTGGAAACAACCCAAATGTCTATTAGTTGACGAATAGGTGAATAGAATGTGCTCTATCCGCCCAGTGGAATGTTATCCAGCCATAAGAAGGAATGGACTCCTGAGTCATGCTACAACATAGGATGAGTTTTGGAAACAATGAAAGAAGCCTGTTACAAAGGCCACGTATCGTAGGATTCTATTTATATGAAATGTCCTGAATAGATAAATCCACAGAGACAGAAAGTAGATTAGAGGTTGCCAGGGCCAGGGGTGGAGGAGAATGGGAGTAACTGCTAATGGCTGCAGAGTTTCTTTTTGAGGTGATAAAAATATTCTAAATTTAGATAGTAGTGATGGTTGTACAAATTCGTGAATATACTAAAAATAAAGAAATAAAGATAAGACAGTCAGGCAAGGAATTACAGAACTATAACATAGGACAAGCTAGTTCTCTTCTTCAGTTCTTATTTCTTTATGTATAATATGGACAAATTAAACTAAGATACCTATAATATCCTTCCCAGCTATAAAATGTTATGAGTTCATGAAGGGTTAAAAATGGTCTTGTGGTCACAGAAGCCCCCTGGTATGGGTTAGCAACATCAAAACTCTCTGTGAGGGTTGGGTACATTGCTGGTACAGGGTGTGCCTGCCAGAAATCTGTTTCCAGAAATTCCCAGAGTAAGTGGATCCTGAAGAAAAATCAGAGGAGATCTCTGAGGACACCTAGTAAAATGCTAAGAGAACTCAGTCTGGAATAGGGATGTTTAAGAGTACTGAGGTGAAGGAAGAAACCCTGTTTCTTTTTATCCAGAAGGTGGATAAAAAGGGCAAGAGGACATCTCTCAAACCCATGTACTCTTTACTCTTTCCTGCCCAGCTGGCCCAGAATGGAAGTTGCTTCCCCGGGGGCCAGTCTGGCTTCTAGCCAAGACTGGCCCCTCTGGCTGCCCTGCTCTGCCTCTCCCCACTGCTCACACCAAGACAGCCAGGCATTTATTGCCTGCCTTGTGTGGGGACTGTTCTGGGTACTGCAGGTCCAGCAACGAACAAGGCAAGTTAAGCCCCTGACTTCATAGAACCTGCTTTTTGGTGGGGACACCATATATCAGCAAGTACACAGAGAGGTAAAAAATATAATTTTGTCTGGTGAGAAGTGCTTTTGAAGAAAAATAGAGTAACCCAGATATCCTCTAGTGGGTGAATGGATAAATAAGCTATGGTAAATCCAGCAATGATATGTTAGCTAATGATTTAAGATCTAAAAAGAAATGAGCTAGCAAGCCATGAAAAGACACTTAGGAACCTTAAAATGTATATTACTAAGTGAAAGAAACCAATTTGGAAAGGCCACATACTGTATGATTTCAACTATCTAATTTCTGGAAAAGGCAAAACTATGGAGACAGTAAAAAATATGAGAGGTTGCCAGGAGTCGGAGGGAAGGAAAGACAAGAAGGCAGAGCACAGCATGTTTTTCGGGCAAGGAAACTATTCTGTAAGATATTATCATGGTGGATAGATATCATGTGCAACACCAAGAATGAACCCCAGGGCAAACCATGGATTCTGGACTCTGGGTAATAATTATTAATGAATGTACCATTCTGGTGAGGATTGTTGATAACTGGGGAGGCTGTGCATGAGCAGGACAGAAGGTGAGAAATCTCTGTACCTTCCTCTCAATTTTGCTGTGAACCCAAGATTGCTCTAAAAAAAATAGTCCTGAAAAAATTAAATAAAAATGAAAATAATTTCTAAAAATTCAATAAAGATAAATAAATTTTTTAAAAACAGAGCAAAGCAAGGGAATAGAGTGTGGGAGAGGCCGTGGAGATGCTGGCAACACATTTTGTACAGTGTTGCCATCTGAGGTCTATCAGACAGTGTGACCTTGGATAAGGACCTCAATAACATGAAGTCATCAGACTTGGAAGGATGGCCTGCCAGGCAGTGGGAACAATTAATCTGGAGGCCTAGAGGCAGGAATGAACTTGGCCTCTTAAAGGATGGGCAGATGAGGCTGCCAATGAGTTGGAGCTTGGAGGAGGGGCTTAAGAGGTGGATGGAAGCCAGGTCATGGAGGGCCTCACAAGCCATTGTCACAGTTTGGGCAGCTGTTGGGGGGCAGTTTTGTAGGGGCCTCAGGAGATCTTATTGATATTGCTCATGGGGAGACCAGTAAAGACTGCTGCTTATCCAGTAGTGCTGTCGTTGGTTGCACGTGGGCAATGTAAGGTGAGCTTTTTGAGTACAGGGCCCCAAATCTTACTCACCTAGCATATGGAGTAAGGCATTCTAGAAGTGTGTGGTGGATTGAATTTCAGGCAGTGACCACAGAGAAAATCCCCCAACCCTGCCATTAATGGCTCAGCTCTCACATTTCTTTTCTTCTTCCAGAGGCAGGCAAAGTATTCTGAGAACAAGCTGAAGTGCACAAAGGCCCGGAATGACTACTTGCTGAATCTGGCCGCCACCAACGCAGCTATAAGCAAATACTACATCCATGATGTCTCCGACCTAATCGATGTGAGCACCTAGGGAGTCTGGGACTGAACAGGGTGCCACACCCAAGCTGGCACAAATCATTGCCTGAAGGAGGGGCTGGCCCTTGTCTTTAGTTGACATACAAGGGTCAGTGAAGGGAAGTGAGCCTGTAGGGCCTAGGAGATGAGTTTCTTCTTCAGTGGTTGGAAGTGGGCCTCTGCCGGCTCCCACATTGTTGGGTCAGGTAGCCATGTATTCAGCATACGCTTTCCAGGTACCCTACTCTACACCAGGTCCTTTGCTGCGTTTATGAGTACAGGGGTGATTGTCTACAGTTCATGCCCTTGGGATTTCCCAAAGTGGTACAGATGTTTATATGTTCAGTGCTCCAAGGTCTAGACTGCCAGTATCTCTCTCTCTCTCTCACACACACACACACACACACACACAAGAAAATAGTGAATAAGTCAGAATTATACTTGACCCTTGAACAATGCAGAGGTTGAGGGTGCCAAACCCCCCATTCCTACTCAGTCAAAAATCTGCATATAACTTTTGACTCTCCCAAAACTTAACTACAGTCATCCCTCAGTATCTGCATGGGGATTGGTTCTGAGACCCCATGCAGATACTAAAATTCGCAGATGCTCAAGTCCCTTGTATAAAATGGCATAGAACAACACACAAAGTTGGCCCTTCACACCCATATCAAAAATACTGTTTTAATTCATGGTTGGTGTAATCAGAGGATGCAACACCCAGGACATGGGAGGCTGATGGTATATTTATTTTAAAAAATCCATGTATAAGTGGACCCATACAGTTCAAACTTCTGTTGTTCAAGGGTCAGCTGTATAGAGATCAGTTTTACTTGGGGAGCTTATCTTGGGAGAAATAAGGCAGTTTAAGGAAAAGGAGAATGGAACACTGACTCCTTAGCACCAGCTGCTCAGGACTTGCTGCGGGAACAACCAGGCTTGGAGAAAGAACGTTGTGAGCAGCATCATCAAGGAGACCTTCTGTGTTGGAGCTGGGATTGTTTCTCATGTCTTCCGCAGGAATCTGGCCCTGTAGATGCTCAGGAAAGATTCCATACTGGTGGATAGATCCTTTTCCTGTGGCCCTGGTGCATCCCATCAGGAAGCGAGGAAGGCTGTGGGAGGGGCACATTATCACCATCCCCAAGAGAGGGAGCTGCTCTGCCCTGCCTGTGCCTTCCCTTGCCTGAGGACAGACCCCTTCTCTTTCTGACAACTTTCCTTCTCACTCCTTCTAGTTTTTTCATTGTTTACCAAATTTTTGTTGAATACCTACTAGCAATAGCTCTAGTAGACTAGAGTCAGCAAGGCTGCTCTCAAGGAGATTTTCTTGCATAAGCCTGACATATTAACAGGTAACTGCAGTGCAACACAGTGGGTGTCACAGTGAGGGAGGTGGTGGGAGTTGTGGACCTTAAGAGTAGGGACATTGAACGTAAACCCTGAGTGTGGAGAACATCAAGGAAGACTTCTTGGAAGAAGTGATCTTGAAACTGAAACATGAAGGAAGAGTATTTAGGCAGGAGGAGAGAGGAACGGTATGCCAGGCGGAGGGAATGCATGTATAAAGGCCTGGAGATGAGAAAGAAGGTGGTAAACTTGAGAAGGTGAAATACGTTCTACTGTTGTTCAAACTGCAACCCCCAACTCCCTCTGAGAGCTTTGGAGTGATTTGTGTGGTAAGATTCCAAAGTGCCGGAGGGCCTCCATCCAGGATGAAAGATTTGACTGTGGAACGAGAGATAATTGTAAGTCACTGTGGTGGGAAAGGAAATGCCGGTGATCCCACCTCCATGTTGCAGCCCTCACCTGCACCTTTCTGTTGTGTGGCTTTTCCCCAGTGCTGTGATTTGGGCTTTCATGCCAGCCTGGCCCGTACTTTCCGGACCTACCTCTCAGCTGAGTACAACCTGGAGACCTCTCGCCACGAAGGGCTGGATGTCATCGAGAACGCAGTGGACAACCTGGATTCCAGAAGTGACAAGCACACCGTCATGGACATGTGCAACCAGGTCTTCTGTCCCCCACTCAAGTTTGAGTTCCAGCCCCACATGGGGGATGAGGTAGGTTTCTCACATGAGCCCATGCTTGAGTCTGCTTCCATCTGTTCTCCCATGTGCTCCTAGAACATCTGTGAGAGGGAAATGTCAGTCCCCATTCTATATGCAGGATATTTATCTCAGAGGCCTAATGTCAAGTTCATGGTTCAGTTCAAGGGCTTCCCCAGCCAAGGAATTTACCACTAATATCCCAACCTTGTTGGCTCAAGTTCCCTACTTGCAGAATGCAGGATCTTAGTGCTCCCTAAAATCCCTCCCAGTTATGTCTAGAAGACCCTAAGAAAGTCCCATGTCTGCACAAAGTCATCTTCTATTCTTTCCTGGTATCACAACCACTTTGGCCAGCATCCTCACAATACAGAAAGCATACCACCAGCTGAGTTTCCTTCAGTGCTTGTGCTGCTCAGACCCTTGCTGCATTCTGGAAAACAAAATGTGGGAGAAGGCACTTGTCACTGGCCCCACTGCAGTATACTGGTTACTCAAGTTTCACAAAATACTTATGCAAATAGCTCTTTCAGCTTTTCTGTGTCATTCCCCCCTCTCTCTAGGGCTCAGGCCCTGCTCCTGAACTGATGGAAGACAGATACCAGATGCCATATCTGCCTCCCCATCTCCATCATCTCTCCTCCCCAGAGACATGAGCACAGAACTTTCTCCTAGTGGCTCCATGCTCTCCACCTCATATAGATATATCCCACCCATGCACATGGGAGTTAGAGGGACCAGAACCCTCAGCTCTGGATCTCTTGGGAGCTCTGCAGGGCCATCTGCTGCCCTTACTTGGCAGGGAGATACAAGGAGGCTCCTTAGCAGATGGCATTTACTGGGCACTCCAAATGGTTCTACTCACTTTCTTCATTTGTAAAAGAGATGTCTTCTGCAGGGCTTCCTATAGCTCCTGCCTCATCCCTCTGCCCTCATGTCCAGCCCTTTTGGTCCATCATCTGGACCTATAAATTCTGACCTCTTGGTTACTGCTGGTGATTGCGAAGTTTGGGTTGCCTCGTTAGCAGGAAATAACTAGTAAATAACAGAGTCCTGCTGTCCCTCATGATCTCAGCTGAATCATCCCAAGTAGCCCACCCACAGGTGGCAACAGAGATTTGAGTGGAATGGGTATAGGAAGAACAGTTTTTCTCCTCACCCATCCCCTCCTCCACCTCTCTCCCAGTCAACCAGCTGGGGGAGAAGGTCTGTGAGAGTGAGACTGCCTCTCAGTTGGTTGGTCTCTGAAGTATCTTCCTGCTAGAGAATAGGAGCACTCTGCTAATTGTTCTCCAGTCATTGTTCTTTTCACCGGCTTCTCTTAGCAGTTGCTTTCCTACCACAACTTTCTGCCTAGAAATTAACTAACAAGTCTGAGTTAATGAGATTATGTCAAAGCTCTTAGTAAACCCTCCAGATTATACAATGTATAAGACCACAACTGAGAGGCCACACTTTGCAGTGTGAGAGGGTGGCTCCTGTTTCCCGTCTGGAGTTACCAGGTATAAGCTATTTGACCTTGGACAGGTCATTTAACCTCTAAGCAATGATAACTCCTGCCCTAGCTCCACACAGGTGATGAAGGCACTGGGCGACCATAGGCAGGGGCTGTCATTTTTACAGGTGTGCCAGGTCAGCGCTCAGCAGCCCGTCCAGACAGAATTGCTCATGCGGTACCACCAGCTGCAGTCCAGACTGGCCACTCTCAAGATAGAGAATGAGGAGGTGAGTGAGCCCCTCTGCCCTATAAGGGATTTCCTTACAAAGGCCTACCTTGTCTTGAGGAGTCCACTCTTGCCATAGAACACATAAGAAAGTAGGGTTCATCTGTAAGATGGACTATTGCACAGCCATTAAAATCATGCACACCAAAAATCTTTCATGGTAAGGGTAAATGCTCATAAGATGCTAAGTTAAAGAAAAACAAAAAGGAAATAAAATTGTTCAGTATTATTATAACTAGAGTACATTTGAACAGCAGTCCCCAATTTTTTTGGTACTAGGGACCAGTGCTCCTATGAGAATATAATGCCTAGTGATCTGAGGTGGAGCTGAGGCGGTGATGTTAGCACTGGGGAGTGGCTGCAAATACAGATGAAGCTTCACTTGCTTGCCTGCTGCTGCTCACCTCCTGCTATGCAGCCCAGTTCCTAAGAAGCCATAGACTGGTAGACATTTGTGGCCGGGAGTTGGGGACCCCTGCGCTAGAGTATGTGCATATGTATCTGTGTGTATTCACGGACATAGAAAAAAGACTGGAAGCAAATATTTCAAAATATTATTTATAGTTATGTCTGGATTGTAGACTATAGGTGATTTCTGTTTTCTTCTTTGTGTTTTTCCTCTATTTTCTGCAATGAGTTTGTATTATTTTTATCATCATAAATAATAATAGGTATTTAAAATTATACAATTAAATAAACAACCCAGGGCACGCTGAATGTGTCATGGATTCTGAGCTCCAAGGTATTTCTCTCTTATGGTGACCAGCATACCTCCCATGCAGCTGGTGACAGGATTACCACTGGGAAGGCACAAATGGAAATACCAGCTGTGGTGGTTCCATTCTGGTGTGGATTGATGGGGTTAGGTGGGGAACATCCTATTCCAGATTAGATGTCTCCCTGTAGGGAGTATGTTGACCAGCTAGAGGACACCAGGATGTGAGAAGTGTCAGCCGAGATCATGGGCAGGTTTGTCACTAAGAAGGGCATTCATGACTGGAGACAGGGTGTTATAGTTTCTATCTTCACATCTCAAGAGGACTGTCCTGGGCAGAGAAGGCTGGTTTGCTCTGTGTCTGCACAAAGGACAGAGATAGGATGAACATGAGACAGATTGTTCAGGATGATGACAAATCAAAGCCATCCCTGGGGGGAGATTATGTGTTGGCAAATTATATATTTGTTTTTAAAACTTGAGGAGTGAAAGGAGATGAACCTATGTATTCTTGCTCCACATTGTTCCTCAAAGCATTTTAAATTGTTTACATAAAACAGTATTTAAATTGGAAATCAGGGCCACAGAAAGAATGAAGCAAGTGTTCCTTAGTATAGGCTTCTCATGACCATGGAAATGCTTGATTTTGAACCTGAGCTTCTGTCAGGTGGTATTAGAAAGAGCTGATTCATTCCTTTATTTATTCAAGTAATTGTTTCCCAAATATTTGTTCAAATATTTATTAAGCACATACTATGTGCTAAACATTGTGCTAAATGCAGAGCAAAGGGAGTGAGCAAGATAATATAATACCTCCTCTCATGGAGATTATATTCTAGTGAAAAAGACATAATAAAACACAAAAAGCAAACAAATAAATGAATGAATATGCAAAGTATTAGACAGAGATAGGCACTACGTTAAGAATGGTAGTCAGAGGGGCCCGCTGTCACCAGGAGGTGACATATAAGTTGAGATACGTCAGAAGAAAGAGGCTTTGAGCAACAATAATGCTGAATTTATATGTAGTTTCTCCTGGGAATGTTTTGGAATGATGCTCCATCATTCTATAGGGTCCACCATTTAGGCACAAGTCAGTGAAGGGGTATTGTGAAGTGGGAGCTCATGTGCCTTGCATCTGTAAACTTCCAGGGGTCTCACTCGATCACAGGAGAGAGGTTGGAGTTTTGGAGAACTGACTAGACAGTGGTGTCTCAGCATCTGTGTTCCTCGAGGTTCTCTTTTTTGTCAAGATTCAAATAGGACTCAAGCGACAGATAACTGGAGAACTATCTGCCATTGTGTGAAATGCAGAGAAAAGGAGGATTGCTGCTCACCTTATCCAGACTTTGTCTCCCCGCTAAAGGATACCAAGAATATTTCTAGTGTTGTCCCTTCTCAAGGGACATGCCATTGGAGGAGCTAGTTTGAGGCTATATAATCAGGTGTAAAGAGAAACAGACCTAAAAACCTGAGTTTCTTGTTTGTCACAATATTTTCTAAGATTCTTTCTGGCAGAAGCAATCCAATAAAATGGCTAGATTGGGCTACCTGGGAAAAGGACTTTGAGGTGTCAAAGGCATTCTGACACTGAAGGATTTTGTTGACATGCTGTCTTTCCCAGGTGAGAAAAACCCTGGATGCTACCATGCAGACGTTGCAGGACATGCTGACTGTGGAAGATTTTGATGTCTCTGATGCTTTCCAACACAGTCGGTCTACAGAGTCCGTAAAGTCTGCCGCCTCTGAGACCTACATGAGCAAGATCAACATCGCCAAAAGAAGAGCCAACCAGCAGGAAACAGAAATGTTTTATTTTACAGTAAGTTGTGTCCTGGACCCAGAACCTGCTGCCTGCTCACCCACTGGCATTGACTTTTGGGGAACAGACCAAGCTAGTGAGAGCCAGAAAAACCATGTGGGTCAGTTAGACTTAAAATTCTTTCAACATGCTTCTCAAATTAAGTTGCCTGGCTTGGCTTTGTGAAATTCAGGAAGCAAATTACCAATGGATAGCTTTGGCATTGATCTTGAATCGACAGTTATTGCATCTTTCCTGTTATGGAAAAAACAAAAAACAAAACAGAGGGTGTGTTAAATTGGGTGAGAGGAAAATGGTAATGGAGCCAAGTGTAAGCCCACGTAACTACCCTAAAGTTTAGTGTATGGTTGTCATGTTGTATTGTCTTCAGTTGGAGTGCAGGCTTTTGGAAGCAATGCCCTGCGTGAGATGTGCAAATTGCTGGTGAGTTGCCAGCCCTTCATGTAAAATCTTAGATTGCTAACATTTAACTCAGCCAGGGACAGGGAGGAACAAGAATAAGGGGCATTGAGACTTTAGTTCACTGTGTGTTTAGTGAGCATAGAATTTGGGGTTGGAGGGGACCTTAAATCTTCCATCTGATGCTTGATCCCATTCAATCATTTCCTTGCCAAAAAATCAAATAAATTCTGCTTGAACAGCCCCAGGAGGAAAAGCTCGCTTCTGCCCCAAACTGCCCTTTTGTTTGGCTTGTGGCTGGCTATAGATATTATAATGTTTTCCCTTATCTCTGTTATTGTCAGAAATCTGCTGCACTAAAATTTCTAGCCATTGATCTTGATTCTGTTTTCTCGGGCAAATGGAGAGAGGCTAATTCTACAAGACAGTCTTTGACATAGTTACAGGGAGCTGGGCTTTTCTTTCTCCAGGCTAAACATATTTGGTTCTTTGCTTTTGAATGGCCTTAGCATCCTTGTGACTCTCTCCTGAACATGTTCCATTTGTTGATACCTCTTCTAAAGAGGTATTGAGACTACCAGCAGAGGTCTGACCAGCACAGAATAGAACTAAATTTTCATCTCCTTTCACAGTAGGTGCTATGCTCCTTTTCAGATGTCCTAAAATCATATTTCTTTTTTTTCTTGAAAGCTATTAATACCAGTTAAATCTCTATTCCCTACACACTGCCATTACATTAGGCCACTCTCCTCCTAAAAGATGTGTAGGTGACATCTTAGGTAGGTGTTATGTTTATCATCAGTTACATTTCCTCTTAATGGCTCCAGACTGTCAAGATTCTGATCCAGTTGTTCAACATATATGCTATCTTGTGTCATCTGCAGATTCAGTGAGTGTAGCTTCCATGCTTTAATGTTTGTCAATTAAAAATAATAATGGGTATGCTAGGGGCAAGGCCAAAGACAGAGTTGTTAAAAATATGTCATTAGGCTGGTATTGATCCACAAATCAGCACTTTTAAGTTCTGGTTATTTAACTAGTCACAAACCCACTCAGTTCTAACATGTCACTCCATCTTGTAATTGGTCTTGTCCGATCCCTTGTCAAAAACCAATAGTTGACACTCTTTGATTTTGTTTTCATGAAAGAAGACATAGCTAGTCTTAGTGAATCAGCTGATTGCTAATTTCTGGGATTTACCACTTATGCTGGGGACCTCCTATGTTTGAGAGAGAATTTATGCATTGCAAAGATAAGTAAGGAGTGCATATGAGTATTAATTCACTCTGGCAACAGAAGCAAATAAATCTGGATGGCAGAAGCAGGAAAGGGGGTCCAGCCTGCTTGAAATTAAGATATAATTCACCGATGTCCACCGATGTCATTGATGCTACATTTTAATCTTAATAGTCAATTTTTCAACCTGGTAAGCTAGTACAACTCCTGACTTAATGTTGTGACATTATTTTGAGTATTTTGAAGGATATAATATTTCTTTTAATTTAGACATCAGTACAGTTTAATGGCATTCTTTCCTTCATGGGTCACATGTGAAGCCTGGGTGAAACTTCGAAGTGGGCATAGTCCACAGGCCCCAGAGCTCCAGGGTGAAAGTGAATAACCCACGAAGTCTTGAGTTACATGTTTGGGATTAGAGCTTCAGCTACCAGGGGCAGTGAGGCATTGGTGGAGAAAATGTCTCCTTATACCCCTGCTGTGTTTTTTTATGGTGAATTCTTAAACACATGATAAAATTAGGGGGCATTACTACTGGAAGCATTCAGAAAGAGCCTCTAGGTGAGTAGTTATCAAACTGAAGTGTGTATTTGAATCATGTAGGAAGCTTGTTTAAAACACAGATTTCCAGACTACCACCTTCTCTGAGGTGGGACCCTGGTAATGCAAACACTTCTGGGCCTCTGTGGTGTTTTCCTCAGGTATAAACCGAGGGGTTAGGCTCTCAGTATTCCAGAGCAGGAATTTGCATATTGACCCGCTCCTTGGCTGGGTAGGAGGCCCCTGGTCCCTGTACCACTCTTGGAGAAACACTGTGAGTCTACTCTCATTCTAACCTGAAGAGGTCGTGGAGGCCGAGAAGTGTTCAGTAATCTGCCCAAGGTCACACACTGAGTGGCAGCAGCTTTGAGCTCCTGTCTGTTCTGGGAATGGTGGTGCTCCTCCATTTCCATCCATGATTGTGGTGAAGATCAAATGAACATGTTTTAAAACTGTCAAGTGCTCTACGGATACAAGGGGGAGTAAATCTAAATGACCAAGGGAAAAGGTCCTAGGAGCTGAGAAGGACCATGGCCAAAGAGAGGGGACACCACAACCTCACATCAGTCCAGCCATTCCAGAAGCCCACTGAGGTGGGGCCAGGGTGAGGTGACCTCAGTATTATCCGTGCACATGTCATCCTCATACCTCATGAGCCTTGCCCCATATAATTGTGTTCAGCAGGGAGAAAATGATGTTCCAGACATTTACAGGTCATATTGGGGCATCCTGAGCCTCTGTGGCTCACTTCTCTGCTTCTCTGTACCCCTTTCTGAGCATTCTGGCTGGGGCAATAGAATGGATTTCTTTGTGAGAAACTAGCAATCACATTCATTCCTGTCTGCTTAGAATGCTGTTTCCCCCATGTACCTACATGGCTGCTTTCTCACCTTCAGCTCATATGTCAACTTTGCAATGAGGTATGCCCCAACTCCCAGTCCCCAATTTGTGCTTTATTTTCATTCTTAGCATTCACCAATATCTGACCAATTGTGTATTTTACTTACATTTTTTGTTGGCTTGTTATCTCTCTCCCTACTCTGCTACGTTAGCTTCACCAAGTCAGGGATTCATCTAAGTCCCTCAGCACCTACAATATGCAAGGCCCAGCTGTAGGAATTGGATCCAGAAGTGTCCAGCAAAGGCATGCCCCAGCAGGGAGGGCTCTGGCCCTGTGTTTGGGTGATTTGGAGGTGGTGTTGGTCAGGGAGGGCGGTAAGAATAAGGAGCAAGAAAGCTGGTACCTGTTTGTTGCCTTGGCTGAGGCCCGGCTGAACTTGGGGCAGGTAGATGCATTTCTGTTCTGGGCGGGCCCTCTCTGTCCCCACTGCTTCAGAGTGCATTGTGCTTGGCCAGGCTCCTGAACTGGAGACAACCTAGGGGTCCCTGGGATCTAGGGCACGTCACTTCCCTGTGCCAACCTTGCCTGCTTCATCTGTAAAAAGAAGAAAACATATCACCCAATGCAGTTGAGGTTATTTTAATGTGACGGTCTCTAGGGGCCTGCAGAGCCCTTCCTCCTCTAGACTGGGGGCCGGATGAAAAAAAGACTTGTTCTGACAGCTCTAATGAAGTGCTCCTGCCCCCGGGACCATCCTGTCTTCATTGCTCTTGGCCCAAAAGCACAGTGGAGCTTTGATGACTAAAGAAGCCCTCTGCTCACAGCTCCTACAGTCCTCACCTGACAAAAGCGCCTTTCACTGCTCCCTGAGCTTTCTTTGAGTTCCCAAAACTGACCTGAAATGCCCGAAGCCCTTAGGACTGGGCAGCCATGCTTGGCAGAGCTGGGCATCTGACGGAGAAGAACAAATGAGTAGATACAGAGGTCCCTTTTCCCCACATGGGGTTCTTGAGGGTGTTGCAATCTCCCTTTGACCTCCCTGCCCCAGATTTGCATTACAGAGACAGAGATTTTGGGACTTGGCCCTGCAATCTGTCATGTTCTTGTGCCTTGTGTCTTACAGAAATTTAAGGAGTACGTGAATGGCAGTAACCTCATCACTAAGCTGCAGGCCAAGCATGACTTACTCAAGCAGACCCTGGGTGAAGGTGAGTCAGGTGGTGGAGGCCTGTGAGGAGGGCCTTTCTTCCCTGCTGGGTTTTGTTATGGCCCCATGAACTTGAGACACTGGGTACTTGGCAGAATGGAGCCTGGTACTGGGGCCACCTTCAAGGATCGAGCAGGCTGCTGCAGTCTGTGGTCTACAGCCCTGGAACAGATGCTGAGCAGGGTCTGGTCTGGCTGCAGAAAATAGGGGCAAATACAAATGTTGGTTTAGGTTGTGGGAGACGGTTCAAGGCAAAGTGATAAAGGAACCCTAATAGATAGGGGATAGGAATTCAGGGACACAGGGGTCCACCCTGATGCTTTTAGCAGATACTCTTTGCCAGGAATAATATTGGAGTATCTGGCCAGGCAGGATTCCAGGTCCGAAGAAGAAAAACCATATATGTAAGGCAGGGTTTGGTCCTTGAGAGGTCTGAGGACTAGGCTTAAAACTACCCAAAATTTCCAATGATGGTTAGTATAAAATCTCAACTTCTCTCATCACACACGAGGCTTTACATTTTTTAATCTCCACCTATTTCGCTGACCTCATCATCAACCATTCTCCACTCCCTTACTATGCTCTAGCCACACTCAACTCTTTTCTTCCCTGCAAAATTCATTGAGTTTATTCCTGTCCCAGGGCCTTTACATATGCTGTTCTCCATGCCCTTACCCCAGATCTCTCTATATGGATGGTTCCTCATCCTTCAGCTGTCAGCACAGAAATAACATCCTCAGTGAGAGTCTCCTTGCCACCAGATGTCAGGGCATCACCACCTCTGTTCCAACATTCTCCCTGTTTGATTTTCTTCATCTCATTCATCACCATGTAAAATCATCCTATGTATTATTTGTTCACTTACTTATTGTCTTTGGTCATGCCCCCCACCCCCAAAAGTATCATATCATCAACCAGATTACAGATTTCCTTGCTAATTTTTCACAGTGCCTAGAACAGTGCCTGGCTCATAGTCGGCACTCAATTAATATTGAATGGAAAGATCACCAGAACATGAACTAGGACACAAGCTCAGGATGGTTTATAGCAAGTTCTGGTGACCCTGGGACTTGGTGTGAGGCTCAGCTGTGAGTGGGGGCTTACCTGGGGTTTATGAAGCTGCTGGGCCCTGTGTGGACCACCCTTAGCTTTCACACTCAGGCATATTCTGTGTCCTGTTCTGTGTCCTTGGCTGAAGGATGTGCTCCACCAAAAGAAAAGGAGACATGGGGTCCAGGAAATAGGGAGCCAAAAGGAGAGAGATGAAAGCAATTTCCAAGGTGATGATTCCAGTAGATCCTGAGATGACAGCTTGAAGCAGATCTAGAGATCACCCAGGAGTTTTTTTTGCGGGGGCAGGAAGAGCATTACAGGGTGAGAGTTGTGCTGGGGCATGGGGCTGGCATTTATTGGCTCTTGAGTGTTTGCCGCCCACAGCATGTCCCTGCTCTTCACTGGATCACTGTCTTCTCCCCGTGGGTGTACTTCCCAGTGGCCGTGTTCTGGCCACACAAGACTTCTTTAACCCTGTCCACTTGGCAACTATTAAGCAGGCTGCCAGGATCTGCAGATGCTTGGCATTGGTGAGCCCTATGCTTTAGAGGAAACAGCCCCAAGGCACTTATAAATGAGCTGGGAGAAAGTTCATGAATTCATAAAAAGCTTAGTAATGATAACATTGTCACAGAAATACTGGATGAATTGCCAAATGAACAGTACAGGCTGAGGGCTGTGAGTCAGGAGAAGAAGGGATCACCATGGACCCAGAAGAGCTGTGAAAGCTTCAATGAAGATAAATGACCAGGGCTTGAAGGAATAACCAGGGGTTTAAAATTAATATCAGTGGAACATTTTCAATCAACTTTGTTGTATAACTTATATACACTAAGATACATCCATATATAAGTAGAAATCAGTCTTGATGAACACAAATGCCTACGTGTAACTACTCATATCAAGATACAGAACATCCTCATCACCCTAAAGGTGGCTTGGGCCTCTTTGCAGTCAATCCCCCCATACTGCACCCCAAGCAACCACTGATCTGATTTCTGTCACCATAGATTATAGTTTCATGTGTTCTAGCTGGTGAGAGCTGGGAACTTTGGAAGTGATGAAAATATTCTATAACCTGATTTGGGTGGTGTTTCTACATGGGTGTATACATTTGTTAGAACTCATTAACTGAGGGGTAAGGGTGGGAAAAAATGAGTTGCAACGAGTCTTTTCTTTATTTCTCCTGACCTCTCTACATTCTGCCTATCCTGACATTTCAGTATTGGGCCAGGTGAGTGGGGCCTTGGAGGTGTGTGGGTAACAGAGGGGGAACCAAAACAGCGAGAACAGAGCAAAAGGGAAGAGACAGAAAATCTTAGAGAAGAGCTTGGGTGAGTGTGTGATGGGGGGGGGGAGGGGGTAGCTTCCACGACCAGCATTAAAGAGGAGGATTGGTTTTTATGGTCATAGGGCCAAAGGCTGGGGGTCATTTCTCATGAACCATGTAACAAAAGGCAGGTCCATGTGAGCTGGTAGCTACTTGTACTTTTGAAATCACATGCTTTGGATTTAGGAAACTAGATGTTTTTTTGAAAAATAAGGTCCCAGATGACAAAGTGCTTCTCTTTGGCTCCCCTATGAACACTCTCAGATGTAACCTATTACTGCCCTGGCCTGAATGGCCTTAACGAAACGATAATTACCAGTTTTGGTGGGCATAACTCCTTACCCATTTTGTCTTCCAGATTTATTTAGCCTTCAGTCCTTCTTCTGAGTTTTGAGCTGAGCAGAACCAGAAAGCTACAGGAAAATGCAGCTTTAGCAAGAGACACCTAGTAGAACTGCCATAGTCCTGCTTTCTAGAAAGCCAGCAGTGGAAAGGTCCACTGTGCTGCTCTCGCTAACCGAGATGGGTCTTATTAGACCGTTCAATTCTGGGGAAGTTCTTTTTTAATAAACTTTTTTGTTTTAGACTAGTTTTAGATTTACAGAAAAGTTGCAAAGATAGTATAGAGCTTCTGTGTACTCCGTGTCCAATTTCTCCTGTTATCGACATCCTACAATAGTATGGTGTTCTGCTCACAGTTAATGAATATTAATATGTTATTATTAACTATATTAACTTCAGTTAATAAATTATAGAATTTCTGAAAAAACTGCAGCTGAGACCAAAGCTTTAGTCATTTTTGTTTGTTCGCTGCATGATAAAGGTATGGATTTGTAGGGCATTGGGTGAAAAGGGAGAATTTGCAAGTAGGAAAATTTGTACTGACATAGATTGATAAAGTTCTTGCCCATTGGGCAAAGGGGGCATGGAATAAGCAGGCCAGAAAGAGCTCAGAATTTTGGCTAATTTATTTTTCGTGTGTTACCAGATGATTCACCTTTACCTGAGCACACTGACTCTTTCATTCATTAGAAAGCCTTTTTAAGAATGGGGCTAGGGTAGGGTTATGCCTGCATCAATGACTTTTTAACATCATCTGAGGGCTATTTTGATTGTGGAGGGACAATCTGAAATTTTTGAGAAAAACAGATGCAAAATGAGCCAAGTGGAATATTTTGACTGAAAAGATACTTTTTCTCCTCTCCTCTCCTCTTACTTCCACCCCTGACTCATGGATGTTGCTGTCTTCCCATAAGAACCGGATCTCTGAAGTGGGTGCATCTCCTCCCACACCCCGTGCCCCGGTACCCCGGGTATGGTCCATGGCTCCACCTGGGATGCGAACCCAGGACCTTCTGTGTGCAAAGCAGATGTGCTAACCACTACACTATGGAACCACCCCTCTTAAAAAAAAAAATGAAATAAAGTGTTATATCAAATGCCTGAATTTTTCTCAAGTATTGTTTTGCCAGCATGGCTGAAAGAAACCACAAGTTAGAGGAAACAAATCTTTTGGGTCACCTTCACTTAGAAGCGAATTTTGGAACATAGTTGACCCCAGATACACAAGTCAAAAAAGCTTCTAGGTGTCCCACAAATGGGCATTTTTTGTTAGAAATGATATCACTGTTACATCTTGGGAAAAAGAGTGTCTGCCCTTATATACCTTTGGCTGTTGCTATGTTGTTTTATTGGCCAGAGAATTCTTAGTTTATCATCTCTGAGTCTTAGATCTCTGACCTTTTTATTGCTCTGTCTAGTCTGTAAGCTCCAGGACTTACACCCAAGCTATAGGTGGTTTTTCAATTTATTAAAGCCCCTCAAGGGTGAATAGTGTTTGTCTATAAAAAGGAGGAGACATAACCTTTTCAAACCAAGATTTAATAGCCCATTACAGAGCAAAATGTCCACCAGGACCAGACAGTCTGACCTTCTAGAAAATGACAAAGCCACCAACTCTAAAATATTTTTTTCTAATCCTAACAGTTCTCATAAAGTAAAAGGCAGAGCATTTTTGATTTCTGATATTTGTTAGAAGTTGAGACAGCAGATTCCAAAAGATGTTGGCAATGGGGTTCTTGAGAGCTGGAAGGTGGTCTAAAGCTAAAGGAGCATAGATTAGATTCCTTGCCTTGAGTGTGTGCTGACATTTCTCTTCAGGATCTAAACTCTTTGATTCTATCTTCCCACTTCTTCCCTCCCTTCCTTGTCTGTTCATTCATTTGTCCATCCATCTATTCAAAAGCCCAGGCACTGTGGCAAGGACCAGGGGCACAGAGTATACAAGACAGACAAGGTTTCTGCCCTCATGGAGAAGAGAGACCTCAAACAGTAAACAAACTACTGAATAAAGAATTATAAGCATAATAAGTGCCACGAATGGAACATTTGGGCTGAGATAGAAAACAATTGTGTATGTGGCAGGCGGGGGTCAGGGGAGCAATGGGGGCATCTGCTTTAGGTTGGGTGATCAGAGAGGCCTTTGAGGGAAAATGCCATTTAGGCTGAGAATGAAGAAGAAGGTGTCAGCCATGTGAAACCTAGGGAAAGTGGTGGGGCAGAGGGAACAGCAAGAGCAAAGATGGGAAGGAATTTGGTGAGTCAGAATTAAAAGGACAGTGTGACTGGTCCATTTGGGCAAGTGAAGGAGTAGATAATTTGGAACCAAGAGGTGGAGCAGGAAATTCCTCCTGGTACCCTTTGTGAATTAACTGCAGCCCTGAGGGGAATGATATGCTTTATAGTCAGTGCAGGCCATTGGCTCACTCCTCTCATGGGTTACCATTGGCTCCAACTCAGAGTCTTGAGACTACATGAAAATTTATTTCAAATTGGTATCTGGTAGAAATTTACTCCAGATCCCAAACACACAAATCAAGCAGAACACATTTGTCTGTTTTAAGTAACTTTTCTCCTTTCTTGCTTTGGTCTTTGACTCCAATACAAGCAACCGCAGTCATTTTTGTAACTGCTTGGGCCTTTGGTCAGGAATTAAGGAATTGTGTGTCAATCCATTCCAAGTTCTATTTTCAGACCCTCTGTTACCCTCCAACTCCCCTCATTTCTCTCCTCAGCCTCATTCAGCTTTTTTTTTTTTTTGGTAGAGAAAATAAATGCTTGGACAGCACTGACCTAGAAGTTCTCTACTGCTCCCCATAAAGGGACTAAACTACTGAATTATGTTATATGGATGAATTTCAAAAGCATTATACTAAGTGAAAGCATGAAAAAGACCACATATTACATGATTCCATTTGTTAAAATTGTCTAGAAATGTTCTTATCTCAGAGGTTCTGCTTCAGAAGGCGCATGTGAGAGCCCAGAAATCCGCATTTTTAACAAGGGCCCCAGGTGATTCTGATGCCGTCTGCGCTAAAATGATGTATGTGAACATAGTCCCACGAATAGAAGGAACTGGGGATTTAATAAGAGGCGGTTCTTTCCAACAGACCATACCTCAGGAACGATTCTATTCTCTATTTCACAAATAATTAATACCAGTTGTTTTATGTTTTTAGAAAAAAAAAGAATGTTTTCTGGTTAAAACAACAACTAAACATCAGCATATACTTTTCTTTTTAGGGGAGAGAGCAGAATGTGGCACGACCAGGTAAGAGTTGGCGATCTTGTTTTCTCTTGCCTGCTGCCCTTAGGTGCGGGGGTGGGCTAAGTTGGGAGGAGCAGGAGTGGAGGAAAGCTGGAAAGACAGACTTTGGTGAGAGCTTAGACAAGCTGAGGTATTCTTAGAGTGGGACAGCTCTTCACCACTGTCCCAAGGGGATGGTGTGGCTATGCTGAGAGGGGAGGAGAATGTGCTATTTGGGCTGTTCTGCTGGTTCTAGCCTTAGACTGAAGCCACGCCCCCTCTAGGCTGGTGATGGGGAGGGCCTTTCAGAGCTGATTTCAGTGGAGTATCTCCCCTTTGACTGCACAATCTATCAGTTGGGACAGTAATATATATTGCAGAGTGGCTGAAGGGAACCAGTAGAGGCCAGAGACTGTGGGGTTGCAGTTGAGTTATCTCCCCATCTGTTCTATGACTGCTGAACCAAAGTGGGGAACCCTGCCTAGGGTCCCCATTTGCCAAGGCTTTGGATTTGGCTGGAATTGCACACATCTGGCCATACGCATGCGCATACCTACGTACTTGTGCACAGATGCCTCTACCACCCGCACCCTGGCTTTGGACCTCACTGGCATTTGGATGAACTGATGCAGGGTCCCTTGCTGGGAAAATAACAAATGGGCAACTTCTGCTTTTTCTCTAGCTTGCTCAACATTACCCTTTGCGCTTTTCCCTGAGCAGACCAGAGCCAGTGAACACTTTCCACTCGGCAGCTGATAGCTGACAGGCAGACTTTCAGCGACTATACCTTTCTGCTACTTTCAGAGAGTTTAGATTCATAAGCAGCCCTGTCATTGCCCAGGTTGTGCCTTAGAGCTTATCTGTTTCTGAGCTCCCAGGAATAGCTACCCCACTGCCCAATATGCATTCAGCAGTTGCCCAGAGGCCTGCCCTTTCCCGGAGGTGGCAGTGGAGAGCTATGGTTTGTCTCATTCTGGGCCCAGCGACCTGACAATATCCTTTTTCCACAAATTCTTCCCAGTGGCCCAGACTCCTAGAAAGCTTTAATACTGGGCAAGAGAGAAGATAAACCCTAAACTCTTTCCTCATTTAGAAGGGAGTTGGCTAGGAAGAGGCTTGGGAAAAGCTCTGGGGTTTTCAGTTTGCTGGGCCCAGGATAACAGAGACTGAGGGCTCTCCAGAAGCTTAGCCTGGGCAGCTGTTCCTCTAGGCCTGGGCAGTCTGGGAACATCAGGATGATACAGAATGCCAGGCAATGACCTTCTAGCACATGGATCAGCAGATGTGCAGGATCACTTTCTAAGAACCTTTTAGAAACAAATCCCCAACTTATTTATTTATTCTGGCAAGAGGGTATTGTCATAGTCCCCAAACAACAGAATCCACATTTACACCAAAGTCTGCAAATAGTGAAACAAATGGACAAAATGAGCCATCCCTCTCTTCCTCTTCATTCCTAGATTTTATGTGAGAGAAGATTGTTCCAGCAGGTTGCAGGAAAGATCTGTAATCAAATCTTTGGCCAGATCCCATGGTCTACCTCAGAGAAAAGTTAAAATTTTGTTTGTTTGTTCGTTTTGTTTTTTGTATAGCCCACTGAGAATGTTATCTTCTACACCTTCTTTGACCTAGGGTCTTAGAAATCCAAGTTAGGCTTACCAGACCTCCCACTTAGATACACTGCAGCCATCTGCACTCTGGCTCTTGGCCAAGGTCAAAGGCAACTTGGTTAGTAAATTGAAAGCTTCCCTTTACTTCCAAAAATCATTTTTAACTTTCTGTGCAATGAATTTTCAACTCGGAAATGGTTTTAAAATTAATCTGAAAAGCCCTGGGTGAGATGTTTCTATACTGTGGCTCTCTGTGTCTTCCATAGTTTCCTGTCCAAGGTCAGTGTCAGTGTGGATGGTCATTTGAGAAGGTCACCTCAGGCAGGTAGCTGCAGGCCTGTACAGACAGACCAGTTTTTGTAATGGGCCGAAACACATTATATTTTTCTCATACTTAAGAACCTCATTTTAGACTAGCGCAAATTCATAATAATCCTGTAATTTAGGCTGAACAAACACAATAATGCACTTGAAAAGTATATAGTACCTCTCAAAGCTAGATGCAACCATAAGGTTTGATTATGGTCATTCAAACTAGGACTAGCTTCCCTAACTCAGATTGATTTGCCCCGATGGTATGGATTAGAAGTGAGATCACTGGAGATTACTGTCCAAAGAGATAC
Organism: Macroglossus sobrinus; assembly: GCA_004027375.1. NCBI lineage: Eukaryota > Metazoa > Chordata > Mammalia > Chiroptera > Pteropodidae > Macroglossus > Macroglossus sobrinus. The sequence goes on from PVKZ01001641.1 coordinate 130,400, forward strand.
AACCCAATTTACAGCCTCCAAGAGCCTGACCACCACTGAACTACAACATTGCTGCCATTTTGGACATTGACGCCCATGTCTATTAGGTTGTCTAGGGAAGATTTTAATTACTGTCCTTTTTGTCACAGAAACATTTTGAGGCCAATTCCTGTGTTGCCAGCATATGTTAATTTTCATCTTGGTTGAAAAGCAGAAAGGGGACATTGGTCTCTGGTTTCTCTTTCTTCCTCTCTGTGGCTTTCTCTGTTCCTGTTTTCCCTGCCCCTCTCTCTTTCTTTCTTTCCTTTTTTGCTCTGCAACTGAGCAGCAGAAGAGATGGAAGGCTTAGGCTGCCCCACTTTCCTTGGCTGAGCTGCCCCCCTGCTCCCCACTTTGTACCCCACCCAGCATTTCAGTAAGTCGGTATTGATTTGATGTCATGCAAAGTTGGGATAGCTACGTTTCCTTGTCAGAGCGTCCAGTCAGTACACACAGAGCATCACACAAAGAGAGAAATCTTGGTGTGATTCCAATAGTCCTTTGCTTTCTGGATTGGGCAGGAGAAATGGGAAGAAGTATCCTATTTTCTCTTTATGTTATAAACTTAAAGAAAAAATGTCCTTGGGACTTATTTTGAGGAAACCCACCACCACCTGGGCACCAAGAATGGTATTGGGTGTCCAACACCTGCACTAAGAGTCTCTACTCTTGCTGGCCATTAGAGTTTAACAGATAATTTAATGCTACTGTTGGATGTCCTGTGATAAAATTATTTTCTCAATTTCACACTCACACTGGAACCTGGAGTAGGAATAAATGAATTCTAACCCCATGACTTTGGGCAAGTTTCTTAATCTCTCATCAGCTCATTTGCCTTATGTCTAAAATGAGTTTAATAATTCTTGCCTACCTCACAGAGTTGTTGTGAGGGTGTCATACAATGTGAGGTAAGGAAATAATCTGAGAACATTCAAAAATGGAAACTGAAAAAACTATGAAAACAAGGTGGCAAAGTTGCTATCCTCATTATTCCTAATTCCATGACTTGAAACCTATGGCCTTATGTCACTTTTTAGCACTGTCTTTTGGCATTTGGAAATTCAAAAGCAGATTCGTTATAAGAAATACCAGCCATCCCAATATCCTCAAAAAATAAGTACTTTACAAAAAAAGAAATGACATGGACTTAGCTAACCAAATTGACAAAAGATCCAAGGTGGGCTTGAAATAATCTTGCCTGTTATTTCTTTTCAAAATTTTGGTCTGTGCTTTTTATTTTGGTTCCAATGTTTGGGTGGCATGATATTTGGATAAACTGTGTCTTCGCCCATGCATGTCCTGGAGCTAGCAGCATTTGCTCAATACCCAAACGCCAAGGAGAAGTTGGTTAAAGATTGTAAGATGGCAGGGCTACTGAGAGACACACAACAAGGCCAGTGAGCAGAGGCAGCATGACTCTCATTCACCTCAATTGGCTCTGCAGTCCATTTCTTGCCCATTCACAGAAATCAGTCAAAACCTGGGGGATCTGGTTTTTGCTTATCATACATGTGGACATTATCTGTGCCAGGCTGGGTACCCCAACTTGTTGCTCCCCAAATTGGGAACCAAACCATTTGAAAATGAACTGCTTCTCTTAGTGAGGGGTGCTCCTCCTAACCTCAGAGCCCTTTGCCCTGGAAGGCTGGCAGCATTGAGTCAGGCCAACTTGGGTGGCGAAAGATGAGCAAATAAGCCGACACAGGTATATGCATGGTGAACAACTCTGGAAGCTGATCCAGTGTTTGTGGCTGTTTCACTGTTCCTGGTGAACTGTGGTGTGGTTTCCCCTCCCTGTTGCCAAGGCTGGAGCACAGGGAATGGAGATCCTAAAGCAAAGCAAGACACTTTCAACCTGACCCCACGGGTCCTCTGCTGGCAAGGGTTAATGGGATGGATGAGTCCTTGGCTGGAAATGAAGAAGTGCCCTAAGGCTCCATGACTGACCTGTGGGAAAAAGCTTGGATTTGGAGCCAAAGAGGCCTGGGTTTGGGGCCTGGCTCTGCTAGTTCCCTTCTCTAGGCCTCAGTTTTTGCCTCTGTAAAATGAAGTCATACCTACAGAGTTGAGCTGACGTTAAGTGTGGTAATGGATTTGAAAGCGCTTTAATTGAAGCGTACTTGACTAAAGAACAGGATATAATCACCATCCCGGGTCACCCCAGGACCGCAAAGAAGCTGTAGCTTCCCTCTTGGCATCAATTTCTTTATCTCTAAAATGAGAATAATAATTGCCTGGTTCTTAAATCAATAAAATAAAGATTAGTCAAGTGCATTTGAAATGCCAAGAGGCGTTAGGGAGATCAGTGCCCTGGTACGTTGAGAGTTGAGACTTGGTGATGAATTTAAGTGAAAATAATGAAAATTAACCCTTCCAATCATCTTTGGAAGTCTCTTGCTTTCTCAGCTACAGATTACATTTCTCTCCCTGATTCCCCCTCCATCTGGTCAGCTTTGCAGGATGACAGCCTCTGATTGGAGTTTCAGTGATTTCCTGGACACGTACTATTTCCCCCTTGATTTAGAATGCATTCATATTATACGAGTTTTGCTTCTGCCTGACATTGTGGGTAAATTAAGATTCCCTAATCATCCAAAGGCCTTCAGATGGAGCATTGGACACCAATGTGCTGGGGGTTCAGGGGCTTCCATTTGCATTTTGTGTTCTTCTCCAGTCATGGGTTTTAAGAGCGTCTTTCCCAGTTGTATGTTTACATTGGTTTCTTTCTTGATTTCTTTTATTCCATTTTCCCCTAGGCCCCCCTGTCTTCCCCCTAAACCACAGAAAATGAGGAGACCTAGGCCTCTCTCAGTGTGTAGCCATAAACTATTTAACGGCTGTATGGAAGCGTTCATTAAGGTACTTGCTGGGGAGCCACAGAGTCCGCGAATGCACCCAATGTAATGGCAGCCTTTCTCCACCTTTTCCCCTCAGCCAACAGCCCTGCCCTAACCTACCAGAACTTTTGATCTCAGCCCTCAAGCCCTCAGGCAGGCCCTTTGGTGAGCTTGTTTCTCCCTGCAGCTTGCACTTAGCTTCAGTGAGGGCTAATCAGAGCTTTCTTTGCCTCTGACCAGCTGCTGCTAAGTGCCTTCCCATGATACGCTGGGATAAGATCATGAAGAAACCCAGTGAAGTCCAAGTGGGACTGAAATGCCAGCACCGTGGTCCCAGCCAATGGAGTTGAAATGTCAGTGCTGTGGCCCATGCTTTGTTGCTTTAGGAACCATGGTCCTAACTAGCCAGAGGGACAGTTAGAAAAACACCCATACCCAAGAGTAGAAGCAATGCAAAGAAAATCCCTGAGGGCAATAATGTGTTTTTAAATAAGTGACTTTTTTTTTTAAGTTAATAATACACCTGCAAAGGAAACACATAAAATTTATATGAGAGAGAACCTTCCCACTTAATTTTACTTTTTTGTTAGGAGAAAGGAGAAGAGCAAGGTAGTCCCTTCAGAATTCCAGGTGAACCCTTTACACCATAAACTAAAAATGAAAACATTTCAGCTAGTTGAGTTTCTCCTTTCTTGCTCCTTGGATGCAAAGGGTATAAGATCAAGCCAGGGAAATTAAGATTATGACAGAGGTGAAAGGGACAGCAGGTGGGAGAGAGACTGAGAAAGGGGAGAGGCACTGTTAACATTAGGGGGAGCAAGAGAGAAGTTCCCTGGCAGTTATTTCAGAGACCACTACCATCCAATGAAGACACTTTCTGCAGAAAAAAGGCTGACGTCAGTCAGGAGAAAAGTAAAGGCTTTGGGCTTTGCTGATGATTGTGGAATGGCGGAGGCTATCCCTGCTTGTATCCCCCATTCTTAGGGTGCACACAGAGCTTGAGGCAGAGGAAGCGGGTAGGCAGGAGAGCCTGGGTTTCAAGACTGTTTCTGTCTGTGGAAAGGAACAGTGGGGAAAAGGGAGAAGGGAAAGTGAAACAGTATGACACAAGACGGGACTGCCCAGAGGTGGGAACAGCAAGGGCTGCTTTAGGATACCTCAGAGGAATGAGGCCTGAAGAGTCCCAACAGCAGGGGTGCTGCTCTGTGCATGGGGCAAGAGGTACTGTTTGGAAAAGGTAACTCTGAGTGAGCATCTTGCCATCCAATAGGTTCTGGGAGGATGGGCATGTATCAAAAAGGTTCTTCTTTCTTTAGCCTCATTCCTCTCTCTGCCAAGACTTTCTTCTCATTCACCCTTGACCTTGGAAAAGCCACTCTCCTTAACTGAGTGGGGACTGAAAGGCACCTAAGCAATTCTCCCTGCCCTCAAGGAGCTTATATGTCCCAATTGGGAGGATTTAAACACAGAAAGCTGAAAGTAAAAGGCAATTCAGAGTGAGTTATCCCCATGGAAACAAGTTCTGTGAGAGCTCAGAGCAAGAAGAGCTATGAGCACTAGGGCACAGGAGGTTTTTGGCAGGGCTTTGAAAGAAGGGTAGGAATAAAGCAAAGAGGAGTGGGGCAGAGAAGACCCTGAAAGGAGGAACAGAATGAATAAAGGCTCAGAGACAGGGATACCTTCTCTGATTTGCTCAGCTCTTTGGAAATGGGTGAGCAGTGAGGACCCTTGGAAGGAGCTGACTCTTACCTGACGGGATTTGAAAATTAGGTGTTCTGTTTAATGAAATAGTCTTGTAATAGAGAACTCCTACATAACATGTATGACTATCAAGTAATCCAAGTTTATTCTTCCTGTCAAACACATCAGACTTTCTTCCACTGTATGAGAATTTGTGCCTTCAAGGTAGTCACCTTGCTTCGGTTTGTCAAGGCTTCCTTAGAGCCTATAGCATGGCCTTTGTCAGTGGTGTCAAACTTTGTAGTTTGACACCCTGGTCTTTGGATTGAGAACTGCCACTCAGAGCTCAGCTTTGCAATCCCACTGGAGGTACACAGTGGCAAGAGGCATATACTAGAATGGGGCTGGTGGACTGGCTTTGAAAAGAGCCCCCAAGGAAGGATACTTCAGAGCACTGAGCAGTGACTCATTGTGGTAATAAATGCACAGCTTCATCAGGGGACTATTTGACTGAAAAAGAAAAAGTTATATTTGTTAAATATTGCAATTTTGTATAGTCACACTGTACTTATACCTTATTCTACTGGTGCAGTTTAGCACTCTTCCGTGCACCTACCATGAGCTAGGCAGTATGCAGACAAACTTGCATGTAGCATGGTTTTATTCTCAAGGACTGTTAACTTTCATAGCATGAGGAGGCAGTCTAATATAGTCAATCCTTCAACCTTTGTGAACAGAATTTAATTTTCTCTTATGATTTACATGTTCTCTGAAAGGATAATCTTTGAAATGCCAAACCTGTGAAAGGTTTTCCACTAAAATAACATCACTGGGACTCGATGATTATGATAATTTAGAGGGACAAGGAAGCATCCCCAAATTAAGAATGATGGAGAAATGTTGTTGGAGTTATGTTATAAATTTCTGGAACCCTACCTGAATTGACTCTTTTCAAAATCCTTGATATCTTTTTCTCTCTCAGATAGAAGGAAACACAATATTTATTAGAAATTTTGAAGCCCACGGGGTCTGCCCCTGGGGTAGAGGCAGAGTCCTCATCTTGTTTCTATAAAATGAGAATGGTAATTACGTACCTCATGAGTATATGATGCTATTAGTGTAAATGGGCTGATAGATGTCATGTTTCTAGAGCACTGCCTGACACATAGTAAGCACTATAGCTGTTATTATAAGTTTAGCTGTTATTATTCCCATTGGCTGTTAGGAGATTCTTTATAGAGCCCCATCTGACCCGGCTGTTTACTCAGTTCTAGGATTCAGGTAGGTTTAGCCAACATACGATAATTCCAGTTGTTGAGATGCCAGCAACTGGACAGATGACAATAGCTTGAAGGTGCACATGCTCCAGTTTCTCCATTCAGCTTTCTCAGGAGCCTGGAAGAGACTTAGCACCCACCATAGAGCCCGGCCCACAGCACATATGGGAAGAAAAGACCAGATGATGCTCCCCTGAAAATGGGTGGCTTTGGTGGCTTTAGTAAAAGCAAAAGCAAGATCATGAAGAACTCTGACTCTATAATGGCCTCCCCTCCTCTGGGTCTTCCTCAGATTTCAAAGGTTCCCCGAGGTGTTCTCAGTACTGATGTGATGGTCAGCAGGTAGGAAGGAGAGCAAAGCCATGTGAATACCCAGAAAAAGCTACTCCGGGTGTTTGGTAGCAAAGCATGGGAAGCTGTTTGGAATTTGGAATCCGATGGAATCCTGTTTGTCAAGAGCACATGACAAACACAATCTTGTCAAAATTAGCTTTTTACCAAGAAGGAGGTTTCCTGAGCTTAATTCCAGGGATAGTGTTACAGTAGATACATAAAGGTGTGTGTCGCTCCTTTTTTGTGGGCAGCTAGGCTAACCTTCAGGGGCCTTAGGTGGATTCTTGCCCATTGATGAATAAAGAGCCCTGTGTTGAGGAGAAGCCAGATGGGATGAGGAAAGGGTTCCTGCACTTCAACAAGGACTGAAAAAGGCCCCTATGTCACCTGGTATCCAAGGCATCCGCACTGGAAAGCTGGCTGGGGGCAGGGTTCAGAGCTCCCTCAGGGCCTGAAATGCAGGGGGGCCCTTTTCACAGCAGGCTGGCTGGCAGTCCCCCCAGGACCTTTGCTGGCTGCCATTGCATTTCGGCGTTCACGGACTCTGAAAGGTCTGCTTACTCTCACTGATCTTACTCCTGCATAATCTTTTCTTTTTCTCCTGCTCTGCTGCCTGTTTATTTTTTGTTATCAGAGGAAGAAGAAATGCTCGAACCAGGAACCAGGTATTTACTAGAAAGGTCCGTTAGCCCCATTCAGCTGGATGGAACCTGCCTTTAGTACTGACTTCTAGAACAGGGCCCACCTTACCTGTTGCCAGTGGGTCTGTGTTATTCCTCTCTCCCTGACCACAGTTAACCAAGGAAAGAATTCACAAGTGGGGTGTGGAGGAGTCACCAAAGCATCCAAATTCATGGCTTTTCTCTGTCCCTTTACAGTAGCATATCACATATGTCTTATTATTTACTCACCTTCTAAGGAGGTTAGTGATTTAATTTGTCCCCTTTTAAAGAAAGTTTAAAAAAGATTCTGTGGTCCTTAGTGACCTGAAATAGCATAGAGGCCAACCAGTCATGGAATTCAAAAGAAAAATTACCACTTGCTCAACACTCTGTGGCTATGGGCCAGTCTAGGAAGATGCAATTGAAAATACATTTACACCTCAGATGCCTGTGTTTAGAACTGCATCTTATTCAGCCTTTTTGACTTAGGTTGGCCTCTCAGTGGGCAAGGGCTGACATTAGCTGTTTCTAGAACATGTCCTTATAACATGTTTACTGTTAAACAAAGTATCTATCTGGATGTTTAAGTTGCAATATCACGAGTAGAACTGGCCTTCCCTTTTCAGAGTTTGACAGGACGCCTTGCTTCTCCCATAGTGTGTTCTTAATTCTTTGGCATCAGGTACTGCAGTCTTAGGAGCAGGCCTTGCCTGCTTTTCTTTATCCCTGAGCCCTGGGAGAATAGGGTTGAGCTGGGGGCAAAGTGGAGTGGGAGGCAGAGGATTCTCCAAGAGCAGACTCCAACCCCCTCCATGCAGTGGGTTCTCTGTCCTTCCAGGGAAGGCATGTGCCTATCAAGCCTCCTGAGCCCCGATTCCTCCCTAGTTGAGTAAGAAGACAGAGCATTTCTTTAGAATTATAGCTATGCCTTTTATTCTGCACATAACTGAAGGCTTTCTATTTTAACTGTCTGTGGAGACTTTAGGATTAGCAGTTCCTTGCTTGTTTTCCTACTAATATGATGGTACTAATATTCTGGCTTGAGTTTATAACCTGTGTTTGCAATGTCTGTTTTTCGTGGTGATTGCCAAGCCCAAAACAACTCATGATTTTTTTTCTTAAGGATTCTGGACAAGCTATACCACTTGTAGTTGAAAGCTGCATCCGATACATCAATTTATATGGTAAGTTCAATTGTGGGGCAGTGTTTTTAGCACCCTTCAGAAACAGGTGCTAGGCTGTTCTCATAGGAAATGAGATTCTAATTCATCTGGGAAGACTTCCTGTCACTGTTGTGCTTTCGAGAGGGAAAATGCTCTGTGGAACAGCTGCTATTCTGAGTGCTGTCTTCTGAGCCTTATGCTTTGGGGGATGGAAAGGGATGGTGAGAAGACCCAGGAACCAAGAACACTGAGGAGCAAGGAAGGCACAGACAGGAGAACCATTCTACTTCCTTCCTCATTCCCACCCATTCCCAGAGCTCTATGCTTTGAGCACTGAATGCAGTCAGTCAGTCAGTCAGTTAATACTGCTAGATTGTAGTAAGCTCCATGAAGGAAATATAGTGTCTGGGATTTGCTAGCCATGGTATTCCCAGCACCTAACTTGTGCATCATTTATTCATTCTTCCAAAAATATTTTTTCAGAGTGCATAACAGGCACTGTTTTGGACAATGGGAATACAGGCTTGAACAAGATGGGTAAGATATCCACCCTAGGTAGTTTACATTACCAGTTACAAGGGAAAGGAAATAAACTAGCATGGAGATAAATAATTTCAGGTAGTCATAATGCCAAAAAATTAGTTACAAGGGAGAATAGCTGGAGAAGGGCAGTGCTGCTTTGGCTAAGGTGGTAGAGAGAGATTTCTCCAAGGAGGTAGTTAAGACTTGAGGGATCTTTAAGACACAAGTGAATAGAAGAGGCCAGCTGTGCATTCTATATGGAGAGAATGGCAATTGTAAAGTCATAATAGGGGAAGGAAGGCCACTGTGACTGTACAAGAATGAGCCAAGAAGGTGGAGTAAATGATATAGGTGGTAGAAAGTCAATATTGGTTAACAACAACAACAAAAAAGAACAATTATTTATTGAGCACATACTATGTACAAACCAAACTTTGATGAAAGCCTGACTTTTAAAGGTAAACTCTTTCCTAAATTATAATGTGGAGAGTTGTTTTATATAGAAAAATTAATCCCAGGGAAAGGATCAGAGTCTCCCCCATTAATTCTCATTTAAGATGAGGGTAGCTCTTTCTTTGTTTCCTTTAATCCTATAGGATGCTGTTACTTCATTACTGTTGTGTCAGGTATCAGGGTCTCTTCATTGTTCTGGACTTGTAGAAAAAATTAAGAAAATGAGATGATTTTTCTTTAATAATTTAGTCTCCCCTAAACTCTTCGATCTCAGGCTAGCATGCATTTTAAACTCTAACTTTCATGAAGGAAGAAAATGTCTGTGTTAGGGAGGGAAGGGTTGAAGCAGTGATATTGATCTTTCTTGTTTAAAATCTCTGTGGCCATTGCCCTCAAATGGTATTTGTAAGCTCAGGCCAAGCTCCTTGGTTCCAGAGCAGCAGGTAAACTGGCAAACTCGGTAGCAAAGCACACTAGTTACTTAACTGAGCTGACTTATTGGTTAAATTAGAAGTTATCCATGGGTCCTGTCTTGATATAAACTTCTTGCACAGTTTTCCTTCAAGCCCAGACAAAACAGCTCACAATCATATAAAGCAGGATATGTCTGAGTGTTTTGGCCAGCTAGAGTTCATTGCAAAGGCTAATTTCGGGCTTCTGCCAGGAGACCTTCATTGGGAATGACTCTCTCATAAAGGATAGTGGGAGAAGGAGCTAAGCCACGGGGTGAGTCATCGATGTTCTCAGTGGTCAGATGAGATCAAGGCCTCATGGCATTTTCTCTTTTTGTTTTTGTTTTTGTTTTTTTTTTCTTCTTTTTTTTTTTTTAGGACTCCAGCAGCAAGGGATCTTCAGAGTACCAGGATCTCAGGTCGAAGTCAATGACATCAAAAATTCCTTTGAGAGAGGTATGTCAGAGTGACCATCTCAAGCTTGTGGCCAGGGTAAGCCTGGGTGGGCATTAGTACGTGTGTTAGAGCCAGTGATGTGCAGGGCGGGCTTGTATTGACATCTCTTTCCAACTTTGTGTTCAGTGACTTCACTATGGCTATTTGAAATCATCTATTGTGGGAGTATTTACACCACAGAAATTGGCAAACACCAACATCGTTTCTCTTTCTTTTTCCCCTCCAAAGAGCTAGCTGTTAAACATTTACCAGCATGTATGGGTGATTTTTTTCTGGTGAACTGTACAGTGAGTGATTGCTGGGAAAGAGGACCTTGTAAAGCATTTTGGAATGATCACGTGAGTCTATAAAGGCTGCTATGTTTTAGAAAAGTTGGAAGATCATAGATAATACGATCTTTTAGAATATCCTCCAATTCTTAATTTTCTATGCAGTGTTTTTGGCAAAGCTACACACTGGGAGTAAGAGAACATACCCTCCCACCACCCCCAGTGAGTTTACCTAGTTCTCACTTTGAATAATTAATTATATAGACACTCATTAGAAATGAAGTGACCACTAGAATAGGAGCACATGTGACTTACTTGGTATAACCTCCTTTGGCCTCCGAATCATGATGGGGACAGATGGCTAGTGATAAAGTGTGCATGCAAAGTAAGGACTCTCTGGGTCAGAAAGAGTTCAATTTTTAATATACCTCTGCTTTTTTATACTCAGTGCTTATCTTGCTATTACAATGGAACTGAAAGTTTATACATTTCCATTCAAGGATATACCTTCAAACATCATGCTCCCTGGTTGTTGAAACAAGCCCAGCATCAGCAAGTTCATATTTTCAACCTAGGGGGAGAAAGAAGACTTAGTACAGAGGCATCCTAAATGATAACATTTGGAAGGATAGCATCTTGGAAGGATAACATCTCCACGGTCTACCTTTCTTAATTCTCATTTACTACCTTTTCCTCTGAGTGGTTGCAGTATTAAGTTTGGTCTTAGGATCCAAACCTAAGCACATTTCTCTGTAGTATATCAAGTCCCAATTACAAAGCGTTTTCTCACCCATTGTTCTGTGTAATCCTTCTAAGAGTCTTGGTAGGTATATGGTTTGTTCCTATTGATTGTGCTCCAAGCAGCCTTCTCCCTGGGCTTTCAGCCCTAGAATTCTCCCTGCTTATTATTGGACTTCTCCTGGAGGAGCTGCCTTCTGAGCACACTCACCCGCTTCCTAACTTCCCAGTTCCATCCCAAGGTCTAGCTCCATGGTGGAGAATTAACTCCATCAGCTCCCAGAAGTCACTACCACAGTCCCCAGAACAGACCTCTGCAGCCCTAGGCACTCTACCTTGGAACCAGGATTATAAGTAGGATTTGGCTGGATGGGGCATTCAGTGGCTTCCTAGGTTCCATGACCTGTTAGGAACTGGGCTGCACAGCAGGAGGTGAGCAAGTGCAGTTTCATCTGTATTTGCAGCCACTCCCCAGCACTAGCATCATCACCTCAGCTCCACCTCAGATCATCAGGGATTAGATTCTCATAGGAGCACTAGTCCCTGATGCCAAAAAGGTTGGGGACTGCTGGCCTAATCCCTGAAGGGTGCCTGAGCTTCATTGCTTGTTCTCCGAGGTGGAAGTTCTTGGCTACATTTCTTATATAAGGCTGTTGAAAGAAACACCTATCTTTTTTCCTTAATCTTCTGAAAAATAACATGTTGGAAAGCCATTCTTGGCCTAGTATTCCCAAACCCACTTTCTTTTTCCTCTGACATGGTCAACCAGGATTTTAGTTGGGATTATTATTATTATCCTTATTTTCTACTGTCAATAAATCTTAAACTCACTGCTCAAGTTTTGAGATCTTCCTGTAATCTGGCAAAATTAAAGAGAAAACATCAGAAAAAGGTAGGACTCAGTGGTCATGCCTTGGAGAGAGCTGTGGCTCACTGTTATCCCAGGTCACATCCTTTTTGTAAGTCAAGATGAGGGAGCCGCCACTATTCTCTCCTGTGTAAAGGGTGGCTGGAAAGGGACCCTATGGCCTTTTCTCCCTACACAGATCAAATAGGATTTGGGGCTGAAATCATGACTTTTAAGATCTGACACATTCTAGATTCAACTTGGCTCTTCTGAGACTATTTCCTGCCCTGGAAGGAGGGGTGGGACCAGGAGGCACTTGGAGTGGCTGTCATGTTAAGGAGACTCAGAGGGGCTTGCATGGACCTGTGGCCACAGAGCACTGCCTTTGGGAGAGAGACCACATACATATTTCCTGCCATGCCCCAATCCAGCAGTACATCCCTCTGGAGCCTTAAGCGCACATTGTGTGTTTACACACTTCCCTGGACACAGCCTTGCCTTAAAGTCTTTGGCAATGCGTGGGTGACCTGGCTGAGAGTAAGCTGCAGGCAGGGCTATTTGGTAACAATTCTAGCTCCCCCAGGATGCTGGCTAGCAAAGTGTGAACACAGCTTTCTCTCCAACTTGCCTGGAATTTTAGCTCCAATACTCTTCCTAGAAAAGATGCCATTCTCATAACCCATCCTGCTTATCTTGAGCTCTGGAATTCTATTGATTTCTGAAGCCAAAGTTGACTAGTCTTGCAGAAAGCCAAAGGCCTAGGCTAGGAGGAAAAAAATGTTTGGATGGCTCCTTTTCTGGACTGAGTTTCTTCAGTGGGGAAGAGCAAGGCTGAATGGTGTGTATATTAAGTCAGAATATTAATCATGCTTAACAAGGGGAGCTAACATGAAGGAAAAAAAAATCCATGCACTTTTGCATCATGAGACCACAAGAGTAATGCACAGTAATAATAGGGAAACAGATTAATATAGTGCTGTTTTCAAACTCTTATGGTCCTTCAGAGGTGCCTCAAGGGCTGCTGCTGGGATAGAGAGGGAGGCTGAGGAGGTAGGGCTTGGACCTCTCTCCGCAATTCAACTAAGATAGCTTTGTTATGTAATGTTGAATGTCCATAGGAATTGTTTTCTTGAAAAAGAAAAAAAAAAGTTGAGATTCTACTATAAAGGAAAAGGAGGAAGAGATGGAGGGAGGGAAAGGAAGGAAGGAAGGAAGGAAGGAAGGAAGGAAGGAAGGAAGGAAGGAAGGAAGGAAGAAAAGGAGAGAGGAGAGAGGGAGGTTAGGAGGGGAGGAGGGAGATAGGATGTGTGCAGATAGGCAGACAGAATTTAAAAGGTAGAAGGAATATCTCCCAAGCATCATGAGGTCTTAGAGCTGCTGGTGTCTGATTTTGACTATGTGAATATGTGCAAGTTGTTTCTGTGGTTGGGGCTTCGGCTTTCTCACAGGAGAGAATGGTGGTGTTGAAACCTTGCCTCCCTCGGTGCCATGCAATGCTGTTGTGAGGATAATGAGAGATCACGTGTGCGAATGTGCTATATCAGCCTAGGCAATGATTTTTCAGTGACTTCTCTCTTCCTGTCTCATGAGAAAGTCTTGTGGGAGAAGCATTCTCTCTCTTCCCATGAGAACATTTGAGATGTTGACCAATGGAACACCAGTGTCTAAGCTGCCACATACAGTCATTCAGGTCATGCTTTGTACAAGGTTGCTCAGCCAAGAGGGCAGATGAGAGGTGACTCTGGCACTTGCTTTGTATTCTAGAAGCCCTAGTTCAAGAATGAAGGGGAGCTTGCTCTAATTTTCACTATAATATGTCGGGGCCAGAAGAGGCCCTGGCAGTGGCACACTTTTTCTTCCTATGGAATCAGAGTAAAGAGAGTGAGTGTGAATTTCCAGCTCAGCTCTTTATTGCTTGACAGTCTTAAAGTGCTCTGGGCTGTTCTGGAAGGTGGAGAAGCCCAGTGTGCAGACTTCTCTCAGCATCTTCAAGGAGGTGCAGATAGCTCCCTGCTTCCTCTCACCTCTCCCACAGACACTCCCCCTGTGGTGAACTACTCAGCAGCCCCTGATTAAATTGTAAAGTGCTGCTCTCCTGAGGAATCATTCTTCCCTGTTCAACTGGCAAAAATTCAAAAGGTTGATAGCATTCCATGGCAGGGCTATGGGAAAGAAGCATTCTCCTGGGTCTCTGGTAGGAGTATAAAATGGTACAGCCCCAGTGCAGGAGAATTTGGCTATGTCTGATGAAATTACATATGTAATTTCTAACTAACTAACTAACTCTTTGACCCAGCAAACCCACTTCTAGTAACTTACCACAGAGACAAATACAAAACCACATGTACGAGGTTATTGGTTATGATAATAGTTATAACGGCAAAATATTAGGGTGAAAACAAATGTCAATCCATGAGAGACTGGCTGATAAAATTATGGTTTATCCATGAAATAAGAGTACTTTGTAGCCATTTAAAAAATGAGGAAGATCTCTATGAACTGATGTGGAGAGATTTCTCAGATTTATTGTTAAGAAAAGAAACAAGTTTATGTAGTAGGGTAGTATGCTACTTATACTTTATGTATATGTAAATAAGCATATTTTTTCAGAAAGAAAAACCAGGACAAACCAGAAACTAATGAAAATTGTTAAAATGGTAAGTTGCAGAGGGGAGAAGGATAAATAAATGGCCTCCCTCCATGTAATTTTCTATCTGGTTTTGACTTTTGGACCGTGTAAATACTTTATATTTTCAAAACTTTATTTTTTTTAAAAAAATCTCTTTAAAAAATCAATCCCTAAAATTGAATATAAATATAAACAAGTAAGCTGTGTATCAAATTGCTAACCACAGAGAGGATAACTTCTGAACATGTGCTCTGCTCATACATTTTTCACAGGCTTTTTGAGTTACATACCATAAGGCTCACCCATTCTTAAAGTGTACAATTCAGTGGCTTTTAGTATATTTATAGAGTCATGTAATCATTGCCATAATCTAATTTCAGAAATTTTTCATCATCCCCCAAAAGAACCTTGTACCCATTTGTAGTCACTCCCTATATCTCTTCTACCCCATTCCCAGCTCTCAGCAAACACTAATCTATTCTCTGTCTTCTGACCGTACAGCTTTAGTGGGAGACAGTTTGAGGACCAAAAAAAAACAAAAAAACAAAATGAAAGCCCTGTAAAGAAATCTTAAATTTTATATAGTAACTTTATTGTTAGTGGCAATAATGATATTAAAATTTTGAAACTATTTCTTGTATATTGTAAAGTGGATACATAGATATATTCATTATTAATGTTATTCACAAGATTTTCACTGTAAGGAAAATTAAGTATACAAAATAAATGAAGGTTAAGAAAATCTTTAAAATATATTAAGGTCTATTTTACATTCAAAAGACAAAAGAAACATTACCAAATGAATTGTGTTAATGTTGATTAGATCTTAGCTTTTGAAAAAATTCAGTTAAAGACATGAGACAGCTGGAAATGTTTGAATGTGGGCTGTATACAAGATGGTGTTTTGGAACTATTGTTAATTTTCTTAGGTGTAGTAATGTTATGTGGTTATGTAGGAGAATATCCTTATGCTTAGAATATGTTGAAGTATTTAACAGTGACGTGATGTCTGCAAAATACTCTTAAATAATTGAGCAATAAGAAATATATGTGGAGAAAAAGCAGATATAGCAAGATGAGTATAAGTTGAGGAGTGTAAGTGACGGGTAATGAGGTTTCATTATTTTATTTTTATAATATTTCTATAGATTTGAACATTTTCAAAATCAATTGTAGGGAGAACTCTAAACTTGCTTTGTTTGGCAGGCTGTCCCGTCTGCTTCTCCTCCAGTTCAGGCTGGGCCGGGTCATCTCTTCGGCCATCTGCACATTCCCTGCCTCCTTAACAAGCCTAATCAACATCTGTTTCCTCACAGGTGAAGACCCCCTTGTGGATGATCAAAATGAACGAGATATCAATTCAGTCGCTGGTGTTTTAAAACTGTATTTCCGAGGACTGGAAAACCCACTCTTTCCTAAGGAAAGGTTTCAAGATTTGATATCGACTATTAGTAAGTATTTCTCAGGTAGAACGATTAATTCCTTGACATATAATTTTTTGAAGTTGCACTATGGATATATCACTGTACTAGCCACATAGGAAGGACACTGAAAGAAGCAGTATGGCTCTTGTCCTCACAGAACTTAAAACTAGTTGTGGAAATAACAGGATGGTTTATAATGGAAGAACTAATGGGCATGATACAGCCCTTGGCATAGAAGGAGCCCAGAACAGAAGAGACAGAGGGACACTTGGTTTCACAGATCACAGCTGAGGGAGAGCAAAGCAAACAAAGTCTTCTAGAAGGAGTGGATACAGGGATGTTGGGAAGAGTTTTGAACACACAGACCAATAGACTCAGCAGAAGGGTGTTCCAGCACCCTTGCACACAGTACACAGTGCAAGAGGCAGCAAAGGTTAAATGGAGCAAGAGGAGGAAGACCATGAATGCCTTGCAAGGATTCTGGAGCTTTTCCTCTTGGGTAATGTGGAGCCATGGAGGGCTTGGGAGTCAGGTCAGCAGCATGACCAACAACGGAAATGGTGAAAATAGTTTGGCTGGGGGCTTCCTCTGACACTGCTAGCCTTCAGCGTTCTCCTTGACTGGTGTTTCTGTGGATGAAGGCAGGAGCCTAATCCAGGGGGCTAAAATAAAGGTGCCTTGATTGTAAGATGTCAAACTCCAAGGCAGCCTTTTGAGAATTTTTTAAAAATAAGCTTTTAATATTAGAAAATGAGAATTTTAGTATTTTGGAATAAACTCTTTAATTTGTTTTACAGAACATTGCCCCACTAGGGATCACTAGGGATGATTCTCACAGTTCTCTGAGAGAGATTTGCAGCCAGACAGTGCCCCTGGAGGTGGCAAGAGCCTAAGGAGGCTTCAGCCCTCTTCTCTGCCTTACGTGTGCCCTTTTTTCCTCCACACTACTTCCTACTCATCTTCCCAGACCCACTTCAAGTTCCAAATGACCTCTCAGAAATTCCATGCCATAAAGGCCCAACACAGTCTGAGCCCCATGTCACCTTGCTCAGCCAGTATTTCCAGAAGCCCCAACAGTTCCTGAGCAAGGCCCTGAGTGGACAAGGTCATTGACCTCTGTTACAAGTTCATGATATTGAATACCTAGACTCACATCTGGAATCACATCGTGAGAAAAAATGTGCCTTCTCAGTTCCCTCCCAATCCCTGTGATTACATCAAGGAGAAAACCTCATAGGACAGTCTCCCTTCTAAACAGGGAGATGGAGCCTCAGTCTCAGAAACTTTTGTATAGAATGATGTCTACCTATAATTTAGTAACATGGTTTTGTTTTTATTATATCTATTTTTATGTTGCCTCCAAATTATGGCAAGTGATCCTGGTTTTTCATTTACAGAGTGAGGTCAAGTCTCCTGTTTAAGTAAATGTTTTTAAGAAAAAAATAAATAATAGTGGAGGTGGTACTAGGGCACGACGACTAAAGATGAAGACATGGAGGGTCTGTAATGAGGGGCAATGGAGTCAGTTAAGATGCAAGAGCCTTAACTTTGTTGGGAGGCTTCCTGGAACCAGACCTTGAGGGTAGGCTGGAGCAGAGAAGAGGGATCACCAGTGTGTGCAAAGGGGCAGCCAAGTTCTTTTCAAGAGGGAGATGGCAGATGAGGCAGCCTGGCAGAGTTTCCCAGTGGGGCACTATTGGAATTTAGGGTAGAGCAATGCCTTATTGTGTGTTCCCTATACTGAGGACACTTAGCACCTTGGTCCGTGGATCCCAAATGCCAATAGCACCCTCCACTCACCTTTTCAACCCCAAAATGCCACCAGAGGTGCACTACTGCTTCATTTGAGAAGCATGGCTCTAAATCATCTTCAGATACTTTGAGAAAGGGCGGTGGCTAGGACATAGGGCGAGCAAGGTGGATTGAAGCCCCATCATGAAGGGTCTTGGGTGCAGAGGAAAAACAGGAAGAGTGGGGTTTTAGAAGGAACATGTTGACAGAATGTGGAGGCTGGAGAGAGAGGCTATGTGAGAAAAAAACACATTTTCTGAAAAAGAAATCAACATGGGTTTTTGCATCAGACTATCAGCATAAGCCCTGCAGATAAACATCACAGCTTCAGCAGCTCACTCTTATTAGTGCCAGCTTTCCTTCTTTACAAGGCACAGCTAATGAGCACTTTTCTCTCCTTATCAAGCCCAATCCCTGGCCTGACTGATAAAAATACCAGTGTTCGTATCTCTAGGACTCATCTGAAAACGAGATCCCAAGAATCGGCCAGTCAGTCTCTTTGACCAATGTGTAGCTTGAGAGGTAGTTATTAATTTAGCACTAATTTCCTGAGCACCTACTATGTGCTTGAAGGTTTAATGAAACATAGGCCTTGCCTGTGTTCAGGACTTATAGGTTGTAGATGACAGAAATTCAAACTACATTGGTTTAATCCATAAAAGGGCTTACATTTGAATCACACCTTGAATCACATCATGAGAAAGAATGTATTGGCTTACATTTCTGAAAAGTTTAGGTCCAACTGGACGTAGACCTCACATGGCATCGACAGGAATCTCTCTCTTCCATCTCTGTGTTGTTGTCACTTTCAGACAGGATCTTCTTCCTTGGGAGCCCCTGGCGGCTCTAGACTTCTCTCTACCTCAGGGGTCCCCAACTCTGGGGCCACAGACTGGTACTGGTCCGTGGCCTGTTATGAACCAGGCCACACAGTAGGAGGTGAGTAGCAGGTGAGCAAGTAGAGCTTCATCTGTATTTGCAGCTGCTCCTCAGCACTAGTAACACAACCTCAGCTCCACTTCAGATCATCAGGCATTAGATTCTCAGAAGAGCATTGGTCTCTGGTGCCAGAAACGTTGGGGACCACTGCTTTACCCGGTTTCAAGAGGACACCTCTCTCTAGGTTCCTCCAGCCCAAACTCCCAAGGCTCGACTCCATTTGGTTCTGATTAGGCCATGTAACCCTCCCTGGGCCTGTGCCTATGGCCAGGGAAATAAGATGCTGTAATGGGCCAGGCCAGGCTCACACAGCATCCTCAGAACTGAGAGTAGAACTGGCTCCCCTGAGCCATGTGGGCTGACCTAGGAGGTGGGACTTGCAAATGCTGGCTGCTTAACTCTCTGAGGATGACAGACAACCTGAGAGCCCCTTTATATTACAGAACTGGAGAGCCCAGCTGAGAGGGTGCACCAGATCCAACAAATTCTCATCACCCTTCCCCGCGTGGTCATCGTGGTCATGAGATATCTCTTCGCTTTCCTCAACCAGTGAGTTACCTGGCCAGGGGGGCCCCTCTTTGACTTGGCCCTGGCCTCCTTTGGGAAGGGGTGTCCTGAGGTTTTGCAGGTGCAGCTGTTCTTAAAATAGAACATGGAACCCTCCTGGATTTGAGAGGAGCCCCCAAAAGAAAGAAACCATAGGGGGAGGCTTCACCTTTACCAGGTGACTTGTGGGTGCCTCCTCTCTTGTAGCCTCTCGCAGTATAGCGACGAGAACATGATGGATCCCTACAACCTGGCCATCTGCTTTGGGCCCACCCTCATGCACATCCCTGATGGGCAGGACCCTGTGTCCTGCCAGGCACACGTCAACGAAGTCATCAAAACCATCATCATCCATCATGAAGCCATCTTCCCCAGTCCCCGGGAGCTAGAGGGACCTGTGTATGAAAAATGCATGGCTGGAGGGGAAGAATATTGGTAAGATTTCATTCCTCTTAATACTGTTATTATCATCATCGTTGTCGTTGTTGTTGCATTGAACAGGAACAGTAAGAAAACCTTCGGTTTTCTTACTGCTTTGTAGTCAATACTGTCATACACATTTTCCCATTTGAGCTTTGTAGCAGCTTGATGTGAGAGAGGTGCATCTGTCAAGACTCTCTTGATTTATAAGGGACAGAAATATAAATCAGATTGGCTTAAGCTAAATGGGAATTTACTGGTTCTCTTAACTAAAAAATCTGTGTTCATGGCTTCTGTTAGAACCGGATCCAGGGGTTCAGCTATTATCATTAGGACTCAGTCCTGAAATGCCCAGCCTGTGGCTCTGCTCTCTTCCATGTTGGCTTCGTTCTCAGGCAGCCTCTCCCTTGGTGGTTTTAGGAAGGCATCTGGTAACTCCAGATTTAGAGCCCATTCTCCCAGGTCTCTAGAGGAAAAAGAACTTCTCCTTTCCAAATGTTCCGACACAAGCCCAAGAATACTATCTCCTTGCTGAGGCTTGGGTCTGGAGAACTAATCGCATTGGTTAGGAGATGTAATGCTGTCATTGGCCAGATGAGTTGCAAGCCCATCTCATGTAGCAGGGGAAGTAGATAATCCCCACCTCAACCTTGTAAACTGAGAGTGACACTTCCCACCATTGTCTCTTCCCACTCAGTTCTCTTTTCCAGGACATGTGAGTTCACAGTCTTTGAGAGCTCCACACCAAGTCAACAGTTGCTAGTTGGGCACCTCTGTGTCCCTGGAGCTACACTGGGTCTTGGGAGAAATATGTCAGAACCTTATCAAAATCAGGGCTGACTACCTTCCCCAGCCTAAGACCTTACATGTGGCAAAGATAGGAAATTGTTTTTAGTGTGAAAACGACAGGAGATTCAGAACACAGCCAACAGAGACCAGACAAAGGGTTCACATTCTTTCTTTGTTTCCAATCCAGGACAATGCACAGCTATATATTTAGGCATTACCTGCTCTGCTTTGAGCGAGGTACCTACAGGAGTTTGTCTTTGATTGTCAGAGCATCCCTGGATTCTTGAAGTGCTTTAGTTCTGTGGGCATATTTGAGCAACTGCTTCAAAGAAGGGAGATGTTCCAGCCCATTTCCCTGCAACACTTCTCTGCACAGAAATACCGGACCCTGGTGTTATTTAATCACAGCTCCCTAATCTCATTGAGGCACTAGGAGCAAGTCTATCCCTGTTCTGTAACAGAAACATTAAACAGCCAGCAAGTGTACTTTCTGGACAAAGAGAGGCTTTTCAAGTGTTTGCAACCATCACCGGTTCTCTTTTTGCTGCAGTAAATGTAGTTGGTGTTCTGGGAAGGGCCCTGCAGGTCTGAGTATATTTACCAAAGAACATCACACTTTTCTTAATCCTATTTGTGTCCCGTGAGAAAGGAAAACTATTAATTACATGGTAATTTTGGAGACATTTTCAAAGCCCAAAAGGGGGATTTGACTGACGGTCTCATAGTGGACCACAGTCATCCAATCAACGAGTGATTATTGAGCATCTGTCCTGAGTCGGGCCCTGGCCTAGGGGTGGGCAGGGATGAGCACAAACAGGAGTAACCACTGATGCAGGGAGCTCTGGTGGAGGAGGAAATGGCAGTTTCAGA
Source organism: Macroglossus sobrinus (assembly GCA_004027375.1). NCBI lineage: Eukaryota > Metazoa > Chordata > Mammalia > Chiroptera > Pteropodidae > Macroglossus > Macroglossus sobrinus. The sequence continues at coordinate 151,515 of PVKZ01001641.1, forward strand.
AGTAGGCTCCCCAGAACCAGTGTAGGGAGGTCAGGAAGGGTTTCCTGGAGAAATTATGACTTAAGTGGGACCTGTAAGATGACCTGGAGTCAGCCAGGTGACGAATGGGAGAAGAATGTTCTAAGCCTGGAGCATTCAATAAAATGAAAAAGTTCTGTGTGTCTGGAGTGTTCTGTGTGATGAGGGAATGGGGCGGGGGAGGTGCCACAGGCCAGCAGGAGCCAGGTTATGAGAGAACTTAAACAAGCCATTGTGCAGAGTCTGGACCTCATCCAGGAGGCAGTGAAGATTTTTTCATAATAACATCTATATTTCTTTAAATGGCATTGTTTGTTACGTCTTCTGAGACGCCTCCTCTGACCACCTATCTTGATCCCCTCTGCTGTTCCTGTCTTTGTTTATTTGTTCCTACATAACACATTTCTACTTGTAGCAGTTTTATTTCCTGGCCCACGAGGGCAGAGTCCGTGTTCACCTTACCCATCAATGCATCCCACCTACCTAGCACAGTGTCTGACATATATTAAGACTCAATCAATGGCTCAATTAAAAAAACGACTGACTTACTGTGTGAAACAACCCTGGCATCAAGAAGCTTATAATTTAGCGAGACAGTAGCAGCTGGCGAAATTATCCCTGCATTAATGACTAAATTTAACAAGTCTAAATACACTCCACCACCCTGCCCTTCATGGTCTCCAGTCTGCTCGCACCAGCTGGGCTGCTTTGGGCTTTCGCACACAGTGTCGTGAGGCACCCGAGGGACCCTGCTCCTTGCGAGCTTCATTCCATCTCGCCAGGTGTGTCACCTCCCTTGTATGACAGCGAGTCAGGCTAGATGAATGACTCACAATACTTCCAAAATTTTTTTTCGTTCTGGCCTGTGGTTTTTTTCCTAGGATAAACACCAGGGTTTTACCACTGTCCTCTGGATCTTTCAAAATACCTTGGTGTTGACAATCTTTTTACTAAGATGGCAGCCTAACAGATTCCAGGACTGGGGACATCTGGGGAAAGGTTATGCAGGAAACGTCCCAGCCAGGGGCCTGCGAGTGGTTTTCCCTTAGGAAGGTCCACAGGTGGTCAGATGGAAAAGATGGGATCAAGTGGGCCTGGCCTTGACCTGGGTCAAGACCTAGCAGTGGGCTGGGCTAGAGACCGAGGGAGGCTAAGGGAAGTATGAGGGTACAAAGCCCCCCAGTGAGTTCCTTTCCCGTGTTTCCTTGCAGTGACAGCCCACACAGTGAGCCAGGAACCATCGATGAAGTTGACCATGACAATGGTACTGAACCTCATACCAGTGATGAAGGTAAGTGAGGGGGAATCTAGGGCTAAGGAACCCACCCAGGGGCCTCTCGTGCTGACTCATGCCTGCTCAACACCAGGCTAACCTACATAACCCCTATATAACTGAGAGCAGCTTTGCAAGTCAGCATATCATTCTCCAGAACAGAATAGACCCAGAAAGACCTCTAGTTCACCACATTCCTATCCAGCTGCCTCATCCTTTCTGTGTCCTTGCTGGCCCAGGTGCAAATCCTAAGTGACAAGAGTTTCCTAAGTAGGAAGCATGCTTTGTCCCTGCATTCCTCCCCCCACCAGAATTTGTTTTACACCCAAACCTGTGGTGGGACTTGGGGCACGTGGGTGAATGAGACGTGGGTCATTGAGAAGTTCCCAGTCTTATCACCTGATGAATTGAGAGTAGCTCCCCATCCTGCAGAGTGATAATGTCAGATTACAGTTGTGTCCTCAGTGCAGTGGGTGCCAGAATATGAAGCCCAACAGTGACAACTCAGAGAGGGAAAGGCTAGCCCAAGCTTGGAGGGCCTCGCCAGGCCCTTCTACCCCTTCGAGACAAGGAGAAGAGAGTCAGGTTAGTCTCGAGGGAACCTGGACTGTATAGACAAGCAATTTGGATAGTACGGGCTCAGGGCCAGCATATCCATTAGACAGAGTAGGCACAGTGCCCAGGGCCCATGATTCTTTTAGGGACCTATAAAAATGTTTAAACTTTTTTAAAGAAAGAAGAAAAAATGAGTACAATTCAGCCTGGATTGTACTCATTTTTATACCAATGCAATTGTAATATATAATTTTTAATTTTTTTTTTCTGATGAAGGAAGGAACTCGTGTAAGCAAAAGTGCTGTGGTCCCATGAAAGTCATAATGCAGTCCAGTGTAGATCAAGCATAGCCCTCCCTTCTCCCTGTGATAGTTTTGCTTGTTAAATATCCTTATTTTGCAGTTATCTTATTAGCATGTGTTTTCTCTTGTGGGACACTCCCAAGCCCTTTTGGCCACCATTTGTTATGAGAGCTGGGTATACACTCAGGTTTGGATTCTGGGTGCTGGTGAAAGAAGCAAGACTGATACGTAGATTTTTACATTCTGGTAGGACTGTTTCAGTTGCTAATGACAGGACCTCCACCTCAAACTGACTTAAACATGAAGGAGATTCAGATCACATACCTGGAAACTCCCAGGGTAGGCATGCCTCAGGCATAGCTGGATTCAGGAGCTTAGTTGATCTTGTTAGAAATTTATCCTCACCTTCCTGTTCTGCTTCCCTGTATGTTGGTTTCATTCTCAAGTAGTATCTCCCTGCTTAGCAGTCTCTGTCAGTTTCAGACTTTCATCATTTTTTATTGCAAAGTCCCAATGAAAAAGAGCTTTTTCATAATGGTTCCAAGAAGAAAAGCTCCTGAGAATGATTCTCACTTGACTGTGGCCCAAGTGGGAGCCCTTGGGTTAGGCCTGGGTCACAGGTGCAGAAAAGCAAACTGAGGTATAATGTTGAGCTCTGCTAGCATCCTTAGAGGTTAAAGTCATCCTTAGCAGAAAAACATGCCCTGCAGAGCCTTTGTTAGGAGATACGAAGGCTGCCACCTTCTGCTTGTTTGCGTGATTTGCTTTCTCTTTCCTCCTTTTCCTCTTTCCCTACCACCTCCAGTTCTCCTTTTCCATCACTTTTAACAGCTCTCACCCCCTTCTTGTTCTCTCTCTCTCTCTTTCACTGGGGGAAAACACTTTCTGTCTAACAAGACAGACTGTTTTTTCAGAAATGAGATGTGTTGAGACTGCTGCTGGTGGAGGCAAATGTGTCCACAGGAGGGCAAGTAAGGTGCCCACTGAGGACCTTGCAGTCCACCTTCCTCGGGGCTGAGGTCGCTTTCAGTCAGCCCACACGTGCTTAGTTTCCCCAAACTCCTTGGCCTGGAGGTGGAAGGCTGCTGTGGGCACCAGGGCTGAGAAGGATGAGGGCTGGAAAGAATGGACCTTGCTGGGTGAGGGAGGAAGCAGCTATAGAAGGCTTCATCCCCTGCCTAGAAGACAGCTGCCCCCATCCCCGAAAATGCTGCCTGGCTCCTCTCAGAGTAGAGGCACACAAAACAGGATAAATCAGAGTTGAGTGTCTGCTTCCAAGAAAGCCCCTTTTCCTGTTGGTCTTTGTCAGGCTGCTGGTTTCTGAGAATGACAAAGGCAGAAAGAATCATTTGGGAAAGGCCACAGCTACCCCAGGGAAAGCCAGTTTCCTGCTCCCTGAAGGTTCTCACTGTATCCTGTGGGTTGGTGTGACGTGCTAAGTCAGGGGCCTTCTTCAGAAGAAAATTAATTGCCTTTTCTGAATATTTATATTTATGCCAAGCCAAAACAGTCACAAAAATACTGAGTTGCAGGAATAATCAAGGAGCCCTGGGTTCTGAGAAAGGTGACCTAGATGTGAAAGATAAGGAGAGAATTTTATGGCCATGTGATCTTTGGCAAGCCACATAACCTCTGGCCTCAGTGTCCTTATCTGTAAAGTGATAATGATTGTACCAGGAGAATTGTGGCCTAGGTTAAAATGAGGTGACATAGCTAAAGGAGCTTAGCACAATGCCTGCCTGGGGCAACCAGGTGGGTAGAAAATATGAACTGTGTTTGCAGTATAAGTCCTTTCTAACCCTGACAGAGAAACTGGGTCCAGAGAATTATATTGACCTCACTGCTCACTGACATCTTGAACCGCCTGATTTCTTCATCTATTTTCCTCTAAGACATTTCATTTGGAGGATCCTAAGTATTTTTGTTTCTCTTGAAAATACCCTGTATGAATGGAACCCAGCAGACTTCGAAAATCAAATCAGCCATAAAAGCACGACTCCATGTCCTTGTAATAGATGGGTCACCCAATGAGTGACCAAAATAGAGGAGGAGGTTAGTCGTTTGGCTTTTGCTGCCTTTTCTGTCTCCGAAGATTCTGTACCCAACTGCTGTCCTGTTTGAGTCTGTTAGCATATCATCAGTTTAAGTCTGGAAAATCCATTTGTGCTTGCTCTTTTGATTTCTGAGATTTATAAAGAAATCATGGTTAGGCTAAGAATCCTTGATTGTCAGAACTAAAGTAAATGAAAACAATAAGGTAGCCTGTCAATAGCAACTTTATTAATTGGATGCTAAATGAGCAATGACTGTCAGGTAAAAAAACAAAAAAACAAAAAAACCCAAAATGAAAAACAAACAAAAACAACAAAAAACCCTAAAAAACCCACTAAAATCAGTAACAGAAACACCCATAGAGTAAACTATGTCGATTTTCAATTATAATTGTATCATCATTGTTCTCTCATCGACATTTTCCCCAAATTCTCCAAATTGTCTTTGTCTCCTTGCCCATCATCTACATCTAGAAAGCCATTAGGCCATTAATTCTTTGGGTACATCAGGGGTCCATGAATGGGCTGTAAGAGGATGTTACAGGCAAAAATTTGTTTCTGTTGAAATATGTACCTCCAAGAAGAGATCGGTAGTTTTCATCAGATTGTTCTAGGCATCTATTCCAAATTGGAGTAAGATTTTTATTTGTTTATAGTTCCCAGTAGCTTCTTTAATAAAAAAATTTCAAACACATAGAAAAGTTGAAGGATTTATACAGTGAGCATCCATATACCTACCACTTAGTTTCTACAGTTGTTACCATTTTTGTTTTATTTGCTTTATCATATATTTGTCTATCCATCTACCCATCCATTTTATTTTTAACACATTTCAAAGTACATTGCTGTCATAGTGTACATTGGCCTCAAACACTTCAGCCTGCAAATCATTAACTAGGGAGCAATATTGCTTATAGTTCTTTTCTGAAGTAAAATTACATACACTGAAATGTTAAAATCCTATATGTACCATTCTCTTAGTTTTTATAAATGCAAAAACTTGTGTAACTCAGACCCCTATCAAGATATGGAACATTTCCAACACCCCAGAAAGTCCCTTCATGGTCCTGCCTAGTCAGCCCCTATCACAAAAGCCCAAAAGTATCTTTTTCACCATAGACAATTTACCTGTTCTAGAACTTCATATAAATGGAATTGTACAAAATAGAGTTTTTGGCACTGTCTTTTTTTGCTCAGTTTAATAGTTAGAGATTTACCTATGTTGTATGTATTAGGCGAGGTTCTGATGGTATGAAATGATTTTGCAGTCAGTTTATACACGAACGCCAAATTCTGCCTGAATCATGGCCCCTCTGCCCTGTAAGAAATAAAGAACAATAAAAAATGGGAACAGTGGCCACTTTTTGCCACTTTGACTGTTGTTTCTAACCCCCAGCGCAGAGATGGTAAGCTGGCCCACACCACATGGCTTCGGCCTGATACTTAAGTAGAACTTTCCCTTCCTCTTATTTTAACCATTTTATTGTGATATAATTCACATGCCATATAATTAATCCATTTAATCTACACAATTCAATGGTTTTTAATAAACTCACAGATATGTACAGCCTTCACCACAATTTTTGAACATTTTTATCACTACAAAAAGGAACTCCATGCCCTTAGCTGTCATCCCTTACCTTCATATTCCTCCTACATTTTCCCCAGCCATAAGCGATCACTGATTTACTTTCTGTTTCTATGGTTTTATCTATCTTGGACATTTCATATAAATGGAATCATGCAATTTGTGGCCTTTGTGTCTGACTTCTTTCACTTAGCATATATTTTTGAGGTTCATCCCTGTCATAGCTCATATCTGGAATTCATTTCTTTTTATGCCTGAATAATATCCTATTGTATGGATATACCACATTTTGTTTATCCATTTGTCAGTTGATGGACAGTTGGGTTGTTTCCACTTTTTGGTTATTATGAATAATGTCGTTATAAATATTTGTATATGACTTTCTCTTGTGTATATCCATGAATAGGATTGGTGAGTCATATAGTAGCTCTATGTTTAATCCTTTAAGGAAATACCAGACTGTTTTCCAAACCCTAGTGGATATGAAGTAGTATCTCATTGAGGTTTTGATTTGAATTTCTCTGATGCCTAATGATGCTGAGCCTCATGTGCTTATTGGCCATTTGTATATCTTCTTTGGAGAAATGTCTCTTCAGATCCTTTGCTCACTTTAAAATTTTGTTGTCTTTTTATTATTGAGGTGTAAGAGCTCTTTATGTATTCAGTTTATAGTCCTTTAGCAGATATATGATTTGCAAGCATATTCTGTGGGTTGTCTTTTCACTTCTTCATGGTATCCTTTGAAACGTAAATGTTTTTATATTTCCATAAGGTTTAATTCATTTACTTTTTCTTTTGTTGTTCATGCTTTTGGTGTTATATTTGCCAAATCTAAGTTCATGAGGATTTACCCTATGTTTTCTTCTAAGAGTTTTATAGTTTTACATCTTATGTTTAGGTAATTCATTTGATCCATTTTTGTATATTGTGTAAGGTAATGGCCAAACTTCATTCCTTTTTGTTTGGCTGTCCAGTTTTCCCAGCACCATTAGTTATTCCTTCCCCCATTGAATGGTCTTGATCCCCTTATAAAAAATTAGTTGACTATAAATGTATATAGGTATACGTTTCTGGACTTTCAATTCTAATTTATTTATATCTTTGCATCAGTACTAGAGACTGTTTTGATTACTGTTGCTTTGTAGTAAGTTTCAAAATCAGGAAGTGTGAGTCTTTTCAATTTATTCTTATTTTTCAAGATATTTTGGCTAATCTGGATTCTTTGTAATTTCATATGAATTTTATAATCACCTTGTCAATTTCTACAAAGAAGTCAACTGGGATTCTGATAGAGATTGCACTGAATCTGTAGATCAGTTTGGGAATATTGCCATCTTAACAGTAAAATATTCCAATTCAGGAATATGAGATGTTTTTCCAATTCCTTAGATCTTAAGTTTCTTTAAAAAATGATTTGTAGTTTTTAGTGCATGTGTTTTACATTTGTTTTGTTAATTTTTTCTTCAATATTTAATTCTTTTTGATGATAAATTGAATTGTTTTCTTAATTCCACTTTCAAATTGTTCATTACAAATATATTATAAAAACAATTGATTTTAATAAATTGCTTTTGTATCCTGCAGCCTTGCTGAACTTGTTTGTTCATACAAATAATTTTTAGTGGATTCCTGATGGTTTTCTATATACAAGATCATAGCATCTGTGAAAAAGCATAATTTCACCTCTTCCTTTCCAATCTGGATGTGTTTTATTTTCCTTGCTTAATTGCCCTAGCTAGAACCTTCAGTACAATGTTGATTAAAGTGGTGAGGAAGCACATCCTTGTCTTGCTCCTGATCTTAGGGGAATATCACCCAAGATTTCACCATTAAGTGTGATGTTGGCTGTGGGTTTTCCACAGATGCCGTTTGTAAGGTTGAGGAAGTTTTCTTCTATTCTAGTTGAGTGTTTCTATATTAGATTTTTTCAAATGCCTTTGTAAAATCATCTATTGAGATGATCACATGATTTTTTATTCTATTAATTGATTTTGGGGGGAGGGCTGTTAAACTAGTTTTGCATTCCTCAGCTAAATTTCACTTGGGCATGGAGCATAATTCTTTTCGTTGTTACTGGATTCAATTCGCTAGTATTTTGTCCCGACCCGCGGGACCTAGTTATTTGTGGGGGCGAGGAGGATCCAACCTGAGAAAAACGGGTGAGAAAAAGGAGCGGAGGCAAGACAGTATTCTGATCAAGCCTCAAACTTTATTGAAAAAACAGGGGTATATATATACATCTCAGGATGGGGATGAAGTGATGGGACGTGGCATGGCTTGATAGGGTCTTTCGAAAAGGGGTAAGGTGACATCAGAAATGGGCGGACAGAGATCTTTGGCGTGCGCGGGCTTCTAGTTAATGTTCAGGAAGTGAAGCTTAGTGTTCAGGAAGTGAAGCAGGAACTCTGAGGGCTGTGGCCATCTTGTTTCCCTATTTGGCTCCTCACAGTATTTGGTTGAGGATTTTTGCACTCATATTCACAAGATATTGGTCTATAGTTTTCTTTTCTTATGATGTCTTTGTCTGATTTTGGTATCCAGGTAATAATGATCTCATAAAATGAATTGGAAAATATTTCCTCCTTTTCTATATTTTGCAAGAGTTTGTCAAGACTTGTTATTCTTCTTTAAATATTTGGTAGAATTTAATAGTGAAGTCATCTGGAACTAGGCATTTCTTTGTGGGAGGGTAGTTTTTTGATTACTGATTCAATCTCTTCATTTGTTATAGATCTATACAGATTTTTTATTTCCTCCCAAGTTAGTTTTAGTAATTTGTGTTTTGTAGGAATTTGTCCATTTCATCTAGGTTATTCAATTTACTTGCATACAAATGTGCATAGTATTGCTTTATAATCCTTTTTTTTTTTTGTAGAGTTGGTGGTTATGTCCCTTTTTCATTTCTGATTCTAATAATTTGAGTCTTCTCTTTTTTTCTTGGTCAATTGTAGCTAAAGGCTTGTCATATTTGTTCTTTTCAAAGAACCAGATTTGGTTTCACTGATTTTCTCTATAATTTTTCTATTCTCTGTTTCATTGACTTCTAGTCTAATCTTTATTATTTCCTTTCTTGCTTTAGGTTTACTTTACTTTTCTTTTTTTCAATGTCTTACAGTAGAAATTTAAGTTATAAATTTGAAATTTTTCTTTTATCTTGATAGAGGTATTTACAACTACACATCTCTTTCTAAGCCTTGCTCTAGCTGCATCTCATACATTTTGGTGTTGTGTCTTCATTTTCATTCGTCTCAAAGTGTTTTCTGACTTCTGTTTTGATTTTTTTTCTTTGGCCATTCATTATTTAGGAGTATGTTGTTTAATTTCCTGTATTTGTCATTTTCCCTAGTTTTTTTCCTGCTATTGATTTCTATAAGAAAAATCAATAGTTTTATTCTATTGTGATTAGAGAACATACTTTGTATGATTTATATCCTTTTAAATGATTGGGGTTTGTTTTATAGCCCATCATATGGCACATCCTGGAGAATGTTCCATGTGTACTTGAGAAGAATGTATATTCTCTTATTGTATTGAACATTCTATAGATGTCTCTTAGGTCTACTTGGATTACAGTGTTAACGTTTTTTATTTCCTTACTGATCATTTGCCTAGTTGGTCTATTCATTATTCAAAGTGGGGTTTTCAGGTCTTCAGCTATTATTTTTGAATTGTCTAGTTCTCCCTTTATTTCTGTAAATTTTTGCTTTATTTATTTCACTTCTCTATTAGATGCATTATGCTTATCATTGTTATATCTTCCCAATGGATTGAACCTTTTATCATTACTTCTAGTAAACTTGTTTTGTTTTAATGTCTGCATTGTCTGATATTAGTATAGCCACTCCAGCTTTCTTGAGGTTGTAGTTTGGATAATATATATATTTTTGTGTTTTTACTTTCACTCTGTTTATATCTTTGAATCTAGAGTATCTCTCCTATAGACAACATATAATTAGAACATGTTATTTGATCTAATCTGGCAGTCTCTGCATTTTAATTGAATTATTTAACCATTTGCATTTAATATTATTATTGATATAGTTGGTATTTATGTCTGTCATTTTACTTTTATGTTTTCTATATGTCTCATGTCTTTTTTGTTCCTCTATTCCTTATTTACTTTCTTTTACATTAAATGAATATTTTCTAATATAGAATTTAAAATTTTTAATGATTTTTTTCACTATATATTTGAGTTATATTTTAGTGATTACTCTAGGGCTTACCATATACATCTTAACTTATCAAAATGAGCTTCAGATTTATACTAGCTTAATTACAGTGATATATGAAAATATTACTTATATATAGTTCTATTCCCCTTTCTACATATGTGTGTAGTTATTGTTATATATATTATACTTGTTTATATTATAAACCGAACAGTACATTGTTATAATCATTTCTTTACCATCTGTAGTCATTTCCTAAACCTAATACATCTTTGCCCTCACTGCCTTTGTGCTGTTATTGGCAAATATATTATACAAATGTCACATTTTTATGTTATAAGCCCAACAATACATTATATGCATGTTTTATACATTTGCTTTTTAAGTCAATTAAGAGAACAAAAGGAGAAAATATACATTTTTACTCTTTTATTATTACATATTAACTTTTACTGGTGCTCTTTGTTTTTTCTTTTGGATTTAAATTATTGTCAGGAGTCTCTTTCTGCCTGAAAAAACTTTCTTTAATACTTCTTGAAAGGTTGATTCACTAGTGACAAATTCTGTTTTTTCTTTTTTTTTTTAATCTAAGAATATTCTTATTTTGCCTCATTTTTGAAAGATAGCTTTCAAATATTAGATTTAATATTCTTGGTTGGCAGGTGTTTTTTTTTTTTTGAGCACTTTTTGAACATGATCTCCCACTGCCTATGGCCTCTATTGTTTCTACTGAGAATTCAGCTGTTAATCTTATTTTAGTTCCCTAGTAAGTTATAAATTGCTTTTCTCTTGATACTTTAAAGATTTTTTCCTTCAGTGTTATTAGTGTGATGTGCCAGTATGTGGATCTTTTGCATACAGACATTTGGAGTTTGTTGAGCTTCCTAGATCTGTAGGTTATTGTTTTTTTGAGTAAATTTGGGAAATTTTCAGCTATTATGTTTTCAAATATTTTTTCTGCTCCTTTATCTCTCCTCTCCTTTTACTACTCTCATTATATGTATGTTGGTGCATTTAATTTTGTTCCACAGTTGTCTGGGACTCTGTTCATTTTCCTTCATTCTTGTTTGGTTTTCAACTTTCGTTGTTTCTATCAATTTCTATTCAAGTTTGCTAATTCTGCTGCCAGTTCAAATCTCTAGTAAATTTTAGTTGTACTTTTCAATTCTAGAGTTTCATTTTTTAAGTTATAATTTTTATCTATTTATTGATTTTCTCTATATGGTTTAACATTATCATCATACCTTCCTTTACCTCTTTAAGCATGATTTCCTTTAGTTCTGTGAACATATTTGTTATAAAGCTATTTTGAAGTCTTCTGTTAAATCTGACATCTAGTCATTATCACAGGCAATTTCTGTTTTCTGATTTTCTTACCCCAGTGTATGGGTCATACTTTCTGTTTCTTCACATGCCTTGTAATTTTTTGGTTGTTGGAAACTGGACATTTTAGATAATATATTATAGCAGCTCTGAGTATTGGTCCCTACCCTTTGGGACTTATTGTTGTTTTTAGCTTCTGTATTTGTTTAATGACAGTTGGATTATTTCAGTTAAGTCCATCCTCCCTCCGCCTTGCTCCCTCCATACACATGGTGTCAAACCTGTTGTTATTTCTCAGAGAGGAACAGCTTTGCTTATGCCCACAGTCACCCTGGGGTAACAGTGCTTTTGTTGGGGTTCTCTTTTCCTGACCACATCTACTATTAAACTCTAGTAATTGCTGGATGTTTGCTCAATTTTTATCAACAGTGTGCTCTGTCATAAATTATTCTCTAAACTAGTCCAATCAAATTCTGTCCCTTTTGAAGGAATAGTTTCTGAGGTCAGTGTTTACTATTTGTTCTGATACCTAGAGGACTCCTCTCAGTTGTCTTAGTCCCTGATTATATCTTACAAACTAGGTGGCCTACAATCTGGGCTGTATTTTCATTACATTTATGAACCAGCCCCCAAATGCCCCTCCCAGCAACCTCTGCTGTTCTTGAGAACACCCTTAGGCTTGAACTTCTCCAAGCTCTATTGCAAATGAAGTCAATTCCTTTGGGAACAGATTAGCAGCTAATTTATAACCTGCTTCTTCCCCCTGGTACAATTTCTGCGGTATGACTCTGAAGCTGGGGGCGAAGACAATGACAAACTTCTGAGTGACATCCCCCTTCTAGGAACTGAGTGATTTGTGGAGGGGCAGGCATCAGCCTGAGGTTCTCTCAGCTTGCCTTTACTTGAATGAAATCATCACCTCATAAGCTGGGACATGGTTGATCAGGGCCACAATATTCTCAGTGGTACAGTGCCAAATGTAGAACTTCCATTTTGCAAGGGAGTGTTGGTGGAAGATGGGCACTCTCACCTCCCTGCAGCACTTCCCTGGGACTTAGCCCCAGCAACAGGTAGCTGGGGAAAGATGAGAAACACTGATTTTTCTGCTCCTCTGGAAAGAAAGTCTTCCAACTGGAAGCTGGGGGAGAGGAAGCCCTATGTTTTAGGCTGCATCAGTCTCAGGTAGAATTTCTGCTTTCCTGAGGAGAAGAGGGGCAGAGGGGCTGGTGGAGGAAGGGAGCAGTCTTGGTTAAAATTCCACAGATTCTCACCTTTCTTACTAAATTTTTATAGATTTTTTTGAATAGATGTTTATTTGCTGTTTGCCCTTAGGACCATTTCCAGAGGCTGTGAGTAGTTGTTTTTTATTTTTGTTTTTGTTTTTTTGCATTTTTCACAAGTTTCACTGGGGAGGGGTCAGCAGATCTCTCAGCAGATCTCACTATAATGCCAGGTAGATCTCTCTTCTTTGGTCTTAATCCAAATCTAAATCTTAATACTAGCCAGTGCTACAGCCCAAGGCAATGAAAGAACCCAAGGTCATGAGTAAGACGAAGAAAAAAGAAGGTACCTATGGAGAAACCCTAGTTTATGTCATTACTTTAGGTGCAAAGAAGATGAGAGAGAAGAGAGGGCATATCCTTGTTCCTAACCATGGCTCTAATACACTGGCTTAATGAAATTAGTATTCTCTCCACAGAGGAGGGAGTGGGTGAAAAGGAGGGGGGCGCAAAGTTTGTGATCTAAAGAAGTATTCTCTAGTGTGACATCATTAGAGAAGAGAATTTGAGTTTCCTATCGGGTGATAGGTAGGGAAGGCTCTATTAATGATACCTGGGCCTGAGCTTAGATTTTAGCCCATCATTTCCTACTTGTTTGACTCACCTTTTGTATGAAACATTGTTTCAGCTCAGCCCCGTTTCTTCATCTGTAAAATGAGGATAATGCTGCAGATATTGTGAGGATTAAATATGATAATGTAAGAAGAACACTTGGCACATAGTAAAAGCTTAATTTGTTCATATAAGTAACAAATATGCATTGAGTGCCTACTCATCCCAGGAACTGTTCTACAAGTGGGAAAATAGCAGGAAATAAAATAAATCCCTGTCTTAATAGAGCTTACATTTTAGTAGGAAAGATTGACAGTAAACAAATTGCAAAATGACACGTGCACGCACACACGCTTACAAGTTCAGGTTGTGCTGCGAAGAATAAAGCAAGAGAAGGTGTTAGAGTGATTTGACAGTTGGTGCTTTCGTAGTTGTGGGTGGTCAGGAAAGGCCTTGCTGAGGCAGTGACATTTAAGTGCAGATCTGAATAAATTAGGAAATGACACACAGTGTTCAATAAATATTTGTTGAATGTGAATGTGTGCAAAGCTTCCCAGAAAGAGGCAGTAACAAGTACAAAGGCCCTGTGACAGGCAAAACTGGGCATGTTTTAAAAGCATTAAGAAGGTTCTGTGAATGTGTCTCCTGTCGTGATTAAGGGTAACATGTACTGCTGTCTGTAACATACTTTAAACTTCATTACAAAATAAGATGGATATATGGATGAATAGTTAAAGGGATAGTTAAGATATGTGATAAAGCTAGTGCAGTAAAATGTTAATAGTAAAGTTTAAGCAATAAGTATGTATATGTTCACTGTAAAACTCTTTCAGCTTTACTTTGTGTTTGAAAAATATCATAATGTGATGTGGGAGGAGAAACATCAAGAAGTCTGGTGGAGCCAGAGCTGACTGAGTGAGGGAGAGATGAGGCCACAGTTATCCAGGGTCTGAACCATGAGAAGACATTTGGGTTTTGTTTCAAGCACAATGAGAAGCCTTCAGAGAGATTTGAACAGGAGAGTTTTATGATCTGATTTTTTATTTTAAAAGATTCCCCTGGTCGTTGTGGAAAGAAATTGCCCCCCAAGTAAGAATGAAAGCAAGGAGGCCAGTTAGAGTGAACGATGGTGGCAGTGGAGGTGGTGAGACTGGTCAAATTCAGGAGACAGTTCGAAGGGCCTACCAGTGGATTAGATGTGGGACACTCAAGAGCAGCTGCAAGCTTTGGCCTGAGCCAACGAGCAAGGTGGTTCTATTTCCTAATGGGGAAGATGAGGGAATTTAAGTAAGTTTGGGAGGGCTGTGTGGGAGAGTGGTAAGGGGGAGGATCACATATCCTATTTTAGGTATGATAAACCCAAATAATATATTTCTTAATAAATGGTGGCTATTATCACTGGTTCTACCACACACACACTTACATAATGACATCTGCAAACACACATGTTCGCATTAAGCTTGTGGCTTAGCTCTGTTCCTCCCATTTCTTCTTTTCTTTCCCTTACATTTTCCATTCTTCTTGGCCTCCCTCCACAACTCCCCCCACACACTCCCCCAGCACCAGAATACCCTAGTGATTGCTGGAGATGCTGGAGATGGGGAAGGCAGGAACCAAGCCTCTCCATGCTCCTCCTAGCATGAGTAAACCTCTGCTCAGGTCAGCTCCTTTATTAGTTGAAGCTGCTCAAAGGAAACCCTGAGGTGAGAGCATGCAGCCAGCTAGGTTCATCTCCTAGTCTTGCAAACCCTCTGGCCCTTCTGTCTCTGTAGCTAGGCTGGCAGATAGTGCTAGGCGGCAGAGTCAAAAATGCAGCAGAGAGGATGGATATCTCCCCTTTTTGCTGAGAAGGTGACTCTGAGTCAAGATTTGAGCTAATTTGACCCATTTGGCTGTGCTGTCATTTTGCATCAGTGGTGTTAGGATCGCATTTTAAGACATTTGTTAGGAGCCAGCTGGGAAAAGCTGACTTAACTGTCTGAGGCCTGCTCCCTACAGAAGGCTATCCCACGCACTGAGGACTGAGTGCATCCGAATACCACTGCATCTCACGAGGCCACCAGCACAGTCTTCCTGAGCCAGCTGCTTACAGAGGGAGTCCCAGTGCATGTGCATGGGGGGATCAGTGAGGGAGATGAATCAAGAGGGCTCCTCCCTCCACTCTTTGATTTTTCATGCTGCCTCTGGACCTTAGGAGTGCATCAGCCCTGGTAACAACTAACTCTCATATGGAGCTAACTATGTACTCAGCACTTTTGCAAACACTTCATGTATAGTAACTCATTTAATTCTCAGAACAACCCTATAAGGATAGGTACTATTATTATTCATCTTCATTTTATTTATTAAAAATTATTAGGGTGACATAAATTTAAAAAATCAAATAAGTTTCAAGTGTATCATTCAACAGTAAGTTACATATGTTTTGTTTTGTGTGTTCACCATGCAGAGTCCTTCCCATTTTACAGATGAGGAAACTGAGGCTTAGAAAGGAGAGCTAAGGTATCTAAGTTCACACAGCTAAAAAGCAGCAAAGCCAGGTGTTCTGGCCTGAATTCTATGACAGGCAAGTGGATGGCTGGATGGACAGACTCATGATAATCCACCAGGAATGGAGCAGACAGGGAGTCCCATGGACACAAAATACAGGGAAAGTATCTGCAGGCTAGAGAGAACAAGGTTTGCTTGTGTTACTCTTTTATTCTATTAGAATTTAATATATCTAAAACCATACATATTTTTATAATATTAAACCTCTTTGTGCTTATTTTAAAATATAAATATATTAATACTTATATACAATTAGTTTTCTACCAAGGACAGGTACCTCTTAGGATATAAACTATAACACAGGTTAAATAAATCATAGGCATAACCCTAATGCTTTTCAAAAAGTCTCCTCCCCAAACATCATTAGCTGTATGGCAAACCATTTAAACTCTCTGCAGCTTAGATTCTTTTGTCTGACTCACCCCATAGGCTGAAGCTGTTGGTAATTATAATCATAATCATGAGAGCTGCTATCAAGTGAATGAATACCTAATGTATATCTGTACTATGCTGTGCACTTTCATGCATTATATTTTAGTCCTCCTAACAAGCCTTACAGATAAGGCAGCTGAGGTGTACAGAGGTTATGTAACCTGCCCGAGGTTGCACAGACAAGAGGTGACAGAGCTGGGCAGTAGGAGTGCCTCAAGGGCGAGAGCCATATCTTCGTTGCTTGACTTAGTCAGGAGCTGTCACTGACCAGGGAAGAGTAAATGTTTTATGGGTTAAAATGTGGTACAAAGAGATATCCTTGAGCTGTGGCCCCAGTAAGAGTTTTCTTTCCCTCAAAATTCAGTCTGTGGATGAGTGTGTTAGTCAGTTCTGGCTGCCATAACAGAATACCTCCAACTAGGTGGCCCAAACAACACAAATTAATTTCTTCACAGTTCTGGAGGCTTTAGCAGTTCAAGATCAAGATGATAATAGGGTTGGTTTCTGAGGAAGCCCGTCTTCTTGGCTTGTAGACACCTGCCTCCTTTCTGAGTCTTCAAATGGTCTTTCCTCCGTAGAAAAAGGTAGATCTCTGGTGCCTCTTCCTCTTCTTAGAGGGACACCAGTCCTATCGGATTAGGGCCCTACCCTTTTGATCTCATTAGAGCTTCAGCAGGGAACACAATTCAGCCCACAACAGTGAGCTTTGAAGAGCCCTTAAAAATTGTGTACAACATTTTGCGTAGATGGAGTCCACATACAGCATCTATTTGACTGCCCAAAAGGTAAGAACCACTAAAAGTGTTGTAAGTGGACAAAGAAGAAAATGGTTTGTGAGAAAATAGAAAAGGGGTAGAAGAAAAAGAAATTTCTTATATTGTTTGAATAGATGTTTAAAAAGTGGAGAACAAAAAGGGCAGTGGAAAATAAGGATATGGTATGTCAATCTCCACTTTCCATTTTGAGAAGTTAGATGGTCTGCCTGAGGTCACAGCATAAGGGAGCGGATCTGAGACTAAAGTCCCAGTGTCCTGAACCCCAGCCCACACTTGTTTTCACAAGGCTTGCTTTCTGTGCCACCCCATAGAAGCCAGGGCCATCTGAGCAAGGCTTCTGGGCTGCCCTTCTGTTGACTGTATGAATATTCTGTCTTCTTACTTTCTTTCCAGAAGTGGAACAGATCGAGGCCATTGCCAAGTTTGACTATGTGGGGCGGTCCCCACGTGAGCTGTCCTTCAAGAAGGGGGCCTCGCTGCTCTTGTACCACCGCGCCTCAGAGGACTGGTGGGAGGGTCGTCACAATGGCGTGGACGGACTCATTCCACATCAGTACATAGTCGTACAGGACATGTGAGTGGGAGCTGGACCCTACTGTAAAGAATGCTGTGATGGATTAATGATGTCTAGAATGGGCACAGGAAGGGGAGTGCTGAGTTGTATACCAGGGATGTGCTGCTCTCCCTGGTATACCACCCTTGGTCTTCTGTAAGAATGGATTACTTCTAACTTCCTCTTAAATGGTGATCCTTTTAACAAATAAGCCAATTGCTCAAGCTTCAAATTACACAGATTGTGTTCGGTGCCCTTGGTTCACTATCATAACTTCCCTGACAGCTTACAGGGAATTCATCACCTACCATGGTTCTCAGTGTCCACATCTCGCCACATACCTACACCTTTCTGGCCTTCCCTATGGCCAATGGCTGACTCACTACCCCCTTAACTGCCCACCATTCTCCACCTCCAAGGTGGCTCTCTTAGGGGATGGGCAGAAACAATCTTCCTCTCATTTCGAGTTAATAGGGTACTACTATTTTTTGAGGTATAATTGACATATAGCACAATGTTAGTTTCAGGTATACGACATAATGATTTGATATTTTTATATATTGCAAAATGATTACCACACCACAATAAGTCTAGTTAACATCAATCAACATATAGTGATAATTTTTTTGTGTGTGATGAGAGCATTTAAGACCTCTTTTAGTAACTTTCAAACATGCAATATGGTATTATTAATTATCATCACCATGTTGTACATTAGATATCCATGATTTATTTCTTTTATAATTGTAAGTTTCTATCTTTTGACTACTTTCACTCCCCCGCCACTGCCTGCCTCCAGCAACCACCAAACTGTATCTATAGGTACTCTTTTAAACAATTTTGGGCATTAAAAAAAGCCTTGCATCCCAAATACTAGCCCTGTTAGAAAGCCCAGAAATCTATACCTTACATTCCTTGAAAGCCATAGAATGTTCCTATATGCATGCACACTTCCTCTGAGCTCTCGTCAGCCTCATGTGGAACTAATTTATCTAGAAAGCAGCCACTAAGCTAGAACCCTAGGGAAGGGGCCAAAGGCAAAAGTTTTGATTACAGAGGGGATGGTCTGAAGCCAGAAAAAAAGTCTAGGAACAAGCAGACTCCAAGAGGAATGCCACAGGAGAGGGCAGTGGGAGGAGGCTGGCAGGGTACCCCAACAAGCTTGAGCCACCTCACAGTTGTCCTAAGCCCTTGGTGGGGAGGTGAGGGATGGCAACACTTCCTTCTTCCCTTGCTCAGCCCTAAACCACTTACCATGGAGCCATGTGGAGACTCAGCACTCAGTGCCCAGCTTGCAGGCTCCTCCCCACACTTCTCCAACAACCACCCCCCACCCCCCGGCGTTTAGATTTAGATTATCCTCCCCCTGGAGTAGCCTCGGAGAGAAGAGCCTAGAGGAAGGGAGAGGGGAAAGTAGGCATGGAGTGGTGGGGCAGAGGATAGGGTCCCACTGAAGAAACTTAGGAGTGTGGCAGTGGGCATGTGTGGTGGTGAGGCCAGGAATGGGAAGTGGCTCACCCTGAGCTGTGGGCTTAAATTAACCATAAGGTGTATGTTGATCCAGCCTTTCAGACAGGTCTTGAGGAGCCCTGCACATTCCTGGGTCCTCTGGAGTGTAGCACTCCCAATTCACATGTCTCCTTCTCCCCAGGGATGATGCCTTCTCGGACAGCCTGAGCCAAAAGGCGGACAGTGAGGCCAGCAGTGGGCCGCTGCTGGATGACAAGGCCTCCTCCAAAAACGACCTCCAATCCCCCACGGAGCACATCTCGGATTATGGCTTTGGGGGGGTGATGGGCCGGTAGGAAACACAGATTCATTTTTTTCTTCTAGTGTCATGCCTATTCATATCTGATTTGGGAGAAGCAAGGGGGCAGAAAGGAGAGAAGTCAGCTGTCGTGGCTCCTTGTTCCCCACACATGTAACATTGGGCATACCTGGGTAAGCCAGCTAGATCTGGTCCAAGAATGCTGAGTGTAAACAATCCAGCTTGGGGTTGGGGTAAGGTGGAGGAAGAGGAAATACATATTGGCAAATCATTGCTTTTTATTTAAAGTAATAATAAACGAGAGAGGGTTACAAATTGGCAAGTATTTTTCCAACCTCTCTCTGGTTCTTGCACCTCCTCCACTTTCTGTTGAAGACCCAGGTTGTTATATTTAAAATTTTAAAGATAACATACTCCCTGAAGTGTGCTACATAAACAGAAAACTTACACCCCCTCAGTTGTGGGGGAAATTGACACTCAACTCCACCCAGTCATCTGGTGGGAGCACATTTGCCTATTTCTTCACTCCCAGTGTGTGGGCTGGGCTGTGTCACATGACCTTTCTGCCAGGCAAGGAGCTGTGTTCCTTATTCTGCATACAGGTATAGTTCAAAATATGTGGTTGTTTAAAAAATACAATAAGAAAAAGAAAAGAAAAGAAAGCTAACAGTTTCTCACTGCTTTCTTAATCAGATTCTCAAAATGTCATGTTCTTCATTTTCTCAGTGGAGAGGTCATGGGATCAACCCACACATATGGGTACTTGGAGATAGAGCCCAAAAAATTAGTTCCAGTGGGAACATATGTTTATGAATTTCAGAAATTTCAATGCCTCTTTTCAGCATATTCTATTCAGTTCAGCAAACAGTTTGGGTCACTGTGATAGAAGATAGAATTAGATTGGGTTGGGAAGAATGGAAGGCTGGGGTAGGTAGATGACAAAGTCATGGTTCCTTGCCTTCTAGAGGGGCCATATTTTCTCCTGCCTTGATTTTTCTCTTCCTTTTCCCTCCTTCATCTAATTTCTTCTTCTGTCTTTCTCAGTACCCCTTACCCTCCATCACCTCTGCTTTGGTCCTGTTGGGGTACCCACAGGCAGTGCTTAGCTTGGCTGGTGGCATTGAAATCTAAAGTACTGCTTACCACATTGAACTTGATCCCTCGGTCACAATCCATTCTACACTCTGTCCCTCCTCCCCCACCACCTCACTACTTGCAGCTTTCTCTCCCCTCACCAGTGTCTTAGAATCTTTGGTGACCTTCATAGGTTGTAGCAAAATCTCCTATGAGTAGAACCTTTGATTTTCAGAGTGATTTCATGCCCACTGAACCTCCTTCAGAGGTGGGCAAGGAATATTATTCCCGTTTAATATTAATGAAGTGGGTCTGAAAGAGGACACGGGAAAGTCTGTGGCGGATAGGATAAGGACTCGCCCTCTTGATAGAGATTTTAGTTCCCTTTTCACTCCACCAGATCCTCTATTAGGGGTGAAAGGTGTCCAGATGCATGGAAGACATGTCCACCAATGATACACTTTTTCCACTTTCATAGAAGTAGCCCTTTACTGAGGAGATTGGGGTGGGTAACAATACTGTACTGTGTGCAGTTCCCAGGGGCCCCTCCTTTGCTTGCAGGGAGCTGGTAGTTTTTTGGTACAGTCAAGCCTCAATGCTTCAGACCAATTAGATGCCCTTTGGCATCACAGAAATGTCTGAACTGCTTAAGAACATGTCAGGAGCCCAGCTAACCATCACCAATCACCAAAGCATTTCCAGGTTGAAATCCTCCTGGCCTTGACTTAACCCAAAGCCAAGATTTATTTTGTAATCAGCATCAGCACCATCTGCAACTTGGAAGCAGAATGCTCTGATTCCTTCACGTGTGCAGATTAAGCCTGCCCCCTGCCGCTGAGGTCTGTGCTCAGCCAGTGCTTTCATTGTGGAATTGCCAGTCTGGCTGAAGGAGGCTTTACTATACCGTTCCCTAGACTAGTGTGTAGTGCGTGGCCTAGGGGTTGATTGAACCATTCTGAGACTTGCCAGGGTTGACCTCTGCCCCATGCCCCACCCCCTGGCTCCTTTGCAGAGTGCGGTTACGATCTGATGGAGCAGCCATCCCCAGGCGACGAAGCGGGGGCGACACACACAGCCCTCCTCGGGGCCTGGGCCCCAGCATAGACACGCCGCCCCGGGCCGCCGCCTGCCCCAGCAGCCCCCACAAAATCCCCCTCACCCGGGGCAGGATCGAGAGCCCTGAGAAGCGGAGGATGGCAACATTCGGGAGTGCCGGCAGCATCAACTACCCTGACAAGAAAGCACTCTCAGAAGGGCACTCAATGAGGTCGACGTGCGGCTCCACCAGGCACAGCAGTCTGGGGGACCACAAGTCCCTGGAGGCCGAGGCCCTGGCAGAAGTAAGGCCCAGTGGGAAAACAGGCTGGGCCAATGGAGAACCCCAAAGGGGCAACAGGGTGGGAACCTGCTGGCTGGGAGGTTACTTTGCCCTTCATGCCAGGCTCAAGGCTAAGTCAGAACACAAGCTGAATAGAGAGTTGGCTTCCTGTCTGCCTGCTGATCTCCGCTGGGAGTAGAATCTGGATGAGGGCAGCTTCTGGCTAAGAATCTTATAAGGACTGGAGAACCCCAGTCTCCAGGGTTGGAGAGGGGATTCCTGCCCTGGGGGAAGACTGATGGGAGGTAGTAATGGCAGATGTCTCTACAAGATGGCATGACTGAGTTCATTCATTCATTGGCAAATATTGATTGAGCATCTATTGTGTGACAATCACTGTGCTAGGCGCTGAGAGTACAATGATGACCTAAAGTGGATCCAATCCCTGCCCATATGGAGATTACAGTTTAGAGAAGAGAGACATCAACCGATAACACACACAACTATGAAATGGCAGTTGGGTCAGGTGCTTTGAAGGAGTGATACACAGTCTTTTGAGAGCCTACAATGTGGGGATTGTTCCTAGGCAGTGAGGATATGACCAGAGATACAAAGAATAGGTAGGATGAAGTAGCTGACACTAGAAGGGAAGAATGTTCCAGGACCTTCCAAAGTGCTTAGAGTTGTTGTTTTTTTTTCCTTAAGTGTTTATAAATTTGGATGAGAAATCTGTGTGATTTTTTACACTTGTTAAACAAATCAAATTTCTTTAACAAATCATGAAACAATTTGTTTACATTGTTTAATAGTTTGCACAACTGGTTTCATGTGTTTGTAACATTTCTATCATATTCTCTTTCTGGAATTTGAGGCGAGTACCTATTATGCATCCCTTCCCCAGTGTTATCTCTCATTAAGGTAAGAGATACAATCAGAACCTTCTTGTCTGTGAGAATTCTATTTTGGAGAGCAGTGTTTGAATCTCTGGTATAATGGGAAGGGGAAAGTTGTGAGCTTAGGGGCTGTGTTGTAGAGGAGGCAAGGAAAGGTTCCAGTGGAATACCAACACAGAGAAAACTCACCCAGCAACTAGAACAGCTGTTTACCCCTGCAGGTCTAGTTTGGCCCTATGTCCTAATACCCACTCCTGAGTGGTCCCTGAAGATCAGAAGCTTGGCATAGATCTCTCAGAGGAGTGAGACAACCTTGTGGTCCCTCCTTTCCTGAAGGTCATCCTCTTAGAGAACATGACCCTAGCATCTACCTTCACCTGGAAGCTCTACCAAGGGCCGTGATGGGATGTGAACTGAGGCCTAGCCCAGAGCTCTTTACATAAAGAATCAAATGTAACCTAGGCCAGTATTTCCAAAAGTAGCTCTAGTTCCACAGATGTTAATGAAGGGGAAAAAGATTTAGTGGTCAACAAAGTTTGGGGAATACTTATCTGACAAAGTTGAATGGCTTGTCTGCAAGACTTTTTAAAAATTTTAAGTGCATTGTGAATCTCTAAGGAAGAACAGGGCACACCCTATCACCCAGATGACTTTGAGCTTTATTTACAGAGCCTAAAGAATATACTTGGGGAATGCTGCATGAGTTTTTCATTTGCAAACATATCTACGCACTCTCTAATTTGATAGCTGCCACTCAAGAGCTTCTTTTGTGACAAAGGTAAAATAGGAATGCATGTTAGACAGTATGTAAATAGCCAGAGGGGGACACTGGATGGCCTCCAGCCTGCTGAGCATTGGCTCTGAGGGGCACTGACTTTGCAGGTTACAAAGGAGAGCTGTGGTGAGGAAATCCCGAGTAGTAGATGAAGTTACCTGAAATACTCTGGTCTCAAAATATTCATTAGGACTTAGACTTGAACCAAGTGAAAGGGCTGTTTGTTACACTGCCATCCAAAGTGGGGAGATCTAATTTGAGAAGAGGTGAAAAGTGCTCACATTCCCCACTGCCTGTCCTCTCCCAGCACGCCTCTCTGCAACTCTACTTGATATTACAGCCTCGCCTCTCAGACTAATGCAAGGCTCATGCCTAAACTACTCAGCTGACCTTCCTCTGAGCTTCCTGTCTTTTAGCTCACACTCTGCCAGGGTATAGTGGTAGTGGTGGTGGGGACGGTGGTGGTGGTGGTGGGGGGGGTGGATAATTGCATTTTATTTATTGAAGTTTTACCTTTTAGCTCATGCTGGAATAGAGCAAACAAAGAGAGTAGTGATGTCAATGGAGGACTTAAGCTGAGCAGAGTGGGTTTGGAAAGCAGGCTTTGCTGCTACAGGTTTGGGATATAGGAAAAATGGTGAGAGGACTGCCATCTCTCCCATCATGTTGAAAATCCCCCCACAGCTAAGCCTTTTAAGTAAAGTCACAGAAGTCCCCTTCTTATAGTAGCCAATATTATGGGACAAAGGATAAAATGTCATGGGGAATCATAAAAGCGAATATTAGCTAATGTTGGCTAATTAGCCAATAGCTAATTATCAAGTCTCTTAACAAAACAAAAATGATAGGGAGACTGTGGCCAGATTGGAGCCTGTCATGGGGCCCAGGGCAGCAGGGGGAGGTGAAGAGGTAAAAGAAGAATTGGGTATGGAGATGGGCAACTAGAACTCCAACCCCATCAGTCTTATCAGACTTACAAATTTTCCAGATTTGCCTCAGGACAGAAGAGCAGTGTGTCTTAATAGTCATCATTGTCACAGAGATTGTGCACAGACCTTCCAACAGTGGTTTTATGCAGCATCCCTAATTGTCCCCTCAGTGGCTAAAACCATGGGTTCTGGCCAAGCTTAGTCTGAGCAGATCCTCTTGCATCTGTTCAATGTGGATGTGTCTCTGTAAATCCCTATGTGAACCAAGGACTCTGACTAAAGGGACTTTAAAAACCACTGTCTGGCAGTTTATGAAGCTTCATCACATCCATTATCTCATTCCATCTTCACAGTAAATGTGGGCTTCCAATAGATGAACAAAGTATGGAACAGAGCAACTGAGACTTGCAAATGACAGAGGAATCTTCACTCAAAATTCCCAGCCTTACACCCTAGCTAGGGCCTCTTGGGTTAAATGCTGACTTCCACCTCCTGCACCCTCTCCTGGCATGAAGGGGAATGGAGGCCTTGGGAAGATGGAAAAATGAACGAATGCCAGGCTAACAGGGAAGATCCTCTGGTCACCAGGAGGTTCTAGGGCTCTGTATCTCTCTGTGTGTCATTCAAAGCACTCTCATCCTGATGAGTTTAAATGTTACAACTTCCCCGGGAGTTCCAAAGGCAGATAAGGATTTTTGTTATAAATTTTTAAGGCTTCCATTTAAAAAAAATTTCTGATTATAACACAGAGAAGAAAGTAACAGTCCCATCATTTGGAGTGAACATTGTGAGCATTCTGATATGTAACCTCTAAGTAATTTTTCTATGGGCAAACATTTTAAAAATAATAAAAATGGTTTAGGGGCATGGACTCTGGAGACAGACGCCTGGGTTGAGACTTGGACTGTGCTACTAATTAGCTGTGTGAACTTGAGCAAGTTACTAAACCCATCTGAGCTTCCATTTCCTCATGTGTAAGATGAACTTTATGGTAGTTCCTACCTTATAAGTGTGAGAATTGATTGATTTATCTTTGGAAAGGGCTTGGCTTGGTGCTTGATGTTAATTCTTACTGCCACTGTGATTGTCCTCATGGTCTGTGAGCTTGTCGTGTGGCAGATGTCATGCCAAGCTCTTCACAGTGGCCATACCATTTAATACACTCATCAAGCCCCTGAAATCTATATTATAAAGAGCTGTAATTTACAAATGAGGATTCTGAGGTTCAGAGCTATGAGGTGACTTGCCCAAGTCACAGAGCAAGGAAGTGGCAGAGCCAGAATTTGAACCCATGTCTGTCTGACTCCAGAGCTTGCCTCACCAGCCCTCATTAAGTCTAGTTCCTATGCAGGTAGTGCAGTGTGCAGGCCATAACCACATTGACTCCCCTAGTTCATCAGACAACACCCTGGGTATTTAATCCCATCCCAGCTATGAGGCCCCTGGGGAAATCTCTCTTAGAAGCCCACAAGCTGCCGAGGAAAGAATGGACCCCAGGCCTCCAGACTCTGTGCTGATGAGAGCTCTCTCTATCCCCAGGACATCGAGAAGACCATGAGCACGGCTTTGCATGAGTTGCGGGAACTTGAGAGACAGAACACAGTCAAGCAGGCACCAGACGTGGTGCTGGACACCCTGGAGCCCCTGAAAAACCCACCAGGCCCCATCAGCTCAGAGCCCGCCAGTCCCCTGCACACCATTGTCATCCGCGACCCCGATGCCGCCATGCGCCGCAGCAGCAGCTCCTCCACCGAGATGATGACCACCTTCAAGCCAGCCCTGTCTGCCCGCCTGGCCGGTGCCCAGCTGCGCCCACCCCCAATGCGGCCTGTGCGGCCTGTGGTCCAGCATCGGTCCAGCAGCAGCAGCAGCTCGGGTGTGGGCAGCCCAGCCGTGACGCCCACCGAGAAGATGTTCCCCAACAGCTCAGCGGACAAATCAGGCACCATGTGACCTACAGGATGGGGTGGCACTGCCCTGGCCCACTGGTGCATCATGACCAAGGGTGGCCTCCGTGACTTCCCGTCCTTCCCGATGTTCCTAGCCCTGTTGGGCAGGGACCGGAAGTTCAGCCTGGAAGAGTGTCTGTGCAGAGCTGAGGCCCGGGCGCTGGCCACAGCTCACATTCAGCCATGGGAATCACACAGGCCTCGGGTGTGTAAACGGAGGCTCAGAGGCGTGCAGGAGCAGGAGCAGCCCCAACTAGAGTGTTTCCTAAGATTGTGGCAAAATGTCAAATGGCTTCGCCTGCATATCGTCACTGGAAAAGTATTCTCTCGACATTCTCTCTACATGCATAAATATGTGTGTATATATATGTGTGCATATATACACATATATATGTATGTATGTGTCTGTAGGTGTGTATATATATATTTATGCATCTATATACATATACTAGATCTGGACACACATACTAAATGTATATAGGATCTCCTTTTTCTTTTTATGAAACTTAGATTTACCTCAGACCCGTGCCACCAAACATCTCCCACTGAGTTATTTGGTGGGATTTGCAGGGACTTTTCTGGGAGAATTTAGAGGCCCACAGTAACTGCAAATGAAGCAATACACCACTAACCTGCAGAAAAACAAAAACAGTCTCCCACTGTCTCCAGAAGTCGTGGCCTTCCAGAACATTCTTCCCCTAAACAAAGGGTGGAGCAGGTAGTACCCCAAGCAAGCTGCTCCTAAAGGTGGGGAACCCTTCACAGAACCCCCCATCCACCCCAGAGACCCTGCCTTTCCACCTGAAGGCCAAGTGCCAACCATAACCCCGAAGGCATGGGAGGACATTGGCAAGAAGACCCCAGACCACAGCATCCTCGTGTTTGTATGTAGAAAAAGGAGATAGTGAGAACATAGACCCATCATAACACAGTATGTGTTGGTCAGGGAAAAGGAAAACAAAACAAAAACAAAAACCCACAGTGGTGTGGAACACTTCAAAACCTAGAAATGCTGTAGGAATCATTCTGGTAACTATATAGGTTTAACTTATACAATTTTCAAAGTATTTAATTTTTTCTTTTCCTCTTTCTACTAATTATACTGTGTCAGATTTGGAACTAAACAGGCAAAGAGGCTTTGAGTCACATCTTTTTAATTTAAAATCAGGCCACAACGTACTTTGGCTGGTGCCCTCTTGCACGAAGTGCATGAACCATAAGTGCCCAGCTCAGACCAGGGGCTGAGGAGGGGCGATCCTTGGCACTTTCTGGCCTAGAGAATGCTTCAGTTGCGTTTATGCCAGTGAAATAGCTTACCTCTCTCTCCCTTCCCTTCCCTTTCACCTGCCTTATCCAGAGCATTTAATGTAATTGAAAATATGGTATTAGGATTGGGGTGATTGATCTTCAAGTACTATGAGCAAGGCTTTCACTGTTGGCTGACAAAAAGCCTTCTGGATCATCCTTGTTTAATTCTGTTTTACTTCCTCTTTAGATCTCTTCCTTTTCCAGACATGGCTGTTTCTGGATAATGGAACATAGGCAAATGAGATTCTAATGGGACCACTTTCACTCATCCCCATCATGCCAAGCCAAGGGTTTCCTCTCTGTTGTTCTCAAGCTTCATCTCTTTTTCTCGAGGCTTCTGAGTGTGTCCATAGCTGTGATTTGGAGTCAAAAGTCCTGTGTTTGAGTCCCAGCCCCCATCACTTGGGAGCTGTGGGACTCTGGGCATATCACTGCATTTCACCGAGCCTCAGTTTCCTGCTCCATAAAATGAAGATGATAAAGATAAAAGAGTAAGCTATTTAAACTAGAAAGCACTGTGCCAACATGATTGTTCTTTTTATTGTCATTAGTAAGGTAAGTCTTTTAGCTCAAAAATCATCCAAGGCCTTCCTTTTGACATCTAATGACACTTGAGAAGTGGGCAGTGGAATTTTCCTACCAGATTCATAAGATCCCTGAAGTATGGTTCTACAGATATACTACTGCCTGCTGATGCTTGAAATTCCATCATTACCATTTCACCCCACTGGATGAAATTTTGCTTTCTCCTCTGGTACTCCATAAAAAGGTGACTACACCCCAGGCAGAGGGACTTATTGAGTCACTAACACCTGGGCGTGTAGTAAGCCATTCTGCCTCATCTGAGGACTGGCATTGAGAGCACATAGTAGAAGGAAGAATCAAAGGATGCAAAAAGAGAATGCCAGGAAGAGGCCAATGACAAACTTGACCTTCCTCATTTGGCCTGGAACCAACCATTCTCTTTTAGCTCCTAAAAATGAAAGTGCCTCAACCAGGTAGGAGCCCTCTGCCTTTGAGCACATAAAGATATTTCCATTTTATAGTTTGAGAAAGAAAACAAGGCCTTGGGATGTGCTGTCACTTGCCCAAGATTTAATATTTAGCTGAGAGTGGGTAGTGTCAAACTTGTAAAGTCATTTGTTTGCAAGGATGCTGTGCTGTCCAGCCAGGATACAAGACATCCCATTTCTACCCAGCAGTTCCTCCCAGACCTTAAATGTTGCAGCCTCCTGCACAAAATGTAACATTCTCTTCCACTACTACAAGATGAAGAGAAAAAATCTGAGTTGAGAGATGTATTGCCTGATATACATAACACAAGTCAGACCAGATGTGGCTTTTCCTCTGAATTGACTAACTTCATTTTTCTTTCCTGAAAATGGACTTGCCTTTCACAGAATTAACTGAAGGCAGAGCCATAGCTGTTTTCTTTATGCACCTGTTTTTCCATTGGGAAAAGGCAGATGAGTTCACATTTAGAGAAGCTCACCTCACTCATCCAGCCCTAAATCTGAGCCTTGATGCAGAACCAAATGGAAAACTACTTTCCTGCCCCCTCCCCCACCATCCCGCCGCTTCCTCATCTGACACTCTGCATGTCCTCAGTTCCCCTCCATAGGCACCCAGTCCCACCCATGGTCACCAAGCATTGGCATTCTTTTCCTGACTCTTGCCTGTGTTAGTCCACTATATATTGCTGTATTTGCTTAAATGCTGGAAAGTAACTGTTAAAATGTGAAACTGTAATTTTTAAAAAAGCAACAATTAAATTATAGGCGATGCCACTCACCAAATCTTTGCACCTAGTAGATAGATCGATGTAAAAAACAAATACCAGAACCCTAACTGTACAGTGAGTGTGGGGGAAACATAGTAACCTAGTTAGTAGTCCTCAATATAACCAATTGTACAAGGGGAAGTGGTGTTTACCTACTTGTTCATCACCATTACTGAAAGCTGTACTGATCAGTTTGTCGATAACGGGCATTTTTTTTTCTTTCTTTCTTTTTTTTTTTTTTTTGCTTCGCAAAATTATTTCTTAACCTTTGACTTACCTTGAGGTCAAGCCTTTTGTCTTTATGTGTAACTGATGTTCAGTCTGTTTTAGGAATGAACCAGCAAGATGTTCATTTAAAACTGACCAAAGACAATTCCTTCCTGGTCTAGTTTCCTGGGCCTCAGGGCCCATCCGCCGCTTAAGACCTTTCTCGGATATAATTGAGAACAAGCCGTGCTTCCTACCCTGCTCTCCCTCTCTCCCTGTATTCTCCTTTCCTCTTAAAGAGCTGCTCTGAGCTGTGGGATTCTATGAAAAATTCTTGCCTTTCCTTGTTTTCAGTGCTAACGATTTCTCACCTTGAAGCGCCTTTGAACCCGGACGGAGCACACAATGGGAGGGACTTGTAAGCTTGGGCATTAGACTTGGGAGCCTGTCCTTTGAGGTCACCAGGCCAAGGGGCAGGAGAGAAATGGATTCCCAAGGGATGAAGATATATCCGAGTGGGAAGAGACACAGGGAAATGGAGCCATCCTTGGGCCACCAGCCAGAACCAGCAGTTCAGAGATCTGCCTTATAAACCCTTCAAAACTGGTTTGTGGTACACCGAGGAAGCCAGTGTGGGAAAGGGCCCTGATGTGGAGCTGGCTTCTCTGTTGGAGGCCGTTGGAGTGCCTTGTTGGGTGTATTTCTTTCTCATTCAGGAGGAATGAATGCAGAGGACTTCATGTGACCTGGTTGTTACTTGGCACTCAGCGCATGTTACGTAGCTGATGGAAAACCACAAGAACTAATGTAATGGTTCTTTTTCTCAGTCTTTCTACTCCTAACTTTTCACACATCCAGATGGTTCCACACTAGAGCAAATGCCTCCTTTTCCTGAGAAACCCAGAAAGAAGTATGGCTGTCTCACAACCATGATGGAGACCCCATTGGGCTTGGGGGGATGGCGGGGAGGAAAAGGCAGGAAGGGGGCGAGCCTAGGTGTTGCTTAGCTGATTTTCTGCTATGCAGAGCTAATGCTGACGTTTCATGTCAACTTCCCCGGTTCTCTGGGGTCTCCTTTCTTCTGAGCAGCCATGTAAGGAATTCCTCACGTACCCGAAGCTGCCCAGGGGAGCTGAGAGAAGGGACTTGGCTGTCAGGTCGGAGTCCCCCTGGCCTCTCTGAGGTTGATCTGCCAATGTCCCACTGTCCCATCCTCTGGGACTGGCCGAATGGCCAAAGCTGCCCCTTGCTGACACCTCCTTTCTGTATTATCTGTCCCAGGCAAATAACAAAGCTGTTCCTTGAATCAGAACAACCAGAGCGCACTTTGCCTTCCTTAGACGGAAATAGGTTCTGCTAGAGTTTCTGCTCAGGCTCTAGTTCCCTAGCAGTGTGACTGTTTACACGGTTTGGCAATAGGTTTGGTTCTGATTGCTTCAGAGTGGCTGGTCTATTTTGTTTCCTTTGGTTTCCTTCTGCCCCAAACTGTGTCAGGAAAAAACAAACCCAAACCACCCTCGGAAATTGCTGGTTGCCTGTCCCCATGTGATGAGAAGTGCTGTCCTCTTCTGGATATCGTTTCTCTACCTTACAACCAAACGCCCGTCCTATAGAATGTCTGATTGGATCCTCTGTCGTGTATTCTGATGGTGCCTGCTGGTTTGACGTGGAGCTATCCTGTGAAATAAAACAGCTTAACTTTTCTCAAACATGCTCTGGTGGCTTTTTGAAAGAGTGAGGTGGCCCATCGTGGATGGGGAGGTTCCTGCCCTCCAGTGTACACTGTGTGTTTCCCCCAGGAACTGTCTCTGAAATGTCCTTTAGCTCAGTTCCAACAGTTAGGTGAAGGCCAAGATTCCAAGGAGGACTGCTATAACTGTGGCGTTAACTGAAGAAGATAACTGTTGTGTGCCCACTGGTAAGCAGGAGCTGGAAATATCAGAGCAAAGGCAAGTGGGAGGAGGAGCTGTTTGCCAAGAATGCCTTTAAAAGTGTAAGACGTATTGCCAGAGGTCACAGGATACTGTTTTTCAGTGTGAAGACAGATGCAACATTTTAGCATTCATTGTCTACATACATGTGATACAGTCTCTAGGACTTTTTTTTTTAACTTTTCTGTGTGTGTGTGAGTGTGTGTGTGTGTGTGTGTATCTGTCTGTATGTATGTCTATCTGTCTGAGAAGTGTTTATGATCACTTATTGTTGTCTCAGGTACTAGATTAAGCCCTTTATATACATTTTCTCATCAAATTCTCAAAACAGCTATTAAACCCCATTCTACAGATGTGGAAACTGTAGCTCTAAGAGATTAAGTGGCTCACCCAAGATTAAGTCAGGAAGTGAAGAAGCTGAAATCTGAGCCCAGTCATCAGACTCCAAAGCCATTCTCTTTACACGTTCATTATACTGTCTGTCATTGAGCATGTTCATTACGCCAATTGGCAGCAAAATCTCATGATTAAGGTAGTTTGCTACCTGCTACAGTCAAGGAAGACTCTGGGGGCCTTTCCTTTCTGATGAACCCTCTGGTGGATCTTCATGCAGGGGCCTCTTTGCAGAAGAGAAGGAGGACTTCTGCCAGCCTCAGGGAATCGTTATTCCCACTGTAACCACTTGACACTCAATGGTGGCCTCTTGCTAATTCCATACCCAATGCTGTGTACCTGCCCCAGTGCCTTTTCCTCTTTGGGAGACTTTACACTTAATGCCTTTACTTGGTACAAATTGAGTAGGTTTCCATTTCTTGTAATCTGGAAAAAGAGGAAAGAATAATAATAGTCAACATGTTTTGAGTGCATACTATGTTCCAGGCATTCTTCTAAGCCCTTTCACATGTAAATGCCAACTAATTAATTCTCTTGACCACACTATAAAGTAGGTACTACTGATATTCCTAGTTTATGTATGAGGAAATAGCACAGAGAAGTAACTTGCTAAAGGACATGCTACTATGAGGTTGGAGCTGGGGTTCCTACTTAGGTTCTTGCTCTAGAGCCAGGTCTTGGCCACCCCCTCTCAGGTCTTAGGATGGAACAGGACCCTGGGCATGACTTGGAACAAAGAACAGTGTATAACTGTTAGCTTCACTAGTTTGGGTGTGTTTGACCCAAGATACCTCCTCTGGGGAAAACTTGTGCATGAGACAGCTGTGGTAGGGATGGGTGGTCCACTGCTGCTTGCTGCTGCTCAGACGGCCTCAAAAGAAGGAACCAGGATGGATCCAGTGTTCTCCCAGGCCATTCTACCTCTGACATGAATGAGCATTTTATGTTGGGCAATTCCCTACGGAAAGGGTGTGGGTGAAGCCTAAAAGTTGCCCCATTGCTGCCTCAGTGTGTGCAGCTGCAGTGGACCAGCCCCTGGAGAGGCCTTAAGAGAAGCTTTCCCAGTGGAGGGTTGTGAAGAAGGATGGGGAGGGCGGGTGAGCAGAAGAGATCACCACCAGCAGCATTAGTGGAAGATTTCCTTTTGGCAGTGAGAAGGAAGTTTGTGTTTAAATAAGGGGCATTAAGAAGAGGTGGAGAGAGGATGAGAACTCCCCAGGCCTTTTGAGCCACTCCAGGAAGTCCAGCCTGGGATTGGAAAAGCAAATGGTGAGAGAAAGATGTCTTATAAAACCAGCACTGGGTCTCACCAGCAACCTTCCTCAGCTGCCCCAGAGGGTCTGGAATCAGATCTCTAAACCCACCCTGCTGTGGCCCCAAAGCCCCCAGGACCTGGCCCTGCCCATCTCACCCAGTTCATCTCCTCCTCCTGAAACCCACTGAGGGCTTCCTACCTCAGGGCTTCAGTCCTCTAGCTCCCTAGCCTCTTCTCCCTGCTGCCTTCTTCTCTCCCTCTCAGCGTCTGTTCAAATGTCATTGGCTCAGAGGGGCTTTCTCTGACCACCTTGTTTAGAGCTGCCCCAACCCCAGTCACCACTGGGTTAATTTGTTTTATTTTTCTCATTGCATTTATCATCATTGAAATTTATTTTGTTTATTTATTTACTTATGCATTGTTTTTCTCCCCAAAACTAGAATGTAAGTAAGCTCCAGAAAAGTTGGGTGTCTGTCTATCTTATCTGCACTATCTCCAGATGGTATGGCACCTAGCATAGTAAGTGCTCAATAAATACTTATGAACGAAATGAATATTCATCCATAACTAGTGGGGAAATGCCATTTCTTAGTGAGGTGAGCTACATACTTAAACAAAATCACATCTTTGGCCATCATTCACTTATTTAACCAATTGTTCTTGAGCATCTACTGTGTGCCAAGCTCCGGGTGGATACTGGGGATGAGCAGCTATGAGCAAAGCAGACAAAATCCCTATTGAGTTTTATGCACAAATGCTGGAGATCTAACAATGACAACGACAAAACAGTAAGCACCAAGGGTGTGGGGAGGAAAGATATTGGGTCCCACTTTAGACAAGAAGGTTGGAACAGCCTCTCTGAGGAGAAGTTTAAAACTGGGAACAGAAGCCCGAGAAAGAGCTTACCATGTGAAGGGGTGAGGGTGGAGTTGGAGAGGGTACAAAGAAGGTAAACATCATGGGCAAATTCTCTGAGGTGAGAAAGAGCTTGGTGTGTGAGAATGGAGAAGACCAGTGTGGCTGGAGCTGTGGGAGTAAGAGATGTGAAAATAGGCTGACTAGGACTAAGGTATATGCAGTGCCCATTTGAACCACAGTGAGAATTTTATTCTATGAGCAATAAGAAGCCTTTGAAAGGTTTTAATAGGGACATTACTTGGTCCTATTTGCTGCTGTTAAAAAATGATCTCTGGCTTCTAGATCACAGCTACTTTTTAACAGTGGAGGGCTTGGGTGATGAGTGAGGATTTATATATTGCCTGGGGCCATGGCACAGTGTCATGAACCCCAGATGATAATGAATCTGCTTCTCTTTACCTGAGGTCTGATAAAGAAGATGAAGGAATTTTTTTATTGTTGTTATTTATGGGCCCCAGGCATCCCACACCATTTTGTTTCTGGACTTCCAGCTCTGTTCCCTTCCACCCACATATTTACACATCACCCATCTCATCTCTCAAGGGACTTATTTGAACTCTTTCTTATATGGTTACCAATGGCCCATGCATGAAGCAGACCTGTAGACCTTCTTTACAGGCACCGCACAGAGTCTTGTCACCTATGGAACAAGATTATCCTTTTTCAAATGCCCATTCTTTTAATTGAACCTAGACCAGTGTTCATAAGTCCTTGGTGCCCTGATAAATAAATAGCTTGGCTCTTTCTGTTTTGCATGATACTGTTGAGAATGCATTGTCAGAACTCAAGATTCCAACTCAGTCTGGCTTAACTGAAAAGGAGTAAATTTTGCTCCATCTGAATGAAAATAAAAGGGAATCCAGAAAGGATTGGATCCAGGTGTTCCAATAATGTCAACAAATTTCTGTCTCTCCACCTCTCACCTCTTCTTCCCTTCACATGGTCTCCACTCCACACTGACTCTAAGTGATGATAAAGAGAGCCCAAAGCAATTCCAGGCTTACATCCTAGCACTTAGCTAAACCAGCAGAAAAAGAGTATATTGTTTCCCAACAGGTAAGTAAAAGTCCCAGGATTTCCTTTGACTGATCTGACTTGAGTCACAAGCTTACTGTAAACCAATCACTGAATAGAGAGGAAAGCCTACTGTCATTGATCCGATCTGGTTATTTGCCCATTTTTGAGCTAGAGGTTGGGGTCAGCCTTGCCTGACCACATGGTTGAAACTAGGGTAAAAGTTCTTCCCCAAAAGGAAGAGATGTGTTCTCAGAAAAAAAATGATGCTGGGGCATATCAAGAACCCTACCCTCCAGGGGGCGCTCTTGAGAAATCCATGCAGAGCATGATCTGGAACCTTCTTGCCACCTCTTCCCCAGGTCCACAGACTCCTCTGTCAAGTGCAAAACGACACCCTCCCCACCCCTCTATGAAAATGCTTTGTCTCCCCACAGCACCCATTGCCAAAGAAGGGTATACTGGATATGAATAGAACTCATGGATATGAATGAGGACTCCATGGCCAGCTTGCCTGGGTTTAAATCCTGGCCTCCCCTCCTTAGCAGTACAGAAATCTCAGGAAGTTCTTTAACAGTTCAGTCCCTCAGTTTCATCACCTCTAAAGTAAGGACAGGCAATCCTTGACTCATAGGCTTGTTGTGAGAAGTAGGTAATTTAGTAGATGTAAAGTGCTTGGTACAGAGAAAAACCTCAATAAATGTAACTGCTATAATTATCATCTTGCTTTGTGAAGAGTCTTAATTCTAGTGCCCCAAAGTCAAGTCCCCATTTATCATTTTCCCCTGCAGGACATTTGTGTAAATTATATAAGCTAAGCTAACCACCTGCTTCCATCCCAGGGTTCCAAATGGGAACATATATAAATATGTTCATAGGGAGTCTTTACTATGTGCCAGGCAATTTACATAGACTATCTCATTCTTTTTCAACAGAAAATCTGTAAGATATGAACTAGTATTGGCCCTACGAGAGGTAAAGTGACTTTCTCAAGGTCATACAGTTGATAAGCATATAAACCTGAATGTGTGTAGAAGAGGTCAACTCACACAACTGCAGCTCCCTAACCCTTGCCCTCACCCTGCCCCCATATTAATTATTTTTTTTCCGATATGCCCAGCCAAGGTCTTCATTCTAGTGATGTCAAACATAAAGACACTGTTGTTGCGTGCACCCACAAAGACTGCCCCTTCTTGACCCCCAGATATAATATTTACACATGGGGCTGAAGAGGGCAGATGTGAGGGTGAATCTGACTCTGTGTCCCTTATAGGTCCAACACAGTGCCCTTTAGAAAGTCATATGCAAGGATGAGAGGAAATAAATGAATAAAGGAAGAGAGGTGATTGCTCTTCTGCATTTCTTTCTCAGAGCCCAGGCCCACAATCAGCCCAATGCTCTACTGTCCCCATGTGGCCATCTGTAAAATGGCAGGTGGGATGAGTTATCTCCAACTTTTATGGTGAAAAATTTCAAACTTACAGAATATGGAGAATAGTATAACCCAGTATGTCTATCATCTAGATTTAATAATTTATATTTTTCTGAATTTGCTTTATCTTTTTAAAATTTCAAATAAATCACCAACATTATGATGACATTTTTACCCTGGAATAATACATCAGCGTGCATCTCTAAAAATGACATTTTTCTGCAGTACAATTACATTATTACAAATAACAAAATTAATATATATGTTAATATAAATATGTAATGTCATAGCTAATTCAAATTTCATTGATTATTCTCAAAAATGTCTTTTAAAGGTTGGTGTGTTTAAATCAGGATCCACACAAGGCCCCAGAGCCCCAGGACCAGACATGATTTGATATCTGTCCAGGTGACCCACCCAGTGAGCATTTGTTGGACCCCTACTATATTCGCAGCTGTGCTAGGGCACAGAGTGTCTGGTCAGGGAGACTAAGTAATGGACATATAGTGTGTTTGTGCTATAATGTAAGAAGTGTAACTTGCTTTAACATCCACAGAGGAACACTCAACTCTTCTGGAGGGCTCTGAGGATCTAAACTGACTTTGAGAACCAAAGAATTAGAGCTTGAATAGGGAACAGGTGTCCAGGCACCACGACAGATGGTGGAGATTTCCAGGCACAAGACTTGGCTATACACCCTTCAGTTAATTCCAGGTAGAGGGTTGCCTCTTTGAATGCCTGCCTCCTTGAACACCTGCCTGGAAACCTACAGAGACAAAAAGAGTTGCACAAGGGTTGCTCTGCACAAGAAGGATTGTCCTGTCCCTGGCGCCCATAAAATCAGCACCAAATTGGAAGTGAAGTAGAGATAAGTATTGGGATCAAAGTGAGCAGAGGATACTATGGGGGAAAGGAGGGACCAAGAGGACTGAGGCTCCAGTAATTCTGTGTGGGGGCTTCCAAGCCAGGTTCAGGCAGGCAGAACACTCCTGTGAAGAGTCACTGTGGTATTTTATCACTGTAGCATTTATCCATTGCTGTATAACAAACCACTTCCAAATTGGGTGGCTTAAGATAATCAATTATTATTGACCATGTTCAGTGGGCATATTGAGCAATTTTCTGGTCAGGGCTGACTCAAATGATCTCCATGGTAAGGAAGTGGCTTAGCTGGGACTGATGATCGAGGATGGCCTCATTCACATAACTTATAGGTGGCTCAATAACAGCTGAGTGACCAAGATGACTTGGCTACCTGTCTCTCATCATCCAGGAGGATTGTTAGGGTTCTTTCACGTGGTGGTGATTAAAAGGTTCCTATGAGCAGCAAGAGAGAGGACAAGCTCCAGTGTACTGGCAATTTTCAAGCCTCTGCTTGCATCACCTTTGTTAATGTTGCATTGGCCAAAGCAAGTCACATGGCCAAGCCCAGATTCAAGGAGTGGAGAATTAGCTTCATTTCTTGATGAAAGGAGTCAAGTCATAGAGAGGTGTGGATATAGGAATGGGAAGGATTTGCAACTGTTTTTGCAATCTGCATGCTTACAGGCATCCATTCCCTTTTTTACTATATAGCATTCCAGTGTTCATTTGGGACAGCCATTCTTACTCACAAACTCAGACCTAGACAATCTGAGGCATGGTGATTGGTTCAAGGGTGAGCATGTGACTCAATTCTGGCCAATGATATTCAGCTCTGGTACTTTTGCTGGGGGCTATTGGAATGAAGTGCTTTCTTTCTGCTGAGGCAATAAAGCTAGTAGAATGAAGGCCTGAATATCTTGAAGGCCATGTTTGACCACTGAGTCAGCCCTTAAGAAAGCAGATATAAGGCATTAAGAAAGAGAGATTGGATCAAGCCACATCTGGATCAAGCCACACCTGAATATCTACTCCTGGACTTTCCTTTTTGTTTAAGCCATTTTGAATTGGCTTTCTAACTCAATGCTTATAACCAAAAGAATCCTGACTAATATAGCTCTCTTCCTTAAAATTTCTTTCTTTCTGATCTCAGTCTTTCCCATGTGTAGACTTTGATTTGGATGGATATTCTTTGTCTAGTTTACTGTTTGTCACCCCATATAGTTGAAAGCACCAATGGGAGAGGTTGGGATCCCTTCCAAGAAAAAACTGTGATGATAGTCTTAGGAAGAAGCTCCCAGAGGTGGTAGTCCAACAGGCAGGTAGAATAGGTAATAAACACAGTATCATTGTAAACTAGGCCTTGCTGGCCCTGAGGCTGGGACTCCAAGGTAAAGGGACTAGTGAGAACAAGGCAGAGTCCACACCTAAGAGGAATTAGGATGAGGCCTGAAGTAGGGACAAAGCAAGGCCTTACTGTGGAGTCCACAAGAAGCATGGGGCCCATAGCACTTTACCTCCTCCTGACTGCTGTCAACCTGGTTCAGTCCATTGTCACGGCCCCCTGATTGGTACTTGTACTTTTTTTCCACTAAAATCTTTTCTTCAACCAGCAGCTAAAATGACATTTTGAAACTGTAAATCAGGTCATGTCACCTCCCAGTCAGAAACCCTCCTCTTGTGCTTATAGCAACATAATAAGAATGACAACTGACACACTGTGCTTGTTAGGTGCCAGGCACTGTTCTAGGCACTTTACTTACAATAACTCATCTAATTCTCACAACATCCTTGTAAAGACAAACACTATTATTATCATCTCCATTTTACAGATGAGAAAACTGAGGCACAGAGAGGTTCAATAACTTGTCAGTGTCAACATGGATTAAAATCCAAACTCTTCATCATGACCTAGAACTCTCCACCCTCATGTCTTTGCATGGCTGCCTCTATCTTATCAATTGGGTCCTAGTACAAATGTCACCTTCTCAGGGATGACTTCCCAAATCGTTCAATTTATAACGTCTCTCTACTCTCTATTACATTATCCTCTTTTGTTTTCACATCACTTAACATTTTATTAAATTATCTTTTTATTTTCTTACATACAGACTTGTTTCTATCCTAGTCCCAGGGTGTCAGCTCCTTGAGAACAGGGACTAAGATTCTTGTTCACCATTGTATTCCAACACTTGGCGTAGAGAGATAGCAGG
This sequence comes from Macroglossus sobrinus, assembly GCA_004027375.1. Taxonomy (NCBI): domain Eukaryota; kingdom Metazoa; phylum Chordata; class Mammalia; order Chiroptera; family Pteropodidae; genus Macroglossus; species Macroglossus sobrinus. The sequence continues at coordinate 190,958 of PVKZ01001641.1, forward strand.
TCACTAAACATTTGTTAAAATGGAGGGAGGAGCAGAGGAAGGGAGGAAAGGAGAAAGGAAGGGATAAGGCCTGAACCTCCCTCTCATGACTAAAATGAGTGTGGGTCCCCCAGAAAGAAAAAATGGAAGACAGAGAGGAAGAGAGACCCTGGAAAGGAACTTGCGGTCCTGGAATTCCTCAATGTGCATCCAGGCCACACTTAGCTGGGAGAATGTTTACCTGATTAGGATTGTCAGATTTGGCAAATAAAACTACAGGATGTTCAGTAAAATTTGAATTTGGGATAAACAGTGAATATTTTTTTATATGGTATATGCAATATTTGGGCTATGCCTATATTAAAAATTGCTATTTATCCAAAATTCAAATTTCCTGGACATCCTGTATCTTACCTCATGGCCCTATCCCAGGTCCTCACTTTGTGCTAAGTGCCACTGAAGATTCCACTGAGTATTAGCCTGCTTTTTTTGTATGGAACATTTTGTCTTAACCCCTGAATAAGGAAGAACAAATCTTTTTATTGATTTAACAGAAGGAGAATATCCATGGAAACAGCAGCTCGTTAAAGGAAATTGTCTCCCGGGGGTGAATAAATACCACAGGGAAGGCAAGACAGATGCCTTGTCCTGACTCAAGGTGGGCCTTCAAACCTGCTTATACTCTGTGCCTTTACTGCCTGAGCTCAGAGGTGGGTTTGAGTGGGTGCTATTGAAGAGAGCAGGAAAAGAATTGCTCAACTTAAGAGGAAAACATTCTTGAAATGTGGGCTTATTCTAATGATCCACTCATTCAGCTGGTGGCAGGAACTCAGAGACCATTAGCAATGAGTGCTGCCCTGGAGGCTCTCCAGACTCAGGGTGATGTATCTGGACCCCAGAACCAACAAGTGATACCTACTTCCAAGTCTGTCTTCATAGCTGAATGGGAAGAGTGTATTTCTGTCTCTGTTCTCTCCATTCTCCATTTTTTTCCTTCTTTTATCATCTCCTGTCTCTTGTCTCACCTTCCAGTCATTTGTCACCTTAAACCTTATAACCAACCTGTACCATGAAGGAACAATTACTGGTGTACTCAGGTGGGGAAACTAGTCTTCCTCTCAATTCCTTTGTCTCTCTAAGGCTACCCACTCTCCCTGCTTCCAGATCCAGGTAGGCAATTTCTTAGTACCTCAGAATTCATTTTCATGCCCTTCTCTGATTGGCGGATACAAACCCATTGCAACCTCCACCCTTCCCTGCCACTCCACACCTTCCTTTTGAAGCCCCACTAGGTCCAGCATTCTGGGATCCTCGGACCTCTGCCCTGTGGCTTTGCTGATCAATTATTCCTTAATAAAGTGTCAATGGGTGATCCCTTTTGGTTTGGGATTAAAAGACAATGCTCAAGGCTGGACTTTACCACTGACAAGCTGTATGATCTTCAATGAATTCCTTGGCTTCTCTGAAACTCAGTTTCCACATCTGTGAAATGGAAATAATTCTCATGATGAGGTCCTTATGAGGATATTCTGTGTCTGCCCACGTTCAAATATTTCTTCTTTTACTTACCAGCAGTATGCCCTAAGCAAGCTTCCTGGGTACTTCCTTTTTCTCATTTGGTTGGAGTGAGTCTGAAATAAGTCAATATGTATAAAATACCTACAAAAGTGCTTTGCATACATGTGCCTAATAAATGTCAATATTATTGTAATGGATATTAAAGTCCATTGTCTCAGTGCTGTATTATTATTGTCCAATGAGTAGTTGGGAAAAATTCAATTGTACAGCTCTGGCTCAGGGGCTCCTTAGGAAAAGAGCCCAAAGGAGTAAAGCCTTAACCTCTGTGAGCCTCAGTATCTCCTGTAAAGTAGCAATAACAGTCTACCCCTGCCTACTTCACAGGTTACTTTAAGTGTCTGGCCAATGGTAAACACTTAGAAAGAATTTGTTGAATGAATGAATGAATGGACTATGCCAGGCAGCAGTGGCAAGCTGCAGGGGTCTGCCCTGAGCAACAAAGCTATGCAGACTTGCTGCCCATGAGGCCTGAAGCAATGGAGGCCTACCTAAGGCAGCGGATGAGTGGATAAGCTGAGTAGACAGGCTCAGTGGTGTGCTGGTCAGCACTTTGCATTTGGATAATGGGCACTCATACTCTCCTGATGAAAGTGTAAGTGTATTAGTACAGCTTTTTAAAGGAAATCACATAATACTAGCCATCACTATTTTAAAAGAGCACACAAATTGACTACTAGAGTTCCATTTATAGGAAATCATCCACCAGATATCCTGGTGTGACAAGATTTATATAGATAGTATGTTTATTGCAACTCTTTGTAATAGTAAAAAATTGGAAACAACCTACATGTTCCTCATTACGGGAGTAAATAAATTGTGGTACATCTATATTATGGACTTCATAGGTATTAAAAAGAATGAAGTAAAGCTACATGTATTAACATGGAGAAGTCTCAAGATGTATGGTAAAGCAAACAGAAAAATTCAAGTTGACAGAGTTAAGCATTTAATATAATAACAATTGTGGGGAAAAACCGTATCTGGAAGGCTGCCCAAAGCTAAGGCGGTCAAGAAAAGAAGTAACTTAAAATTAAAATTTTAAGTTGAGGAAAGAAGGAGCTCCCGTTTAAAGTCCAGAGACCCTATATAGTCTGGTCAGTGAAACTATATGACTCAAGGAAACTCTATTCACTTTTTTGAGCCAAAGCTTCCTTTTGTGTAAACTGACAATAATAATTCCTACCTCTCAGTATTGTGATGGGGTTAGATGAAATAATAGGTACAAAAAAACCCTGTTCAGAGCAGGGACAGATAATTACAGTAATCACGGAGGGTGACCCAAAGGAGGAGGCACTAGCCTAGACCTTGAAATACTCGGCAAAGTCCGGATTTCATATGAGTCCTGACTATCTTTTCTTGATATTCAACAGGCATTTTATTTATTACGGGTCAGGTAAAAAAACCGGATGTGGTTTTTTAAACTTCTGTCGTGAAAGGTATAGCAGACGTCCGGCGCGTGCGCAATAAGAGCCTCTTTGGCGGCGTTCCGCCCATGTACTACAACTCCCGGTAGCCCCGCTCACACCGCGGGCGTCGCCGACTGCTGTCGTCGCCTTCCGTAGCGCGGGGAATTTCGAGTGGTACTGGAGCGCGGAAGCCCAGTGGGTGGTGGACCCCCATACTCCTTAGGGGAGATCATGGACTCCCTAGTCGAGCCTCGGTGGCCTCCGGCCCTGGCAGTCATGAAGGTGAGTGCTCCGCGGAGGTTGGGGGTTCCGGGGTGTCAGCGGGAAGCCAGCCCCGCCTTGAAGAGGAGAAAGGACGAGGCGCGAGCGGCGAGCTGGGCCAGTGTACCCGGCCCTGCTCTGTCATTTGCCCTCTGCGTGGTTCTGGGTCTCAGTTTCCTCACCTGAGAAGGAATGGGGACAGGCCTGGATCCCTTATGTGAGCTGACGATGGCTGTCTTATGGAACTGGGTATTTTGCAGTTCAGTCGCAACAGTAACAATGACCTCGAGAAAACCGGTTACTCTAAACAGTGAAAACGACAGTGACAGCCCTTTCTGAGGACTTACTACGTGCCAGGCATTTAGTAAACTCCTGCGTTACGTTAGTTGAGAATTTATCAAAGTGACATCGGACATGATTTTAGGTGGACCTGCATCAGAAAACTAATCATCTAGCAAAGCAGTAGTCTCTCCTTTACATTCTTTTTTATTTCTTCTAATTACCTAAGCCTAGTGCTGATTTGCCCTACCTCCTTCCTAATGTGTCCTAACTTCTAACAGTTGTGCATGTCTCTTTTAAACAGAGAGATCAGGACTCAGGCTCAGCACTGGCCTTTCATTTCATTGAATTATTTCACTTAAGTAACATTGATTTTGTGGCTACTTGGTTTTTGGCAAGGCGTTCTAGTTCTGATTTACATAGTGGTGAGTCCAGGATTCTTGCTATATTTGGTCAAGAGCAAAAGAGCTAGCTAAGAATCAGTTTCTCTGTTTTTCTCCATGCACTTGTAGTTTTTTGATTTATTGATAGCCATTCTGACAAGTGTGAAATGATATCTCATCGTGGTTTTAATTTGCATTTTTCTGATGGTTAGTGACCTTGAGTATCTTTTCATATGTCTGTTAGCCATCTGTATTTCCTCTTTGGAGAAGTACCTTTTCAGATCTTCTGCCCATTTTTTAATTGTTTTTTTTTTTATTGTTGTTGGGTTTTATAAGTTCTTTATATATTTTGGATATTAACCCCTTATCAGATGTATCATTAGTGAATATCATCTCCCAAACAATAGGTTGTCTTTTTGTTTTGTTGGTGATTTCCTTTGCTATACAAAAACTTTCTAGTTTGAGGTAGTCCTATTTATTTTTTCTTTTGTTTTCCTTGCCCGAAGAGATATATCTGAAAGTAAATTTCTGTTGGTAATATCAGAGAGTTTACTGCCTATGTTTTCTTCTAGGAGTTTTATGGTTTCAGGTCTTACATTTAAGTCTTTAATCCACTGTGAGTCTTTTCTTGTATATGGTGTAAGCAGGTGGTCCAGCTTCTTTTTTTTGCATGTATCTGTCCAGTTTTCCCAATGACATTTATTGGAGAGAATATCTTTACCCCATTGTAGATTCTTACCTCCTCTGTCATATATTAAGTGAGCATATAGATGTGGATTTATTTCTGGGCTCTCTAGTCTGGTCCATTGATCAATGTATCAGATTTTATGCCAGTACCATGCTGTTTTGATTACTGTAGTTTTGTAGTATAGTTTGATATCAGGTAGTGTGATACCTCCAACTTTGTTCTTCTTTCTCAAGATTGCCATGGCTATTCGTTTTTTTTTTTTTAATGGCTCCATATAAATATAGTTTTAGGATTATTTGTTCTAGCTCTCTGAGAAATGCCATTGGTATTTTGATAGAAATTGCATTGATTCTATAGATTGCTTTGGATAGTATGGCCATTTTAACAATGTTGAAGAATTATGAAATCTTAAAGTTGGAAAGCCAGCCCTTCTCCAGTATGTTAATCTCATTTATAATGTATCTGCCAGTTTCTCATCTAGCTATTGCTTGAACTCCTCCAGGAACAAAGAATTAGCTGCTCCTAGAAGTAGCTCTGTTTGAAGTTCTTTTTTTTTTATGTTTAACATTAATGATTCCACATCCATGGTTCCTAACATAGGATCCATGGAAAGACTTTGGTATCTGGATTATTTATAAATTTTTTGTCTGCATATATGCTTTTCTGAAAAGAGAGTCTATAGCTTTAATTCATTTTTCAAAAACTTAAGAACTTTAATCTAATTATTGTCTTTTTACCCATTCCCTACTTTTCCTTTCCACTTTCTTTCTCTAAGAAATCCTGGGGCATCCCCTTGACCACTCTCTATTTGGGTTGAGGCACATGTGACATGCATGTTACTCTCCTGAAATGTCACAACTGGAAATTTGTACAAGAATGTTATAGTTCATCTGATGTGATGTTACTTTCCACACATCTTGCTCAGCAAATCTGTCAGGACCACTGCTCCTCCAGAAGAGGATAGTTATATGCAAGAAAGTATAATAGACTATAGATGTACAATAGAAGTACAGTAGATGCCAGTCCTGCCTCTGCTCTTAACTGATTTTCAACAGTCTTCTAGCTTTTGTGTCAATGGTAGCTTACCATCCAAAATAATGAAAGATGTTGGCATTTTAATGTTTATTTCCCTGGTTTAACCATAACAAAAATTCCTGTTTTTGATAGGTTACAAATGTATGTGTATGTAGTAGAAAAAAATTAAAATTCAGGGTAAGGAAAAGGAGTAAATGAAAGTTACCCATCATCATACCATCTAGAGATAAACGCTGTTTAATATTTTCTCTTATTTTTCTTCAGTTTTTCTTGTGTGTGGTCATGCACACACAAACCCACAATGTATATTTAAAATTTGGGATCACTTTGGAGTCAACTTCTTGAGTTTGACCCAACTCCTTTTAATCTCTTTAGTCTTTACCTATAAACTGGGATACACACAGATGCTATAGACTTCATAAAATAATTATAGAGATTAAACTACATAGTTCTTTTATTATATATTGTAGATTTGTTCTTTGATTTTCTTTTAAAGTTTTCATTAAAATATGATAATTTTCCTATGGTGTTAACTGTTCTTTGAAAGCATGTTTTAATGGCTACATAATATTCATCATATGAACTATTAGTGACATTTATCTTTTGTTTGTATTTTAAACATAGAATACATTGTTATTCTCCCCTCTCTTTTAAACAAAAGGTAGCATACCATATGTACTGTTTTTTTTTTTTCACTTATCTTGGCAATCTTTCCATGTCAGTGTATAAGAGAGCTCCCTCTTTTTTTTTCCTTATATACCTGCTCAGCATTCTAGTAAATGGAATAACCTTTTATTTTAAATGAGTTAAAAGATTTTGGGTTGCAAGAATAGATCATTTACTGTTTAGTTTGCATTTCAAGTTGACACACATCTATCTCACTTTCCAGATTGTCCACTTTTTCACCTCCCTCTGCTGTCACTGGTTCCTGCTCTTACCAGGGCTTCCTCCTTTGGCTTCACCATGTGAAAAGCACTGGGCTGACTGCCAGTAGGGGGACAGGAAGTTTTGTCCTGGACTGACTCATGCCCTATATGTGTGCCAGCTCTGGATACAAGTTTCCTTATGTGTGAAACAAGAGTTTTAACTAGATAATTTCTAATGTTTGGCTTTGATGTCCTCTGATTTGTTCTTGTGTGGTGACTGGCTACTGGTACCTTTTACCTAACAGTGACTGTAGGACAGGGAAAAGGGTCTGTAGAGGGGGTGGCCTGTAGTAAGAGCTGAAAACACATGGGAAATGGAGCAGGAATAAAGTCGCCCTTTTGTAAAGGGTTGCCAATATTGCATAGGAAACTGTTCAGTGTCATTTTTATCTGTCTAATACATGTGTAAGTCATAGGGGGTAGAGAGTTCTCTGTCAAGATCCCCAGCAGTTTATGTGGAGTTTGCTAATGAGTTTGTATATTTGACAAAAAGTATTATTAAATTGATTTTTAAGGGATGGAGAAAGAGTTCTGTGATAGACATTCCAATCTTGATGTCTTTCTGATGCGTATGTATGTCTATTTTCATTTCAGACAGTAGACGATTTGTTGCGGTGTGGAATTTGCTTTGAATATTTCAACATTGCAATGATGATTCCTCAGTGTTCACATAACTGTAAGTATGTACATTTCTGTGAATTAGTAAAAATGTGATTTTTATAGAAGATAGAGTTAATTTAACATCAAAGATAAGTATACAGATTTATTTCTCACCTTTAACTACTCTATCTTGAAGTTTTCAGGTCTTTTCCACTATCTTCCTCTTGAATATTGACGTTTTTACAAGGCCTCCTATATTTTCTACCACCTCTCTTAGATATTTTTATGCCTTTTATAACATTTATAGCAATAAAGATTTGGTTACAATATATGGTTCTTTATTAGTCCAGCACTTTTAGATGTTAAATTTCAGAATTTTTGTTTTTAGCTGTATAGCAGGTAAGTGGTTCAACCAAGCAGTTCTTTATATAGAGTTTCAAAGTTTAAAAATCCCAGTGGGAGAATTCTACCACTGAAGAGTATTACAGTTTTATCACTTAACTTTTTGTGTAATTCTGGAAAGACTCATGTTAAAATTGGCTTGTATTTCTCTTTTTGAGTCTATATGTAAGTATTTTTTGTACTTGAGGTATTTAACACATAGTGGTGAGCCTGTTATTGTTCAGCAACTGGCTATGCAGTTTATGGGTTATCTTGGTTCATAATCTTTCTGTCCTCAATTTTTGTAAAAAAGAAAAACCAGCAAATTGGGCCTAAAAATGATTTTTGTGGATAGTAGGTAGCTTTGGTGAAAAGTTTCTATAGAAAAGACAATACGAGGATGGCGGTGGTAGCAACACAGGCTTTAGAGATATGCTTAGGCTTGACTCTTAACTCCCCACTTACTAGGTAGATGAGTTTCCAAATGCCAACATTTCTTCACCTGGTGAGTGAGTAATTTCTACCTTAGAAGATGGTTTTGAGAATTAAATGTGCAGAGCACAGCGTCTGGTATGTCATAGTACCTATCTAGGGCAGATTCATATTAATAACCAAGGTAAGTTTTAGGGTTTGTTTCTAAATATGTGTTAAAAACATCTTTATTTAGGTATAATTTACGTATAATGAAACATATCTATTTTAGGAACATAGTAAGGTATTTGATTTCAGATCTTTAAACAGACTGATGGGCTTTTTGACTCTCCTCCTTGCACTGTGGTCAAGAAATTACCTGCAGGCAAAAAGTTTGGGCTCTGGTAGAACTCCTGTCATTTCTGCCATTGTCCAAAGTTTGAAAATAGCTGTTTCATAAGTTTTCCCAGTGTTTTAGTTATTTATGGACTAAGGGTAATTTTGGACCCTGTTACTTTCTCATGGACAGGAATGGAAGTCCCATCTATAGATTCAATTATGTCATTTGAGAGAAGAAAGATTTAATATTTTATGAATTCAATGAACTCTACTTAACCTCTTATTTTTTTTTTCTTTCTTTGTCACAGTTGTCACTGATGTCATTCTTTAAGAGGAAATTGGTGGAGGGTACTTTTAATAATGTTTATTTTATGAGCACTTATTTTTCATGTTGTACCTCTCACCATTTGGTAGGCCTTTTCTCCTTAAAACCAGTTGTCACAGATTTGCTCAAGACATAATGTTGCTCTTGGTCTTGTAGTAGTGTTTTAATGATACAAAAGCCTCCCAGAGCTTAGTAGAAGCTAGATATGCTATCATGTTCTGCTGTCATCCGGATTTACCAGAATGGGTGACTCCAGAAACCTAGCCAATTGTTGTTGCTCCTTAAACCTTTCAGGATTTATCATTTTAAATCACTTTATTCTTTTTTGCACTTTTTAGTTTTTGGATACGGGTAGTGAACACTACATTTGCAGTTCTGTTATTAAGGTTTGAGTGAGGTGCATTGGCAGACACAGGTCAATTAAATTGGTGCAAATTTATGCTATTAAAGACTACTTTTTGGGGGAGAGGACTTACTCTAGTCCATAAAACACCATTAAGTGTGAAGTATTCTCATCAATATACTGATATTCTCAAGTGCCAATTTTCTTTGCACTTGCAGTTTTTCTGACTTGGTAATGGAAGCCATGCTCAGAATATTTCCTTCTAAATGAAATCATTGGAGTATAGATACTGTTAAATTACCACTGTTTTAAAGAGGGACCAGCAATCATTTTTCTTTTCCTTTTGTGGATTTCTACCACAAAATCAATTTGAGGCTTGTGTCGGAATAAAAAGCAACTTAATTTCATTTTTTAAAAGTGAAATCTGAAACGTTCCATTTACTCACCTTTGCTAAATTAAGAGGGATTATAAGATTCTTTTAGGCAAATAATGTGTTTTCCTTCTTTTATATTCTCTTGAGGCAGCTCTGTGAAACAAGACAGGGAAAAGAGAACTGCACATATGGAAACTCTGGAATGCTGATTGTTAGTTGGAGGGATATTGTCTTACAAGCTAACTGATCACTTAATACTAAAAGTGAAGGCAGATGCCAGCCTTCTCAGCTATCCAGGACCCTCCTGTCCTATTTCTTTCAAACTCAGAACTGGATTTTCTGGTTTTAACTGAACACCACAGAATCATTTTCTGATAAAATCTTTAAGATTCTGTAAAATAAGAGTGGTTTAAGTTTTAGAGATTTGATTTTTCTGTTAGGATGTTAGGCTATTTTGATATTTGAAAGCCAGCAGGTGGCGGTATCCTGTTTGAGATTAGAAATGCTTCTCCCAAGGCCTGGATGTTTCTGTGAGGCCTTTGTTATTGTTTTATTCTATCCCCTACCTTGTCCACACTGCTCAGGGTGGAAAGCAAACTTCGCAGGTGATTTAAGTAAAGCCATCTAGGAACACAGGGGATCAGAGCCCTTCAACCACTTTACCTCTAGTGGAATATCATGATTGCTCACTAGAGAATAAATTATGTTGGTCTTCCGTTCAGTACATAGTAGACTTATAGACCGATCTACTTTGGACTAGCATCTGGTTCTCCATATTTCAAAATAAAACACAAACACAATTATACAGAAGAAAAAACAGTAACCTCATTATACATACTCTGGTACCTGTGATCCTATTAGTTAAATATTACTTACGTAGCTTTATATAATAAATACATTTTGTAAGAAAATTATAAATATGGGCCCTGGTACATGCCTTTGCTACCTGTTATCTCTGTGATCTTGGGCAAGCTGGCCAAACCTTGTGCTGCATTTTCTTCCTTGTAAAATAGGACTAATATTAGTACCAATCTCAGTGGTGCCATAAAGATCAAAAGAATGAATACATGTAATGTGCTTAAAACAGAGCACACAGCGAGTACACAGTATTATGTTAAACTAAGAAATTGCCAGTATTTGTCCTCTTTTGACTTCCCCAAAATAACTTTCATGTGGTTCAACCTAATAGCAAAATCATAGTAATTTTTAAAAGATAATAATTGTTGTTCAGTCAGAATCACATGGATGTGATTTACCGACCAAAATCTAGTGAATCAGTATGACTGTGGTTAGGGCCTAGGAAACTAAATTAAAATCAGCAATAATGTTCCTAGATGACTCAGATGAACAGCCAGGTTTAGGAATTCTTGTGTTACACTATTGCACAGGAGCCTTCTTATAGTGTGAAGTGAATAACAATAGTCGAGAGCATGAGTCCAGAGAGGAATTTTGCTTCAGAGTGAATCATACTCCACATCTCATCCATATCTGATTTAGGTGATATAGGTGAGACTTTAAACTTTAGATGTTAGAGTTGGTGCTGGAATGAGTTAAGACTTTTGGGACTGGTGAGATGGGATGAATGTATTTTGCATGTGAGAAAGACATAGATTTTTGAGGGCAAGAGGTAGAATGCTGTGGTCTGAATTCTGTCTCCCCTAGATTCATGTGTTGAAGCCCTAATCCCCAAAGTGATGCTATTTGGAAATGGGGCCTTTGGGAGATAATTAGGTTTAGATAAGGTCATGAGAATGGGGTCCTCATGATGAGGTTAGTGCCCTTATAAGAAGAAACCAGAGAGCTTGTTCTCTTTTCCCCTGCCATGTGAGGATACAGTGAGTAGGCAGCCATCTATAAGCCAGGAAAATAATTCCCATCAGAAATTAACTATAGTGGCACCTTGATCTTGGACTTCTATCCTCCATAACTGTGAGAAAATAAAATTCTGCTATTTAAATAATTAGTCTTTGGTATTTTGTTATGGCAGCCTGAGTTGACTAAGACACCTACCTAATTTCTCTTTCCAGTCCTTTGTATCATTCTTGTCATTCATTTCTCATAAATAAGCATACATAAGCATATATATGTACATAAGCATAAATACTTTGTTGCTATAATTATTTTGAACAGTTACCTGTTCAACTAAAAATAAGGAAAATAAAAGGTTTTATTTTACCTTCACTTATTCCTTCTTCATTGCTATCCTGTTTATCTAACTCAAGTTTCTGACCTATATCATTTTTCTTCTCTCTGGAAGCAAACACTTTCAAATTTTTGTTTGTCTGAGAAAGTCTTTATTTATTTCTCTTTTAATCTTGCAGGATACTTTCTCAGGATATGGAATTCTAGGCTTGTGTTTTTTCCTCTCAACACTAAATATTTCACTTAATTCTTTTCTTGCATGGTTTTTGAAAGTTAGATTTAATTCTTATCTTTGCTTCTCTGTAGCTAAGGTGTTTTTTTCCCACAGGCTTCTTTCAAAAAATTTTTCTTTTTCTTTGTTTTTCTGCAGTTTAAATACGATATACCAAGCTATAGGAATTTTTTGAATTTATTCTGCTTTGTGTTCTCAGGGTCTCCTTGATCTATGGTTGGGTGCCTGACATTAATTTGGGGGAAATGCTGTCATTATTGCTTTAAATATTTTTTGTTGCTTCTTTTGATATTGCCATTGTACATATGTTATACCTTTTGTAGTTGTCTCACAGTTCTTGGATACTCTTTTTTTTTTTTTGTCTCTTTTATTTTTACTTTTCAGTTTAGACGTTTCTGTAGAGACATCCTCAAGCACAGAGATTTTTTTCTCAGCTGTGTCCAATGTACTAATGAGCCCATCAAAGGTGATCTTTATTTCTGTTACAGCATTTTTGATCGCTAGCTTTTTTTTGAGTCTTTCTTAAGATTTCCATTTTTCTGCTTATGTTACCCATCTGTTCTTGCATTGTTATCTACGTTGTCCATTAGAGCCCTTAGCATATTAATCATGGTTGCTTTAAATTCCTGGTCCCATAATTCCAACATTCCTGCCATGTTCGATTCTGATTCTGATGCTTGCAGTTTCTTCAGACTGTGTATTTTGCCTTTTAGTATGCCTTACATTTTTTTCTAATTGCAAGATATGATATATTAGGTATATAGTCCTTTAGTAATGTGGTGAGGTGTGGGAGAAGTGTTCTATAGTCCTATGATTAGGTCTCAGCCTTTTAGTCAGCCTGTATCTTTGAACTGTGCATTTCACAAGTGCTTCTCAGTCCCTGCCTACCCAATCTTTCCACCTTAGGTGGGCAGGATGGCTAGAGGTAGCTGAAATTGGTATTCCCTTTCCCCCAGGTTAACTGGGCTCTGATAAAACCCCAATAGGATATAGGTTCTGGCACAATTTTTCTCTTGAGGGTGTATTTCAAAATTATTACCATTCCCCACCCCTTCCCCCCCGCCATAAAGACTGGGGGATTTTTCTCTGATAGTCACTTTGAGAACATAGTAGAACTCTTAGAGTTAAAACTTACCTAAGTGTGTTTTCCCCCTCCCTCCTGCCCCAGTGTCTGGGTCAGCAATGGAGGTTTTATCTCAGACTTGTCCACACTGAGCCTCCAGCAATTTGTCAGCTACAGTCCAGGTTTTCCTACCCCACTTCTGGTTCTAGCAATTTCTTCTCTGGTTTCCATGGAAGTTTCTGTTAATGGGTTTCTATTCTGATAAGTTGTGATTTTCTGTATCTATCCTGTCTCTCCTTTTAGGAGCAGCAGTTTGCCCTGTGACCTCACTTTTCTGAGGAATCTAAGAAAAGTTGTTGATTTTTCAATCTTTTCAGCTTTTTGCATGTTGTTAGATTATATCTAAGCTCCTTACAAGCCAAAATGGAAACCAGAAGTTCCCTTTTATTCATCTTTGTTTCCCAAAGAAGTTAACTTTTCCTGTTTTGTGTATTTTATAACTTGTTCTTTCATTTTTCCTTCTGTGTGCTCTTACTGAGACTGACGCAACTTGTTCATTTACTGGATATCTTTACCTGAAATCATATTGTTCCTCCTCCTTAACTTAACTGAATCCATTTTTAAATGAGGCTCTTTTTAAATGAGCCTAATTTGGGTTAATAGCAAATTATCTACCAGTGAGGTACCATTCTATTAGTCACATCTATTTTTTTCCTTTGATAGATCATTTTGCACTACCTTGGTTTTGAAGAATTTAGTTAATGCCGATTTCCTGCGTAAATCATTAGGACTTATTACGCTGTAATTACTTCACTACTATGTTAACTTCTTGAGGTCAAGAACCTTCCACTATATGTTGTTCTTTTCTTAGTGCTTGACCCAAAAGTACTGTGAAATGATGGGCATCATTTACAGAGTTAGGTTGTAGAAATCTCTAATTTGATAACCAGAGTGTATATTATTTCTTAACATGTGTATATATCTTATTTCAAAATTTATATTTTTAGAATTTAGTCAGTAGAAGTATCTGACAGGTTTATAAGCATCTATCCTAGGTCTTACATGTGTATATTTCCTACATTTTATAGATGGAGGATATAAAAAGTAGTATAAATTGCTTATAGAGTTGGGACATCTTAGGGACTCATTATTATTATTTGATATTTCTCTTAAAAATGCTATTTAACCACATTTGCAAATATGCATAGGTAGAGTAGGGATACTAGAATTTAGAGATTATAATGGCATACAATAGGTGATAGAAATATTCAATGGCTTAAGTCAGATTTTGTTAGAAGTCAGATTCCTGTATTATTAATATAGCTTAACTAATTTATTATGTTGCATTTATATTTTTGCAGACTGTTCTCTCTGTATAAGAAAATTTTTGTCCTATAAAACACAGTGTCCAACTTGTTGTGTGGTGAGTTTTTCTTTCCTTTTTTTGTTTTAAAAAAACTTATTTATTGGTGCAAGCATTTCTGCTTCATGTGTAAACAAAAGCCCAAGGGAAGATATGTAATGATTGAATTAAGCTATATAAAAAACATTTTCAGAAAGGAGCTCTAAAATACATATGTGGAGAATTGGACTTTGTTTAACATTTCTTGGAGATTTCTGATAATCTAAATGTATTATTTTATAAGGTAAAAACTAAGATCAGGATGTAGCACTCTTAAAATCTTATAACCCATGTTTTTGTGGCTCCTCATTTTTATTATTTTTCACGTTGGGTAGAAAATCTGATGGTAGGATTATTCATTTGCAAATGACTAAGTATTTGTACAGAAGGCAGAGGATGATGGCCATTGGACCAAACTCTGCCTTACTGGTCTCTTACCTCTTTTTCAGAACAGACCTTCAGGGACAACACTAGGAATTTGTTGTTATGAAGCTTTTCAAGTAGTGGAAATAGATAAAAATATAGATTAAAAAGGAAAGTAAACATAAGTAGGAGTAAAAGACAAAAAGGAGACAGTAAGGTCTAGCAAAAGGACACTCAGACTAGTTAAAGGGTTTGGGTTCCACTTTGATGCCTCTGGTAGGTACATAGTGTCAGGATGTCATTGAACTTCTCTGTACTAGTATGTAAAAACCCTACGTAAGAAAATGGTAGTTCCTTTCTTGAATCTAAGCTCTTTACAACTTAAGCACACTTTGTCAAGATGGTATTATCATGGAGATGAACTCTTAAATAACTACTGGATTTATCATTTTTATCTTCCATTCCTGAAAACCAGTCTTGTTTTTCAGCTGTCTTTGAACACCTAATGTCCCTTTCAGTGTTATATTCCAATGTTAAAAGAGCGTCTCTGTGTTGTTTTTCAGGAGAAAGTTTTAGGAAAAGAGTGCTAGCATTTTAAATGATTCTTTCATATATTAGACTTGATCTTAGTACAGAGTATATATGATTTTACCACATGCTTTGGAGAGCTTTTATCAGACTTCCAGTCAACTAATACTGATTCACTATTTTTAAATTCCATATTAGTATGAGATAAATTAACTTTATTTTAAGGCTTTCCTGGAAGACTTAGTGGAATGGGGAGTCCCAGGAGGATGGTCACGATATGTTCAAAAACAAGATTATGACAAGTAAATTATTGTTTCTGACCTTTTCCATCTGTTGTTTTTCTTTTCTAGACAGTCACAGAACCGGACCTGAAAAATAACCGTGTATTAGATGAACTGGTAAAAAGCTTGAATTTTGCACGGTATGATTTAATTTTGTGACTAACCCCTAACTACTTTTACCTTTTGTATGTGTCCCTCTTTGCTCTGTGCCCATTTGGGGATTAGGGACTGCAGGGTTGCATATTTAGGGTGAGGAAGGGAAGCGACAGTAGTCATAAATGACATATTGACAGTCTAATGGTAATAGGATTTTCTTCCTTAACAGAAATTCTGTTATGAAAAAGAAGAGTTAAAATTTGATAAATCTGAGTACTTACTTACTTTTGGGTACTTACTCACTTTTGGGTACTACAGAAATACTCTCAGCTTCATTTGTTATTTTTCCTGTCGCAGCCCTACAGTCAACTATTTTCCCAAGGAGCCCTGGTGCCTTTTATTGGAGAATGGTATTTAGAAATCAGGATCTGGAGCTGACTGCGCTCACTGTCACTAAGGTGTCATTGCTTCTATGTCCTCTCAGTGGACAAGGCGGGTAACGTGTGTGTACATATGTGTATACACACGTCCATAATTGTTTCTGTTATATGTTGTGTGTTAACGTACTAATCCATTAATTCTTATTATGACTTACTCAGCATGCATAAAATGATATGCCACGTGAAATATGTAATTGGCACTTTGTAAAGCTCAGAAATGTAGTTTTACTTCTTAACTGTCAAATGCATGATGGTGAAAATGAATTTGATCACCTAAACGAATATAAAAAGGCATGTTTTACCAAGCAATATCTTGAATTCTTTTCAGTTTTAACCATGTAAGTCAAGCAAGAATTTTTATTAGGAATATACTGTATTAAGTTAATAGTTAGGTGCCCACCTATTAAGTGTTTGACTTCCAGGCTTTTGGGGGCATTCTTGGAGGTACATTTGCCTTCTTGGAATTGCTGTTCTTCACGAAATTGCCTTATGGTGAACATTTCTTGGATGTTTGTCATATCTAAACACTTCGTTTCTCATTTGAAAAATTAGGAATGAAATTCACACTCACTTAAAATCTAGTTTAAGCTTGATGAGGTTTAATTTTATGACAAAATGTAAGATGTTTGTATAGTTTGTTGATTTCATTTCTCCCTGTCTTTCCATTGCCATTTTATGATACAGTTAAAAAAAATTAATATTCTAAATGAAATAACAAAAGGGTATTGAAAATAATTCTAGAGGTTTTCAGACATAGGCTGACAGGCAGATCTTACATTTTCTTTTAAGTCTGCCTTTTATTTAAAAAAAATAACTTTTTTTCTGGATTCAGTTTTATTTAAAATAATGTTCTTAAGAAACTCTTGTGTTGAACAGACTTTAATGAGAATGTTTGTCTTAGTGGAACATCATTCTTGACTTAAGTAAGAAAATATTGTTTCTAAATTTTTGCATAGCAGCTAGTCTACATCTATATCATTATTTTTATGTATTGAGAGTGTGGAGCATCCTTTACTGCTTATTTATTTACCAGGGAGGTATGAATTTTTCTCCATGTACTTACTCCGTGTTTAAGAATTTAAACATTTTAGATGATAATTATAATAAATAATTCCCTTAGTATTTCACAAGAGTATGTAGATTATAATTTCACCTTTTTTTTTTTTAAATGAGACAACCCTTGGTTGACCTCACAGATTTCAAGGACCTTGTCAGTTTACACAATCCCTTATTTTTTTACTTTTTATGCCTACAGCACCTGGTCTGCCCAGGTGGTCTCCTATCCAAGTACTAACCAGGCCTGACCCTGCTTAGCTTCCAAGATCAGGCAGGATCAGGCTAGTTCAGGGTAGCATGGCTGTAGACTAATTTCACCTTATCTTATAGTATAGTTTAAAGAATACTGGCTTCAGATTCAGGCAGAATTAGGTTCTGATGTAATCAAGATATTAAACCTCTATGGCCTGTGTTACACATCTGAAAAATGGGAATGATATTGTTGATATTTAAAGGGATTGTTAAGGATTAGAAACGATGAGTTGTACTAAAAGATAACCCAGCATAGTACCTGGAACCAAAGGAACCTAATAAAAAGATCCCTCTTATATTATATTATTATCTAAATATTTTCCTATATTTATATTATGCTGCCTTGTTTTATGTTGATGCCCTATGGTGCTAATAAGAATTTGTGCTTTGGTGGGCCCCTGCCTGTTCAACCGAATGGTCCAAGATTGCTGTTTGCATGTTTCAGAACAGAACAAGCATTTGTAGGGAGTTTTACTAATTACTAAAGTCCATGGATTGTAGGACTGCCCCTGTCTACTCAGAGACCTGTTTGACTCTTGCTTCTTAGCTGCATTCTGAAGAGGTAAGGTTATTGTAAAGTTAACAAGTGGGCAAGATTTTCGTATACTATATTGAGTCACAATATTTTGAAAATCTATAATTCTTCCAAAAAAATATGTGAGTGTTTGTAATGGGTACTATTAGGCATTGTAATACCAATTCACTTTAATATAAAGTCATAGGAGTCATGGGAATTACAAGAAAAATTGTCAATTCAGTTTACCTCTAAGTCATGGAAATTACAGGAAAAATTACCAGTTCAGTTTACCTCTAAGTATCAGTTTGGGAATTAATATTTTTACACAGCTGATTTTTAATGTACATGAAATGCTGTAAACAGTCTCTTGGTTTTAAATACCACTTGTACATGCATGGCTTTCAAATTTATATCTTCAGCTAGATCTCTCCTTAAAACTTCAATCTCATATATCCACCTGCTTATCTCACATCTTTACTTGGACCTCTTAAAAGCAGCTCTTTCTTAACATGGCCAGAACTAAACTCCTAATTCCTTATGCTGCCCCCAACCCCCTTCAAAATATGCTGCTTTCGTTTTTACTCATTTCAGTAAATAGCAGCTCCATCCTTTCAGTTGCCCAGGCCAAAAACCTTGGAGTCATCCTTGACCCCTCTAACACTTAATCTGTCATTTCATCAGTAAATCCTGTTGGCTTAATGTTTAAAATACTTAAAGAATTTGACAGCTTTTCATCACCTTATCAGTATTCTGTCCTTGCCAGCATCAGCCAAGATTATTGTGATCATTTCCTAGTGGTCTTCTTATTTCTTCTTTTGCCTCTTAAAGTCCTTTTGAGGATAGCAACCTGAGTGATCCTTAAAAAGTCAGGTTATATTTAGTACTGTCCAGAAGTGGTTTCCCATCTCATTTGGAGCAAAAGCCTACATCCTCTCAGTGGCAGTCCTCTGCTCTCTATATAGTACGCTTCCTCTCCAGCTTCATCTCCTACTTCTCTTCCTCCTTGTTTATTTAACTCCAGTCACACTGGCCTTCTAGCTGTTTCTCAGACATGTTACTCACACTCTGACCCTGAGACTTTGCACTTAGTGTTATTTCTAGGTGAACCAATTTCCCCAGATATCCACATAGTTTAGTCTTCCATATGCTTTGAACTCTATTTTTCACCGGTGGTCTTCTCAGTGAGGTCTTCTGTGACCATCCTATAAAGAGTATCGATTTCATCCCCTACTTGTACAAGAATTCATTGACTTCATTTTTTTTCCATAGCATTTTCACATAAGTTGTATGTGTCTATTCTCTTTTGCCTTTCTATAGTGTAAGCTTCATGAAGACAGAGACTATTTAATTATCTATTATATTTTCACTGCCAAGAGTGACAGGCACATGAAGAAATTAATGAACTTCAGTTTTAGCTTGGCCCATAATTTTATCATTGCAATAGTACACCTGACTGCCAGATTGTTTATTGGCATGTACTGAAATAAGAGAGCAAATTAGATGAATAAAATTCATCTGAACTGTGAATAAAAACAAAACAGTTATCTCTAGGATAGACACTTAGCTGAAAAGATAGACATGTGTAGTAGTGTGGACATGGTTTATCAGTGACAATTTTATTCATTAATTGACTAGTGTATGTTTTACTTTATCGTAATGAGATAAAAACTTTTTTTAGAACCTTCTTTTTACCAAAATCCAGATTCTGGAAGGAAAAGAAACTTAAGGTTTATGGCTCTGTATTTTTATTTCTGTCTCCTCTCGAAGGTGAAGAAGATCCTTAAGGTTTTTTTTTAAGCTTCTTCAAAACTTTTTAAACTTCTGTTGCAAATTTTATTTATTTATTTTCAAACTTTTTGTTGTGGAAAGTTCAAATGTATACAAAAACAGAGAAAATAGTGTAATGAACCCTCACGTACATATCTCCTAACTAAACATTTGTTCACCTCATGGATGATCTTGATTCTTCTACACATCTGTTCACCCTCCCTCAATCCTGATTATTCATTTAAAATATTTAATATTAATATTTAAAATATTAAATATTCACATTAGTCTCAGGACATATTTATTATTTTTTATTTAAATTTTTTTCCCAATTACATTTGACATTCAATATTATACCAGTTATAAGTGTACAACATAGCCATTGGACATTTATATAAATTGCAAAGTAATCCTCTGATAAGTCTAATATCCACCTGACATCATGTATAGTTATATAATATTATTGACTATATTTTCTATGCTGTACTTTACATCCCTATGACAATTTTGTAACTGCCAATTTGTAGTTCTTAATCTCTTCATCATTTTCATCTAGCCGCCCATTCCCATTTCTGTTTAGCAACCAACCATCAGTTTGTTCTCTGTATCAGTTTTGTTTATTTTGTTTTTAGATCCCACATATAAGTGAAATCATACAGTATTTGTTTTTCTCTGTCTGACTTATTTCACTTAGCATAATAACTCATCCTTGTTGTCATAAATGGTATGGCCTAGTAATATTCCATTGTACATATGTACCATGTCTTCTATATCCAGTTGTCAGTTGATGGATACAGGTTGCTTTCATGTCTTGGCTTTTGTAAATAATGCTGCAACATAGGGATGCATATGTCTTTTCAGATTAGGGTTTGGATTTCTTTAGATAAATACCCAGAATACCCAGGATTTCTGGGTCATTTGGTAGTTCTATTTTTAATTTTTTGAGGATCCACTTAGGACATATTTAAAAGGGTCAAAGCATTTAGATTATGACTGGCAATTAAATATGTTATGAAGCAGGACATCTTGATGTAAATATAACTTTTGTGGATTTTTGTAAAACTGAGGTAGAATAAAATAATTACTGCTTTTTCTTTTTTCTTTTCTTTTCTTCTCTTCCCTTCCCTTCCCTTCCCTTCCCTTCCCTTCCCTTCCCTTTTCCCTTCCCTTTTCCCTTCCCTTCCCTTTTCCCTTCTTCCCTTTTCCTTTCCCTTTTCCTTTCCCTTTTCCCTTCCCTTTTCCTTTCCTTTTTCCCTTCCCTTTTCCCTTCCCTTTTTCTTTCCCTTTTCCTTTCCCTTTTCCCTTTCCTTCCCTTCCCTTCCCTTCTTTTTTCTTTCTTTTTTATGCCATTTTCTGCCTGGTGAAGCAACTAACCCTAGGTGGTATGAGTGTTAATATAGTGGTTTTTATTGACTTTAGGCCAATAGACAAAGAAAAATCTAGTCGAATAATATGTCATGGTGGTAAATATTTGATCTTTTTTATGACCCTTTAGATTTGAAGTGATCACATATGGATAAATTTCCCTGCATTTTTTTGTTGATAGACATTTTTTTTTTCAGCTTTTGTCTGTTGAATAATGCTAGGGTGAACATTATTGTACATGTCTTGTGGCATATATTTCTTTTGATATATATTAGAAATGTTAATTCCTAGGTAAGAACGTTGGCATTCATTTATTTATTGGTGTCTTTAAACCTAGTCTCCAAATTGTTAAAATCAATTACACTTCCACTAGTAAAGTATGAGAGTTTTAGTTGCTCCATATCTTCACTAACACTTGGTATTCAGGGTCTAATTTTAGCCTTTCTGATTAGTATATATCAGTGAGATTTTTGAAATTATGTTTATATTTATTTTTACTAGTCCTCGATTCTTTTAAACTGTGGTAAAATTATATATAGTGAAATACATACAGGAAGTTTGAATTTTGACCATTGAATTTTGATAAATGCATACATCTGTGTAATTATGATTATAGCTGGGGGTGTAGAACATTTCCATCACTGTAGCTCCCTTTTTCTGCTTCTAGTCAATCCCTACCCCCATAGACAATCACCATTCAGGTTTCTGTCCTCACAGAAATATATACTGTTCTTAAACTTCATATAAATGGAGTCATACAGTATATATTTATTCTTTCCTTTTCTTGACATACTGTTGCTTTTATTTGTCTTGTGTTGTCGCTTGTATCACTAATCATTCTTTTTATTGCCAAAGGTGTCCATTGCGTGAATATACACAATTTTATTATCTATTCATCTATTGATGGATTTAGATTGTTTCAAATTTATGGCCAGTATGATAAAAGTTGCTGTGAACATTTGTGTACAATCTTTGTGTAGGCATCCATTTTCATTTCTTTTGGGTATATATCTAGGAATGAAATTGTTGGTTTACAGGATACATGTGTAATTGAACTTTAAAGATATTTGCAAACAGTTTTACAGTTGGTTTGGACCATACCCACTAGGAATGTATTAGAGTTTCAGTTGCTCCACATCCTTTTTAATATTTGGTACCTACCATTAGTCCTTTTAGTTGTAAGCATTCTGTTGAGTGTGGAATGGTAACTCATTGTGGTTTTAATTTGCATTTCCTGATGTACCTTTCTTATGCTTGTTGATTCTTTTTATATCTATGGTAAAGTGTTTGTTCCATTTCTTATCTAATGTGTAAAAATAGTATTGTTTGTCTTTTTCTTACTGATTTGTAGTTCTTTATGTATTTTGATTAAATATGTGTATTTTATTTTTTGTCTGTGGCTTGCCTTTTTGTTTTATAAAGGATGGCTTTTGATGAACAAATGTTTTTGTTTTGGTGAAGTCTAGTTTATCCCTCTCTTTCTCTCTTCTTTACTGCTTTTTTCCCCCCACCTTAGAAATCTTTACTTACCTCAGGCCATAAAGATTGCTTCACGTTTTCTTCTAGAATTGTTATAGTTTTAGATTTTATATTTCCATCTACCAACCTATTCAAGTTAATTTTTGTGTATTATAAAGGGTCAAGATTCATTTTTTCTTGACAGATTCACTTGTTAAGTTTATTCTCAGGTATTTAATATTTTTGATGGTATTTCAAATGGTATTTAAAAATTCATTTTCTGTTTGCTGGTAAATAGCTGCAGCATTAATTTTTGTTTATTGGCATATCTAGTGCCTTTGTAAAAATTCACTTATTCTAATTGCTTGTGGATTTTTTTGTTTGTATTTTCCATGGATGTAATCATGTTATCTGCAAATAAAAAGCTTTCCTTCTTTCCAACATTTGTATCTTTTATATCTCTTTACCTTACCATAAAAGCTAGGACCTCCAGTACAATTTGAAGAGAAGTGATGGTAGTAGATATCCTTGTCTTGTGTTCAGTCTTAGGGGGAGATGTTCAATGTTTCATTGGTGACTGTGATATTAGCTATAGATAGCTTCGAAGGTATCTTTTATCAGATTAAAGAAATTTTCTTCTATTCCTGATTTTCTGTGTGTTTTTATAATGAATGGATGTTGAATTTTATCAAATGCTTTTTTTTTTGAGATGATTATATAGTTTTTCTTTTTTTGCTAATATGGTGGATTACATTGATTTTTCAAATGGCAAATTAACTTTGCATTCCTAGAATAAATATCATTTGGTCATGGTGCATTATATTTTTAAATTTACCTCTTGATTTTATTTGTTATTATTTTATTAAGAATTTTTCTATTTCAGCTATGAGATATTGGACTAGAATTTTTTTTCTGTAATGTGCTTGTCAGATTTTGTTATCGTGGTTATGCTGGCTTTAGTATGAGTTGGGAAACATTCCTCTTTTTCTATTTTCTGGATGTGTTTGTGTAACATTAATATTATTTCTTTCTTAAATATTTGGTGGAGTTTGTCAGTAAAATTATCTGTCTTTTTGGAAGCTTTTTAATTACAGCTCAATTTCTTTAATAATACTACTCTTCAGATTTTGTTTCTTCCTTTGTTGATGTTGATGAGTAGTGTTTTTCAAGGAGTTTATCCATTTCATCTAAAATTTCAAATTTATTGGTATAAAGTATTCATAATATCCTTTTATCTTTTAGTTTCTGTAGGATTTATAATGATGTCTCCTTTTAATTCTTTGTTTTCGTAATTTGTATTTTCACTCATTTTTTTTCTTCAGTCTTGGTAGGAGTTTACTAATTTTTTTGGATTTTTTCAGCGAACCAGTTTTTTGCTTTGTACATTTTCTTTTTTATGCCTGTTTTCTATTTCACTAATGTCTATTGTTATTTATTTACTTATTTGGATCTAATTTGCTGTTCATTTCTTATAAGTTGAAAGCTTAGAATGTTGCTTTTCAGTTTTTCTATTAAGTTATAATTTGGTCTCTAGAATTGTTTTAGCAAACACGCATGCTGTCATCCAACTCAGAATATTTTCCAATCTTTATTGTTATTTGACCTGTGGGGTTATTTAGAAGTGTGATATGATGCTTAATTTTTTAACATTTGCAGATATTCTAGTTACTTTTCTGTTATTGAGTTTAATGTGAATTCACAATGGTCAGAAAAGATACACTGAATTATTTCAGTCCATGGAAATTTGTTGAGGCTTGCTTTATGGCCCAGACATGGTCTATATTGGTAAATGTGCCATGTATACTCGAAAAGAATGTGTATTCTGCATTTGTTAGATGTAATGTTTTTTATTTGTTAATTACATCAGTTCAATTAGTTGAGTTAATTCAGATCTTCTGTGTCCTTACTGATTCTATTAGAGAGATGTATTTATATTTATATACACCATTATTTACACCAAATATTGTGAATTGGCTATTTTAGTTTTATAAGTTTTTGCCTTATATATTTTGAAGCTGCGTTATTAAGTGAATATAATTTATTATTTTTATGGCTTCTAAGTAAATTAGTCATTTTGCCAAAATGAGATGTCCTTCTATTTCTCTCATCGTACATTTTGCCTTATAATCTATATTGTCTGCTGTTAATGTTGCCCCATTAGCTTTCTTTTGGTTAGTGTTTGCATGGTACATTTTTTCCTATTATTTTATTTTCAACCTTCTTAGGTCTTTGTATTTAAAGTATTTTCTTTTAAACAGTATATAGTTGTATCTTATTTTTCAATAATCCAGTTTGATAGGTGCTATAGTTTCTTCTAAGCTTTCTACAATGCACAGAACAGTTTCTTACAAAAAATTATCAAACTTAAAATGTCAGTAGTGCCAAGACTGAAAAACCATGTCTTAGAGGTAATAAGACATGGTTGTTTATAAAATTATCTCTTTATTTTTGATTTTTCAGCAGATTGATTAAGATATGACTAGGTTTATATCTTATAATACACTATCTTTTTATCCATTTGTCTGGATTTTCATCTTTTTTCTTAAACATTTATGATAGTTGTCTTCTAATGCTATGCTTTGGATCACCTCTGGATCTGCTTTCATTGACTGTTTTATCTCTTGATTAGTGGCTACTTTTTCTTCTTTGCATGTCTAGCATTTTTAATTATGCGCTGAACATTATGGAAAATATTATAGGGACTGTGAATTATCTTTTCTTTGAAAGATGTTGAATTTTGTTCTGATGATAGGCAGTTACATTACCAGCTCTTCATCTTGTTCTGTCTTGGCCTGGTTTAATGTTTTATTCGGTTTGCTCTATTTCAGTTTTGTTTATGTTTCTAGAGTATGATTCTTCTTCCAAAGATGTGGCCTTTGTGAGGTTACAGCTGAATGAATATCTAGGGTCTTCACCAAGGTTCTCAGCTTTGGCTGGGCTCAAACTCCGAACAATTTTTTAGCACTTATCTTTGGAATCTCAGCTTCCCAGGAATCTGCCTCCCAGCAGGTCTTTTAGTTCTGTTTTATGCTTGTGCAGCCCTGGAGATGATCAGGAATTGATGAGATTTTCTAAGCAGACTTCTGGGGTTTCCTTTTTGTGGCTACCCCCTGTCCAGCATCCTTTTCCTCCAATCCTAGCCACCTTTGCTTAGATTCTGATCTCTTTTCCCTCTGCCAACTGAGATCACTGGTCTCTGTTTTGACTTCAGTTCAATACCCAACTCCCAGAAAATACTTTTGGGGAAATTTTTGGGAGAATATTGGATCACTTCATGTTTCTCTTCTCTCTCAGGTATTGCTGCCTTTTGTTAATTATAACCCATGCTTACAAACAGTTGTTGGATATATTTTGTCCAGATTTTAAAGTTATTTATGATTGGGGAGTAAATCTCATCCTACCTATTCTCTGTCACCAGAATCTGAAGTTTCTCCATTTTCTTCTATAAACATATTAACTGCTTTTTAAAGTCAGATATATTGCTTTGTATTTTATTCTAGAAGAAACACTTTGGTTTGGTTGTTATTATGGAATAAGTTCTGTATTTCATAGAATTAAGCATTAATTGAGTAATAAACAGCTTGTGTCAGTTAACTTGATATTATACATAACTTGATATCTTACTTATCTGTTTTTTTTTGTTCTTCAAGGAATCATTTGTTGCAGTTTGCCTTAGAGTCATCACCCATTTCTCCTGTTTTATCCTCTTCAAAGAACCTTGCTGCCAAAGTACACAGTCCTGTAGCCTTCAGACATTCTTTAAAGCAAGGAAGCAAGTTAATGGAGAATTTCTTGATCAGAGAAACTGGTGGTTCTACATCACAGTTATTGCTAAAAGAGAATGAAAGCAAATTCAGCCCTCGAAAAGAAATGAGCACTTCTGTAAAGACTAAAGAGACACCTTCTGTATTAAAGACATCTCTAGGCATCGCAGATGCTAAGGTTCCTGAGACACCCTCTACATCAACTTTGAAACAAGTTGCTAAAGGTAGGAAAGTATTTTCACATGAATATTTCCTTACTTAATGGTTATCCTCTCATCCCACACAACATAAGGATAAATAAGCAGTATTTATGAGAGGGGACGGCTTTAGGAAAGGGTAAACCAGATTTTACCTTATAACAGTCTCAGAGATTGATGTGGGCAGTGCTTCTAGATATGTTTGTTCTCTCACATAGAATGGAAATTTAGGCTGATTGCTGCAAAAATGAAGTAATTTTTAATAGTTTATATTTTGAGTATGGCAGTAACTTTCTATTTTTCAGCTATTAATTTCCCCCCTCATCCTTTATATTAGTTGTAGTTTAATCTTAAAGAGCTCTTTATGTCTTTTTATACTATTTAACACTTCCAAGCTGTTCTGACTGACATTTATATCCTAAGACAATTTGACCCCTACCCTGTCCAAACTTATTTCTCACCTCTTCTCAAAAGTCCTTCTTATTTCTGTCCAAACTTATCACTCACCTCTTCTTCTCAAAAAAGTCCTTCTGCTCTAGCCACACTGATCTTCCCACTATGCCCTCAACACATCCAGGGATTGGAAACCTACAACTTGCAGGCTAAGTTTGGCTTGTCCCCTCTTTTTGAAAATAAGGGTTCCCTGGAACATTACATGGTGTCATGACTGCTTTCATACCACATAGCAGAGTTGAGTAGTTATGATAGAGATCATCTGGCTCTCAAAGCCTAAAATCTTTACTACCCAGCCCTTTTCTAACAATGTTTGATGACTTGTGTTCTGCCTTTTAAACTATGCAGATTCTAACCACTCTTTGGTTATGTTAGGTAATGTTGGTAGCTCACATCATTAAAATGGTACATTTGTTTTCTGGACTATTCGTGTACAATGTGTTTAACTTTTTGATAAGTGGGTCAGATTGTTTAACTTTTTGTTTCATGTCTTTTTCTGCTGATGAAGTTCAGAGCACCTTTTAGGCAGAAACTGTGTCTTAGATATCGTTGGTATACTCATACCACACACAGTACAAGACTATTAATAGCTATTATATTTAGATAGAAATAAGTTTATTAGTATTCGAGTGTTTAAATTTCATAAGGATGTATAAAGTTTACTTGCATTTCCTACTATACCTTATCTTTGGTCAATTTATCAATTCACAGTTCTTATTGTAGTGTTTTTAGCTTGATAATTAATTTTTTCCCCTTAACAGAACAATTTTTCAAAAGAAATCTTACAATGAACATATAAAAGATAAATTAGGCACTGTTTTATTAGAGATGGGCCTGGGGATTGTGTTGCTCTACAATTCTGTTCCTGATTATTATCCTCTAGGCCCCAGGATATTTCCACAGATCCCTGCAATTACATGAAACAGTTTGAGAATGATTGAGTTTCCTAATTTTAACACTACATTTATAATTATAAACAAGAGCTAAATTAACAAATTTGTAATTATTGAAAAATTGAGCTTTAACTGGCCCAAATTAATAAACACTTTGATCAAGCTACACCACTACCACCTGCTCCACCCTGCTTCCAGCCGAGTAGGACTTACTCAGGTTGTTATGATTGCTTTTGCACTAAACATAGATGGGTGGCTCCTAAGACTTGGGAAAACCTAAGATCAGCTTTATAGTTTAGTCACACGTGGGTGGAAAAAGACTTTACCAAAACTTTTTCTAATAAACAAATTTCAAAACTTCTTTGCAATTTCTTTCTCTAGGCCCAGGATTTGAATTATGTGACTTCTTACAATTTAGTCATTGACCAGTAACCAATTTGTCCTACTCACGGTGCCCTGAAGTGTCATTTTTCTCTTCTTTCCTAAGTGCATGTTAAGTTTGGGATTCTGTTTTTTACCTTAATTTCTGAAAAATGCCATGTTACATTATTTTTGCCCATTCTACAAACAATAACATCTCTCTTTTTTTAAAAAAATACAGTGGACTGTCCTGTTTGCGGGGTTAATATTCCAGAAAATCACATTAATACGCACTTAGACAACTGTTTATCACGTGAAGAGAAGAAGGAAAGCCTCAGAAGGTAAGAAAGCTAAGTATAACCATTGAGCTACTTTAGTTAGGTGCCTCTTGTGCTTGATAAACTTGGGGCAAAAAATATATTCATTTTATTTTAGTGATCAGTTGTCAGAATCCCTCTCCACTTGCTCATTCTTTAAATCTTGATAATCAACTCTTCCATTCCCTCTCCTTGTTCTTTCCTACCTCCCACTTTGCCAAACATAATTAACTCTATTGCATTTAACTACTAATAAAGTTTGACTTAATAAGAAATTAGTGATTTAGGATTTTTTTTTTAAACTTGTTTTCTTCTCAGAATTTTAGAGCCATGACAAAGACCCTTGGCCAAAGAAAGTAAGATTAGACTGAGTATAGAACATATAAAATCTATTTTGGGTCTTAGTATGCTCAGACATTTTAAAATAAATTTTTTCCAAATTTTAAGTTAAGCTTTTTCAAAAAAATATGTTTTCCAAATAGGCGATTACGTACATATGACATTTAAAGGTACAAAAGGGTACGTATAAGATGGAATGACCTCTGCCTACAGCCCTCAACCACCCAGGTGACAGAACTAAGTTGTCAAGTCAGTGTTTGCACCCAAACTTCTATTTTGCATCCCTTATACATCAAAGTCATTTATTACAGAGGCTATTATTGTTATACATATAAGTTGTTTAGGAATGAAATTTTCGTCAAAGCAAAATTGCAGAGTGTTAAGGAACATGTGGTTAATGAAGATAATAAAGAAACTGAAGCCCCAAATTAGAGGAGTCTGGTGATGAAGGAACGATGAGAGATGAGATGGTAGTTTGGGGAAGAAGTAAGCATCAAGATTAAGGAAGAGTTTATTTTTTAAAACAGAAATTGTTTAAGCCTTCCATCTTTCTCCTTCTACTGTCTCCAGGGAGAGAGCAAATAATAGATGGAGCAAGGTTGGGAGTGTAAGAGATGAAGAGTCCAGTAATGAAGTTATCCTTGACGTGTAGAAGGAACCCTTCTTCTGAAGCAGAAGGGGAGAGGGAGAGAACAGGTGATAATCAGAGAGATTTCAAAAAGGAGAGGAGTAACTGGTATTTGGAAAGTGGGGATGCATAGAATGGTTGGCTCTTATGTTTGGTCTGTTTTGAAGGATTTCAGAGTATTTTCTAAAAACCATGATAAGAAGGCAGGGTCTTTTATTATTATCATTATTTGTGATTAAAGATAAAATGGTGTTACTTAATTTTTATGAATAAATTTGAAGTGAATTCAGGTTTTGAGGGACCGAATTGTGCTGTTATAACTTACAAAAGCTAACATATAAAGAACAGTGATGCTTTATTAATTTACAGTGGGGGGTATCGACCCTTCTTATCAGAGTACTTTTAGCTTGAGAGTTGATATTTTTCCTTTAGCAAACCTTTTTTTTTTTTTTTAAGTGAAATCTTATAGTGAAGCATAACATATAAAATAGATAAAATTGGCTCTGTTGCATGAAAGTAGAGATGGAGGACCTGGGAATAATGCTGCTCTGCCTGACCTCCCCCACTCCCCTTTTGTCCCTGCCTATTATCCATGGGGCCTCTAGGTCCCAAGATACCTGTACAGATCCCTGCAACAGATCCCTGTGGAGTCTTGTGTGTACAACACTCTCTTCTAGTGGGAAAATTTGTTGATGAGAATTTTGGAATAAATGAAACTAGATCATCCTAAGGATTATTTTCCATAAGCCATGAGAATCTGAAGACCTGCATTTCTCTTTATAAATGTTTCTTCCTAAAGAAAGAGTTGGGTGTATAGAAGCTGAACATTTTCTCCTTGAAGAGTAAGGAATCAGCACTGATATCTTGCGTGGACTGCTCTTTTTCTAGATGCATTCATTATATTTCTTCTGACACATTTAACTCTATCAATTACTCTAAAGATATACTCCATGTACAATTAAGTTCAAGTTCCAGTAGTGGTTCCAAATCATACTCCATGGAATGCTGTAGTCCTGTCAGTTTCTCTGTTGTACAACCTAGAAGCACTGCATACTGTATCTCTCTCTTAGGAAAGATTGACTGTACAAATTAATGTATTGAAAACTCGTCTCTGAGAAGTCCTACATTAAAGATAATTGTTGGATTTTCTTTAATTCAGTCATTTCTAAATTTGACTCCAAAATCTTTTGTCCTCATAACTCACATTTTGTAAAACTAGTGTTTGTGAAGATAACACTTAGGGAAACATTGCACTATGTTTCTTTATAAAGAAGTTATATTCTGTTCCTGGGGTCTGGTCACCTAAAAGAGTCTCTGACATTTGCAAAAATTTTCTCCACAGCACCTTAATAGGCTATTTCCTCTATATGGATGATAACCCTTAACCCATTATATATAGATTCATATCAGAGTTAGTTCACAGAATACTCTCCCTTTTGATGTCTTCAGATTTTGAAGACCTTAATGGTATTACTCAGTTTCACTAAATCATGGAAGAAAGATCAATGTAATTTTCGTGTTTTGAGAAACATTTATCAGGCTTTTATATTTTAAAATTCTTGATAGAACTGATTTCTGCTGGTGCTTTTCATTGTAAATGCAATGACCAATACAGTTTTCCATTAGAACTTCATAGTCATCTGTCCTTGATAAAATAAATGTTTTAGACATACAAACATAATGAATTGTTCCTTGCAATATGCTTGTATAAACGCCTACAAAATGTTTTAGCTCTAACTACCTACTGTGATTTTATTTAGCCATAACCTTATCAGTCTTGCTGAGTTCAATGTCATTATAAGAAGAGCAATTTTCAGAAAAATGTAATCTGTTGAGGGTTTGCAGGTCTTTCTGCAGTTAAATAGTTATCTCTGGCCTTTAGACTTTATTAATAGAGCATAAAAGAAATAATTTAGTCATGGAATGGCATTGATGGTTAATAGAGAAATGTCTGTTTGTTTTTCTTTTCTGCTGTAATATTGCTCTCAGGATGGTCTTTATCATTTTCATCAGATTTACCCTGTTAATAGAGATGTTAGGTCTCCGCTCAGAATAGAATCAGAGTTAGGGGATGGTGTGGAGAAATGACTGAGAGTCTGCATTTTAAATAAGCTCTCCAGGAGGTTCTGAGGTATACTAAAGTCTGAGTAGCCTGGCTTTTTGTGAACAGTTGTATGAAAGTCTTTTATAAAATGTTGCTTTTTGGATAAACCTATTGCTTTCAGATTCTTATTAATTTTTACCTGAACCTTTGATATTTTCATTTTAGAATTATTGTAATTGTAAAGAATACCTTGAATATTTACTTATTAAGCACCCAATTGCCATAGCATTGAGGTGATACACTCAGTAAGGAGTGTTATAAATTGTCTCAAGTCATTGATACCCTTAGGTATCTGACTTTTCGTCCATTTTAACAAATAATGTTTATTAACTGGTATTTTGGAAGGAGTAGAAGAAAACCACTTAATAGGGCTTTGTTATAATTATAGCTTAATGCTTGTCAGTATATTAATTATACAAATAGATTGAAGAGCCAGGTGGAGATTTTGCTAATACATTTTTTTAAATGTCTTATATATTCGTTAATATAATTAATTGAAATTGAAGAGAACAAAATACTGTTAAGTTTTTGCTATTGTTTTAAATTGTATTCTTTGAAGATGATGCCACAAGAATACCATGTACTTGCCAACTTTCTGAATTCTTTTTTCATTGGTATGGTAAAGAGTTTGGTAAAGTTAATTATCCTAACAGGTCTTTTATTTCATCTAGTGCTTTTGCAGAATGATAGCCTTGGGTTTGAGGAGGTAGTTTTGCCTATACATCAACTTTTTCTAGAGAAGCTATATATGATAATATTAAATCCATAGCTTAACAGTCAGTAGCATTTGTTTTCTAACCATCTAGATAACTGGTTTTGACAGAGATTTCGCATGGAAACCATGGGCAAATTTTAGAAAAAGCATGCTTTAAAGAGGTGGAGAATTGAATTATAATAGAGCATAAAAGTGCTACATAAAAAATTTACATAAGTGTAATTCTAAGTGAAGTTCTCATAGTATTTAGTCCACAAACCTTCTGTGTGAGTTTAAGTCTGCATCTTTAGGCCTAACCTCTTTCTGAGACCTCAGTTTCTCTTAAGTTTTGGCTTCTACCGAGATCCCTCTATCTATTGCCCACTGGCACCTCACATGCATCATGTTGAACACTGTCAACTTTATCTGTCAGTTTCATCCTTTCCTTGCCCATTTTTATATTAATGGTTCTGTTCTCCCAGTCATCCTGGTATTGAGTCAGAAGATAAATTACTGTTTTACATGAAAAGCATTTGCTAATTCACCATAATCCTCAATGATTCCTTTTCCTTTTCAGTTCTGTTCACAAAAGGAAGCCGCTGCCCAAAACTGTCTATAACTTGCTCTCAGATCGCGATTTAAAGAAAAAGCTAAAACAATGTGGATTATCTATTCAAGGAAATAAACAACAGCTCATTAAAAGGCACCAAGAATTTGTACACATGTACAATGCCCAGTGTGATGCTTTGCATCCTAAATCAGGTAAAGTAATAAAACAATGAGTTATGCTTGTTATCTGGCTAAAGCAGTTTTGTATAGCTCAGGGATTATAAACCATATAAAAAAATTTTAAATAAATACATTTTGTTTATAGGTAAGACATGCAAATGTATTCATTCAAAAGGTACCTTGAGTATACTGTGATAAGCCAGCCTTTCTCTCAGCTCATCTCTCACTCCCCATTCCCTTCTTAGAAGCAGTCACAGCTGCCAGTTTCTTATATGTCTTTCCAGACTTAGTGTGGGACGAAGAGTTCACCTAGACCCTGGGTTATAATCCCAATTCTGCAGCTGTATTACTGGGTGACTTTAGGCAAGTTCCTTATTATCTCAGTTTTCTCATCCATAAAATAAGGGTTATAATATTACCTACTTTATAGTGTTTTTGAGAGGAATAAATGATAAAATGCATGTAAAGTGCCTAGCACAATACTTTAGCAAGTAGTTGAGCATTCAATAAATGTTACCATTATGATTTTTATACGCATAGTCCTTTATCATTATTGTTTTATAAAATTATAAGTATTATGTAGTTGTATGCTGCATAACGGCTGTCAGACAACAGCAGGTTACAGATAGGGTGGTGGCCCTGTAAGATTATAATGGAGGTGAAAAATTCCCATTATCTAGTGATGTCCTAGTCGTCATCATAAAGTTATAGTAGAACATGCTACACATATACTTACTATCATGTTAGTTACAGTTGCCTAGAGTATTTAGTACAGTAACATGCTGTACAGACTTGTAGCCTAGGGTCAATAGGATATATATACCATATAGGTGTATAGTAGGCTATGTCATTTAGGTTTGTGTAAGTGCATTCTATCATATTTGCACAAGGACAAAATTGCCTAATGATGCATTTCTCAAAATGTATCCCTGTAGTTAAGGAGCACATGACTACACACTAATAATTTGTCCTTTACATTTAACCACACATGTATTTTGGTGTTCCTTCAATTATTAGTATATAAATAGAATTGCCTAATTTTTTAAAAATTTAAGTATAATATGCAAACAAAAGTATACAAATTATAAGCATATTGTTTGGTAAATTGTCACAAAGTAAATTTCACGAGAGGCTATACCTTTGTAACCACTATGCAGAGCACTGCCAGCATCCCAGAAGCCCTTGTCCTCCCCACTCCCAATCACTACTGCCTTCATTCTTGCAGGTGACCATCGTCTTGACTTGTAACATTGTGTATTCATTTGCCTGTAGTTGATCTTTATGTAAATGGAATAATAAATAACTTTTGAGTCTGGCTTTATTTGTATAATGTTATATTTATGATTCATCCATATTTTTGTGTACAGTTGATTTTTTTTCATTTCTGTTGCTATAAGAATATTCTAATGTATAACTATATTTCACTGTCCATTCAGTGTTTGATGGATGTCTGGATTTTTCCACTCTCTGGCTCTTAAGCATTATGCTGCTGTGAATATAGTCTTTTGCATGTCTCTTTGTACATATAGGCACACTTCTTTTTTTTTAATATTATATACCTAGGAGTGTAATTGTTATGTTATATTTTTGTAGGCATTCGTTCACCTTTCATTGATATAGCCAAAAACTCAGTACCAATGTATACTCTCATTAGGCGGTTTTAAGAGTTACAATTTGTCCACATCCTTGACAGCGCTAGTATAGTCAGTTTTCCATTTTGACTATTTTAGTGGATCTGTGGTAGTATTTAATTATGGTTTTGATTTGTATTTTCCTAATGACTTAAAATGTTCAGCACATTTTTATATGCTGTTGGCCCTTTGGATATCCTCTTTAGTGAAATACACATTTCAGTTTTATGCCAAATTTTTCTTTGCTGTGGATCTATTATATTCTTATTTATTTGTGCGAGTACATGAAATTTTCTGAATACAAATCTTGTATTTTTGTGGATGTATATGTATGTAATCTCTTCTTTCATTTTATCTTTTCTCTCTTAATGGCTTTATTTGAGAAGAAGTTATGAATTTTAATAAAATCCAATCTGTTGCATTTTTCCTTTTGGTTAGTGCTTTTTATGTTCTTTTTGTGTCCTTGCCTACCACAAGATCATGAGGATCTTCTCTAGTTTTCTTCTAAAAGTTTTATTGTTTTTACTTGTACATTTTGAGCTGCAATTTACCTGGAATTGATTTTAGCATATGGGTGAGATTCTTTTGTTTTGTCTAGAGACATAACCAACTGATGCAGCACTATTTATTGAAAAACCATTCTTTCCCCCACTGAATTGTTAGTATGTCTTGGTTGAGAATCAGCTAATTGTTTATGTGTAGGTCTGGACATTATTGTGTTCATTCAGTCATTTATCAGTAGTGTACTGTCTTATTTACTTAATCAATAATTTATAATAGATCCTGCTGTCTGGTAATGGAATTTCTCCAGCCTTGTTGTTTATTGAGATTGCCTTTGTTTTTCTAAAGCCCTTTACATTTACCTATAAATTTTGGAATAAGCTTACAAATTTCCAAAAAGCAACAAAAACCTGCTTGAATTATGATTTAAGTCTATAGATCATTTTGGAGAAAGTTGATATCTATTCAGTATTTGAATTTTTCAATCATGAATTTAGTTTATTTCTTTATTTATTTTTCATTTCTGTCAGTAATGTTTTATAGTTTTCAGTGTGAAGGTTTTATCTTTTTAAAGACTTATTCATAGGTATTTAATGTTTTTGGTATAATTTAAGTGGCGTCTCATTATTTATTTATTTATCTATCTATTTATTTATTTATTTATTTATTATGGGTGTGTGTGGTGTGTGATTTTATTTTAATTAGTTTCAAGTATATAGTACATTGGTTAGACATCTATATAGTTCATAAAACTATCCCTCCAGTTTTTCCTGCCCCCCGACCCTTCATCTAGTTAACATTAATGCGGAATGCAATCCCTTTGCCACCCTCTTTATCCCTGTGATCATCTATCAGCTACTAATTTGTACTTCTTTAACCCTTCACCCCATTCTTCCAGTTACCTAATCCCCGCCCCCTCTGTCTATCACCAATTGTTCGTTATATTTTGAGTCTGTTTTTGGTTAGTTTGTTCTTTTTTATTCCTTAGATTCCACATATAAGTGAAATCATATAGTGTTTATCTTTCTCCGTCTGACTTAAATATCTTCTAGGTCCATCAAAGCAATAACTTTTTCCATTTCTTCCTTTTAATCTGTGTGTGTCTTTTAATCTGAAGTGAGTTTCTTGTAGGCAACATGTAGGGGTCTTGTTTTCTTATCCATTCATCCACTCTATCTTTTAGTTGGAGCACTTAATTCTTTTCCATTTGAGGTATGCATTGATAGGATTGTAATTGTTATCATTCTTTATTTCTGTTTTTGATACATGCTTTTTTCTTAAAGAAGTCCCTCTAACATTTCCTGTAATACTGGCTTGGTGATAAATCCCTTTAGCTTATTTTTGTCTGGGAAGCTCTTTATCTGTCTTTCAACTCTAAATGATATCTTTGTTGGATAAAGTATCCTTGGTTGTAGATCCTGGGTATTCATCCTGTCCAATATTTTTTTGCCAAGCCCTTCTGTCCTGCGTAATTTCTTTTGAGAAATCAGTTGCCAGTCTTCTGGGTATTCCCTTATAAGTAATTATCTGTTTTTCTCTCATTGCATTTAATATTCTTTCTTTTATTTAACTTTTGACATTTTAATTATGATGTGTCTTGGTGTGAGCCTCTTTGGATCTCTGATTTTTGGAATCCTCTGAGCTTCCTGGGGTTTTATGTCCATTTCCTTCACCAGGTTAGGGAAGTTTTCCATTATTATTTCTTCAAACAGCTGCTCAACATCTTGATTTTCTTCAGTTATGGTGATCAGACAGATATTTGGACCCTTAATAGTGTCCCATATGCTCCTTAAATTATTTTTATAGTCTTGGCATCTTTTTTCTTGCCATTCTGCTTACGTGTTCTTGGCTTTCTCATCCTCTAGTTAGGGCATTTGATTCTTTTCTTTATTCACTTTGTTTATTCCTTTGTTTATTCCATTTAATAAATTTCTCATTTCAGATGTGTTCTTCATTTCAGACTGGTTCCCTTTTATAATTCCTATTTCCATTTTTATGTGTTTTTTTTTTCTTTTTGTTGATGTTCTCTACACTTCCCAAAAGTTCATTGAGCATCTTTATAATTAGTGTTTTGAACTTTGTATTTGTTAGATTACTTGACTCCATTATTTCTGGATCTCTCTTCTGTTCTCTCATATGGTTTCTGCTTCTTTGTCTTCCCATTGTGCCTGCCTTTCTGTGTCTGTTTCTATGTACTAAGCAAAGCTCCTAAGTCTCATGGTCTTATTAGTGTGTATTTGTGAAGTAGGTGTCCGGTAGCACAGTCCTGAGAGGGGTTCAGCTCCAGGCCAAACTTAGCTTAAGCTTCTACCCGCTCTGGAGCCACCTGTTAAGTTTCAGCAAGCAATCCACAGATGCTGTGCTTATAGTTGCCTCAAAAGGCCACACCAGAAACTGTGGCCTGTTGCCTCCAGTGTGAGTCTAGGCGCTGCTCAGGAGGGATCACCTGACTCACTGAGAATACACCTGGATGTGACTTGGGTGGGGCTGCGAGTTGGGAGAGGCAGGGTTTCAGGGCATCCCCTGGGCGGAGCTATCTCTGTTATCCAGTTTGATGACGTCACAGCTATGGCGGTGCTGTGGCGCACTGGTAGTGGGGAGGGCTCAACAGGGAACGATGGATACCGCCGGCACTTCTGTACAAAGCAAGTCTCTCCTCAGTCCTCACTCCAACGTGTCTCCCTGTAAGTCCCTGGTGCCCCCTGCACAGAGCCGAATCAGCACTGGTGCTCAGAGCAAGCAGGTCCATCACCAGGAAAATCTGCTCGCGGACGTGGCCCCTTTAAGAGGTGTCTGCTGCTGCTGCTGCAGCCTCCATCTCAGCGGTTTGGTCCCAGGCAGCCTCGCGTCCTCGCCCCTTCTTACCTTCTACTGTTGCCGTGTGATTTCTTAGATTTCTCCCTAGCTGTGTGGCTTGTTCATCTAGATGCCATGCAATTTTTCTTGCTGTTTGCTCCTTGTCACAACTTTGATTTGGTCACCAGGGGGATGAGCAGAGCCTCTATCATCTATGCCATTTTTTCTTTTTTTTTTACCTCAGTGGTATCCTATTTTAAAATGTCAATTTGTATTTATTTGTTGCTGGTATATAAAAATGCAACTGATTGTAATACATTGCTCTTGTATCCAGTGATTTGTTATATTCACTTTGTATACATTTTAAAAATTGAGATATAATTAACTTATGACGTAATTCATCCTTTTAAAATGTACAGTTTAATGAGTTTTGACAAACATGTATATAGTCACTTAGCCATCACTTCAGTCTATATATAGAACATTTTCTTCACCCCCAAAAGTTCCTCTGCCTCTTTGTAGCAAATTATTTCCCCTTTACCCTAAGGCCCTGAGAAATACCAATCTCTTTTATGTCCCTAAAGTTTTGCCTTTTCTAAAATGCCAGGTAAATGGAGTTATACAAATTATACAGTATGTAGTCCTTTGTATCTGTCTTCTTTCACTTAGCACAGTGCTTTTGATATTTGTCCATGTCGCTACATTTATCAGTAGTTCGTTCATTTTTATTGCTGAGCAGTATTCTATATTATGGCTATACTACAATTTGTATATCCATTCACATATTTATAGGAAACTGGACTGTCTCCAGTTTTTAGTTATGGATAAAGCTACTATGAACATGGGCTCAGATTTTTGTATAGCCATATATTTTCATTTCTCTTGGATAAAATACCCAGGAGTAGAATTGCTGAGTCATATGGCCAGTGTATGCTTAAACATATAAGAAATAGCCAAACTGCTTTTTCAAATGGCTACACCATGTTGTAATCTATGAGAGGTCCATTTATTCTGTTCAGTCTTCAACTTGTTTTTAAGACTGAGTGGCAACTTCAGAGCTCTTTACAAGTGGAGCTGGAAAGTGGAAGTCAATTTCATTTTAATGAAATCATACAATATGTGACCTTTTATGATGGACTTCTTACACTTAGCAAATTTTCAAGTTTTATCCATGGTTAGTACCTCATTCCTTTTTATTGCCAAATAATATTCCATTGTATGGACATGCCACCTTTTCCCCCCATTTATCAATTGATTGACATCTGGGATTTTTCCACTTTCTGGCTTTTAGGAATAATAGTGCTATAAAACAATCATGTACATGTTTTTGTGTGGACATATGTTTTCATCTTTTGTGGATATATACCTAGGAGTGGAGTTGCTGGGTCAGCTGGTAACTCTCTTTGAATATTGTGAAGAACCGCCGGACTATTTTACACTGTGGTTACAACATTTTACATCCCACTAGTAGTGTGTGAGGGTTCCAGTTTCTCCGCATTGTTGCCAGCACTTGTTATTTTGTTGTTTCTATTACAGACATCCTTGAGGATGTTATTTGGTATGTCATTGTGGTTTTGATTTGCGTTACTTTTTTTAGTCTTTTAATATTAAACCCACCATATCTTAGCAAGTAATATATTCATTTTATGTAATGTGATTAATTACTGACTTGTTTGAATAACATTCTTTCATTAGCCTTGTAATTTCTATGGGAACTGTGATGATGTCCTGTCTTTCACTTTTGATATTAGAAATGTGTCTTCTCTCTCTCTCTCTTTTTTTTCTTAATTGGTTTATCTACAGGTTATCAATTTTATTGATTTTTCCAAAGAACCAGCTTTCAGTTTCAGTGATTTTTTTTCTTAATTTTTTTGTCTGATTTATATTCCATTGAATTGCATTGTTATTCTTATTATTTCTAATCTACTTTCTTTTAGGTTTAATTTGGTCTTTTTTTCTAGCTTATTATGGTGGAAGCTTAGAGAATTAATTTCAGATTGTTCTTTTAATGTATTTAAAACTATAGATTTCCTTCTGAGTACTGTTTTACCTTCATCCACAAACGCCGATATGTTGTATTTTTTCTTTTTCATTCAGTTAAAATATTTTCTAATTTTTCTTTTGATTTCTTCTTTGACCTATGGGTTATTTAGAACTGTTTTCAATTTCCAAATATTTGGATATTTTCCAGATATCTTTCTATTATTCATTTCTAATTTGATTCCATTATACCAATTTTGTATGAATTTAAATCATTTACATTTATTGAGACTTGTTTTATAACTCAGCATCAGGTCTTCCTTGGTGAATGTTGCATAAACAGTGGACAATTTTGCTTTTTTTCATTCAATGTCTATAAATGTTAGTATGTAAAATTGCTTAATAGAATACTCACGTCTTCTACATATTTACTGATACCGTGTTTGTTGTTCTACCAATGACTGAGAAGATTATCGAAATAGGCAAGTATATATATGTTTTAACAATTTTCAGTTTTCCTTATTTTTTGTGATTAGGTGTATGTGGATTTAGTATTATGTCTTGATAAGTTAACCTATTTGTTATTATGAAATATTTGTCTTTGTCTCTGGTAATAGTCCTTGTCAGAAAATCTGCTTTATCTGATATTAATATAGCCACTCCATTATCTCAGTTCACTCTTTTTCTGTAAACCTGTTGTGTCACTATATTTAAACTGTTTTTATTTTTGTAAGTAGTATGAGGTTTGAATTTGCTTTTTAAATTTAATTTAATAATATATACCATTAAATTGTAGGATTTAAACCATTTCATTTTATCTAATCTCTTTGGTTGGGTTTAAGTCTCCCATCTTGTTCTTTGTTTTCTGATTGTTCTATTCATTCTTTGTTTTTTCTTTCCTTTCTTGCTTTCTTTTGGAGTGAGTGTTTTCTATTTTACCTACACTTTTGGCTTATTAGCTATACCTCTGTTTAATTTAGTTTCCTGGATTATTCTAGAGCTTACCATATTGCATCTTAAACTAACACTGTCTACTTTCAAATAATATGTTACATGTGTAATGTAAGGGCCTTACAACACCGATCCTGTTTTGTTTTTGTCATAGATTTTCCTTCTATATATGTTATAAACCCCATAATACCTCATTACCATTTTTGCTTTAAACTGTCAGTTTTCTTTTAAATAAAATAAAAAATGAAAAACTGTATGCGTCTACACATTTACCATTTCTAGTATTCTACATGTCTTTGCTAAGATCCACTTAATGTTATCTTCTTTTGGCCTGAAAAATTTATTTAATATTTCTTTTAGTATAGATGTACTGTTGAGACAAATTCTCTCAGCTTTTGTCTGAAAATGTCTTAATTTTGCATTCTTTTAAAAAACTATTTGGAAATAATTTTGAACTTGAGGGAAAGTTGAAACACTTTCATAAAGAGCACATACATGTCCTTTACACAGATTTACCTATTAACATTTGCCTCATTTGCTTTATGAATTACTGTTTCTTTTTCTGTGTATGAACGTATATGTGTTTGTATGTGTCCATCTTTATACACATATATTTTCTTAAACCATCTGAGATAAGATGTGTAGTCTTAACTCTTTACCCTTAAATACTTCATTGTGTATTTCTTAAGAAAAAGGATACTCTTTTTTATTGCCATAGTTATTATCAATTTTAGTAAATTCATCTTTGTTACAGTACTTTAATCTATCATCTCTATTCCAGTTTCAGCAGTGGCCCCAATAATGGCCTTTATAGATTTTTTCCCCCTCTAGTACATGATCTAATCTTGGATCACATACTGCATTAAATTGTAATATCCTTTCAATCTCTTTTAATCTCTTTCAATCTGGAACAATTCCTCAGCCTGCCTTTTTTTTTTTTAAGACATTAGCATTTTAAAAGAATACAGTCTTTGTTGTTTTATTCTAAATAGAATGTTTCTCATTTGGATTTTGTCTAATGTCCCCCTGTAATAACATTCATGTTGTATATTCCTAGAGAGAACACTATGTAAGTGACGTTTTGTCTCTCTTAATATATCAGTTACATTCAGAGGTATTTAACATCTGTGCCCCTCATTTGTGATGGCAGGTTTGATCACCTTGTCAATTTCTCCATTGTATAGTTTCCCCCTTGCTACTAGTAAGAAATCTGTAAAGAGACACTTTAATACCATGTAAATATCCTAAACCTCATCAAAAATTCACCCCTATATTTAACATTGTTTGGTAATTCTACTTGAACTAATCTTTTCTGCAATAGTTGCAAATCGATGATTTTCTAACTTCAGCACTCCTTCCACATTTGCCAGTTGCCACTTTTAGGGTTCTGAAAACAAGAGCCCACTCTTGTTTTTTTTCCCTTTGTCTATTATCAGTGTAAATTCACAGATTTGTAACTTATTCCACCCTTAATTATTTTGATGTTTATGTTTTTCCAGATTTGGCCAATGGGAGTTTCTTTGTTCTGGTTCTTGGGCCTTGTGACATGCCTCCATTATTTTTATTAAATTTTTTTACTTTTTTTTTTATTAGTTTCAAGTATACAGTACATTGATTAGACATTATATAGTTTATAAAACGATCCCCCTAATTGCTTTTTCTCTTCTGGTTTTTCACTTAGCCAATATATTAGGGCTAGCTGCATTTCCTATGCCATGCTCTTCATCCTTGTGACCATCTATCAACTACTAATTTGTATTTCTTTAACGCTTTATCCCATTCTCCCAGGCCCCCAAACCCCATTTCCTCTCTGTCACCAAATTTTTTTCTATATTTGAGTCAGTTTTTGATTAGTTTGTTCTTTTTGTTCCTTAGATTCCACATATAAGTAAAATCATGTAGTATTTATCTTTCTCTCCTACCGTGTAGCAAGGCAGTGTGGGCTCATCTTGTCCTTCCCTGCCTCAGTCCTGCAATCAGCCATTTTCCCTGGGGGGAAACCAAGATATGGTGCCTTTGCTTCCAGGATCTTTAAGCAGCTAGAGCTCAGGAATATATGCATACAAAGTACATATATACATAGACACGTACATCTATTTACATTTATATGTATTAGAAATCATGAGAATATACCAGTATCTCGACTTTCAGTCCAGGCCCATGGAGTTCTTCATTAATTTTATTCTATATTTGCATTTCCCTTCTACAAGGAGAACCTTCTCTCCCCGTAGCATCAGCGCATTTGTTCAGTTCTATAATACATTTAAAATGCTTTCAGAATTGTTCCATCTGCATACTAGTACACCACTGCAAAACAGACCTGCATATAAGAAAGTATTCTGGAATTTTTTTAGTCCTCCCTACCCAGCCTCCCCCTGGGCCTGGACTGAGGGCACTTAGTCAAATATTGTGTTCATGAGTTCCTTTTTTTTCTTCCTTCATTGTGGTTATCTTATTTATTTGAAATACAGTAGAGTTCATTTGATTTACTTTGTTTCTATTTTTTTTGTTATTTAGTAACCCTCTTTTATATGTAAGAAATTAATAGCAAATATAACATTTAAAGTAACTTAAAAAACATTTTTATAATGGACCTATTGCTGTCATAAAAGTATTACATACAGTATCAGTTCTGTTTTCTTTGTTTTCCTACTTGCTTTTTGAACTATTTTTATGATGGTAGCTTTAAAATTCTTGTCAGATAATTCCAACATCTCAATCATCTCAGTGTTGGCATCTGTTGATTGTCTTTTCTCATTCAAGTTGTGGTTTTCCTGCTTCTTATTATGATACGTGGCTTTATTGTATCCTAGACATTTCGAGTGTTATATTATGAGATTTTTAGATCTTCATATATTTTGTTTTAGCAGGCAGTCATCCTGTTTAGATATAGCATGTGGAGCCTGGCCTACTTTTGTGGGCTGTGGTTCTAATGACAACTTAATTTTCAGAGCCCATGCAGTATTATTCTGGTCTGCATCATTTAATTGCACCCTGAGGCCGCTCTGAAAACCTGGTATTTTTGGTTTAGCTCTCAAACTTTTGTCATATTAATTATATAGACAATTGGTCAGGGGTATGTATAGGATTACCTGCACAGGTGTAAAGAATTTTCTCTAGGGTTCTTCTCTTTGAGATCCTTCCTCCGGTCAGTAGCTAAGAGATTGAGGGTACTATCTGCCACCGCAGGGTGAGGGGTAAAAGTCTAGGTCTCCACTGATACTGTGTTGGCAGGAGAGGAAATCTGACCCCAAGGGTCCTGCTACTACTGGGTGGTTGCGGGTAGGGGGTGTGGAAGTCCACACTCACTTATTCTCTGAAACTGCGGGAGATTGGAAGCATCAACAGTGTTTAGCTGGAGTAAGTCAAGTGTTGTCAAAAAGATTTCTGATCTCCCCCTTTCACAGTCCTTTGCTTAGAGAGAATAAGCTTTCCTGTGGCTTTTGTTTCTCCCTGTGCCTATTGGTGCTTCTGGGTTGCAGGCTTCACCAGATCCCAGTCTGGGATATATAGACGATAAAAGAAAATTCAAAGAATGCAGCACAGTTGTTTCTCAAATTTTGAAATTTTAAGGTCTTTAGCCAGTCCATTTTCCTCCTTCCACCCTGCAGAGTTCTCTTATCATTGTCTATGATATTATGTCCATGGTGTTTGATTATACTTAGTGGGGAAGAATATGAGAAACAGGAAGAGAAATGAGTCTGGTCCATCTTGTTTGGAACC
Organism: Macroglossus sobrinus; assembly: GCA_004027375.1. Classification (NCBI taxonomy): domain Eukaryota; kingdom Metazoa; phylum Chordata; class Mammalia; order Chiroptera; family Pteropodidae; genus Macroglossus; species Macroglossus sobrinus. Next base: position 235,288 of record PVKZ01001641.1, read on the forward strand.
AGAAATTCTTGTTTTTGTATTTTTAATTTCTGTTTTAAGTGCAAACACATTTGGGATTATTCTGTCTTCTTGGTGAATTGACCACTTTATATAATTTATCTCCCTTTATCCCTGATAACATTTATTGTTCTGAAGTCTCTTGTGCCTCGTATTAATACAGCTATTATAGATTTATTTTCATTACTGTTTATATGATACATCTCTCTACTTTATTTTGAACCTTTGTCTTTTATTTAAAATGATTACTTATTGAAAACATATAGTTTGGCCTTTCCTTTTTTATCTAGTCTTCATTCTTATTGGTGCTTTTAGAACATCTACATTTAATGTAATTATGATACAGTTGACCTTTACTATAACATATTGCTAGCTGTTTTCTGTTTGTTGTATATGCTTTTTGTTCCTTTTATCCTTTCTTTTTTTTGTCTATTGGATTATTTTTATTACATTTTAATTCTACTATTGGTTTATTACTATTTTAAAAAAGAGGTGAAATAATAAATCAGGTTTATAATATGCACCTTTAATTAGTCACAGTCTACCTTCAAATAATATACTGCTTCAATTGTAGCATAAGAACCTTACAATAGTATACTTCTAATTCCTAATTCTTTATACTGTTGTCATAAATTTTATATTTTACATAGGCCGTTAACACAATGCATTGATTTTTTTTCTTTAAACAGTTATCTTTTATTTTCTTAAAAATAAAAAAATGTTTTATATTTACATTCATTTCTAGAACTCTTTATTTCTCATAGAGACGAGATTCTGTTTTTATAGTTCTTCTGCCTGAAGAATTTTCTTTAACACTTTTTGTAGTATAGGTCTGCTAATAATACATTCTCTCAGTTTTTGTTTGCCTCAGAAAATTTTTATTTCTTTTACTTTGAAAAAATATTTCCCTTCATATAGAATTCTAGATTGGCAGGTTTTTTTATCCCAACACTTTAAATTCGTCTCTCCTTTGTCTTCTGGTTTGAATAGTTTTTGATGAGAAGCATGATGCACTGCTTGATTTTGTGTGTGGTGGGGTTTACTATTCTCTGGCTTCAGGATTTTTTCTGTATGTTTTTGTGTATGTATGTTGTTTTGTATTTATCCTGCTTGTTGTTCTTTGAGCTTCTTGCTTTTGTAGTATGATTTCTTTTATTATATTTGGCAAATTCTGGCCATTAGGTCTTCTCCCTTTTGTCGTCGTCTTCTCATATATCTATTACATTTATGATAATGTTTCACAACTCTTAGATGCTCTGTTCTGCTTTTTTTCCTTTCTTTCATTCCTCTGTTTCTGTTTGGGTTATACAATCAGTCCCATTTCATGTTCACTGATTCTTTACTTAGCTGGATCAAGTTATATCTGTTAATTAAAAAAAATTAACATTTCTATTTTATTCTTCTTGATGGTTTTATCTCTCACTTGTAATGCCTCATCTGTTCATGTGTGTTGTTCATTTATTCCACTAGATAGTTTAGTGTCTTAATCAAAGTTATTTAAAATTCCGTATCTGATAGTTCTAACATCTGGATGATATCTGAGTTTGGTTTTGTTATTGTATGTTTGTGTGCTTGGTCTTAGATCTTGTAAATTTTGGTTGAAAGCCAGACTTTATATGTTAGAATCTAAACATGGAAATAGTGTTTGTGTCAAAGAAAATGGACCTATCTTCTCTGCTGCTAGGTCTTTATTATTGTGTGGGGTTGACTTGCTTTGAGTTTTGTTGTTGCTGTGATTGCCCTCAGTTTACCACCAGTTTCATATATCTTGTGTTTTAGGTATGTAGCTGAGTTGCCAGAAATTTGTTTGTTTTTCAAGTGTACCTGTATCACTGACATGTAGGATTTCCTTGTGGGCCTTCCCTCATAGAATCTCTCCATGCTCTCTTCTCTCCTGGTAGATTATGGTTACTTGTCCTTGGAGCATGTTAGCTCACAAATAGGGGACATGGGATGATTCTCTGTTATTCTATTTTAGCCTTAGTCTTAGGCAGACTCTTTGATCCTGGCTCTCAGGGTGTGTCTCTCTCAGTGGTCCTTCTCCTTTCCAAGTAGCAGGGGTCCTCTAGTGGTCTGGGCCTGGGATGATTTCCTGAACCTCTTGCAGGTTTTCTTTGTTTCCTTCTCTCAGCAGCAGCGGGCCATTTACCTGTGCTCTGGGGACTTCAGTTTTGCTGACCATCCTTCAGTGGCTTAATGCTTTTCTTTCATAAGAGTTAAAGATCTGGTGGGGCTTCATGTCTTTTCTGTAGTGGGGATTGTTCTCCTTTCCGAGGCCTGGATCTGGAGGGATACTTTTTCTAATTTCCTGTTCTTCCCTCAGTAGTTCTTGTGAATGTCCAGTAAAGTCTATAGAAAATAGCCTTGGAATAGGTGTGACTCCCCTTGAGTCTAAGCTTCCCAGGATTTTATACTTTCTTGGTGGTTCACCCTTGGCCTACTGTAATTCATCCAGAAGTTTAGCTGAACTCTTCTTACCCAGAGCTAGAGTGGTCCCAGTATTTCTCCTGTGTCAGTTTCTTCTGCCCAGTGTCAGCCAGTTTTCATGACCCTCTCTGTCCTCTAAGGCAGTGGTTCTCAAGCTTTTTGGCACCAGGGACTGATGCTCCTATGAAAATCTAATGCCTGATGATCTGAGGTGGAACTGAGACAATGATGCTAGCTCTAGGGAACAGCTGCAAATACAGATGAAGCTTATTTCATCCACTGCTCACCTGCTGTGCAGCCCGGTTCCTAACAGGCCCCAGACTGGTACCGGTCTGTGGCCTGAGGGTTGGGGACTGCTGCTTTAAGGCACCTGTCTTTCCTTAAATTTTAGGCTAGTTTTATTTGCCCTGTGACTTTAGCTCTGATGGATTCAAGAATAGTTAGTTTTATTACCCAGCCTTTTCTTGTTGTTAGGGTGGAAGTGATATTATTTCCAGCTTTCTACATGAAAAGTCTCCTTGACAGATTTAAGCCCCTAAATTGTATCTATTCCTAGTATAGTTTCTTTAATACCTTAGAAGAGAGTATGCCAGATGTTCTCTATCTTGAATGATACTCATGTTAAAGGATTGGGTGGAATATAAGTGGTCCCTTTGGTGTCCTGTTATACCATGATCCACTAAATTTTTGCTAGCCATTCACACTTACACACAGAAACTATTTACAGTATTTATATTGGTTTTATACTATTAGGAAGGCAAAAGGTACAACATTACCTTTAAATTGAGGTAATTGTATTCTTAAATGATCCTCTTGAGGATTATGGGTTTTATAAAAATCTTTAAAAGGAGATATCAAATTTATACAGAAGTAGAATGAAGGATGTGATTCCCCTCTTATATTTATTGTCCAGCTTACTGACCCATGCTCTATGTGTGTTGTCTGTCATATACATTCCTGTCTTCTGTGGATTATTTTGAAGCAAATTTCAGACATGGTATCTTGTTGTATATAAATATGTGTAGGGGATTGTAGATTTTTATTCTGTACCATCTGTTTTTTAGTTTTAATATGTTGACTTTGGAGGCGGAAAGATAACATTTGCAAATTCCATGCTATTTGCATTCAAAGGCATTTGATGTATGTGACAGTGTATTTCAGATCTTAATGTTTGTGATTGGTAACTACATCTACTAACAACAGTTTTGGAGGCAAGGTCATTTTCCCCTTAGTATTTGTAGACCTCTGTCTCCCCTTGAAAAGTAGCCTGTTATACCACATTTAATATTTTGGATTTTGAGTGGATATCCCCTAAGAATTGAATTCACACTAACAAATTAATTTTCATATTCCATTGAGACTACTGTTTATACCTATATACTCAAAGGAAAGAGTACAGTGACTTTACTGTACTTTCTAGTTATATATTTTAAACTGTTTGCATGTGTAAAACTTCAATGTTTTAACTTATTTTTTAACCTTTTATTTTGAAATAACTTTAGATTTATAGAAAAATAATAAAAATGGGACAGAGTTTATATATACCTGTCACGGCTTCATTATTAACAACTTACATAAGCATAGTACAGTGAGAAAAACCATGTAATTAACTTTGGCTGTATGTCTTTATTTTAACAGCTGCTGAAATAGTTCAAGAAATTGAAAATATGGAGAAGACTAGGATGCGTCTTGAAGCTAGCAAACTCAATGAAAGTGTATGTTATGGTCTATTTCAGTATCTGGGTGGAAAGAAAGGAAAGAAGAGTTAAATACTCTACTAAAATTAAAGCAAGCCAATATTAAATCTGTTCAGTGGGAAACCTGTTGGAATACATTTCTATTTAATGTATTATGGTTTACTAGCATCTCATTTTTAGCACAAATTTTCATCATATTTTGCAGTCTTATAGCACAAAATGTAGTTTATTAATGAGTTGTAGTCCTGTAAAAAAAAGCATATGCTTATACATCAGGTAGACTTGATATTGGTCTTTTCTCTGCTGGTTGCATTTGATAAGCTATTTAATCTCTGTAGCCCTTACCATCTTCATCTGTAAAACTCAGGTGTTGAACTCTCTGATCTCTTAGATCCTCTTTTAGCTCTGACATTCTGCAATTCTATGATTAACAGATCAAGAATTGGGTAATTATAAGAGTTTATGAGGATTGAGTATCTATTGAACTTTTATTGAGGGAATCAGAGACCTGAAGTTCTTCACTATTGTCTTTCTCTAGCGTGATGGTCCAAAACTTGAGGAAAGGATCCCAAAGAAGCAAATAGTCATTGTGTCCTGTGACACTGAAGGAAGTGTTTTGGCTCTTCCAACTAGACTTTTTTCCCCTTAGACCACTGATAATGTGTTTATAAGGAAAAAGCAGCCTTAGGGAGAATGAAGTTTATAATCAGATACTAGAAAAAATGAGATTTTCATTGACTTTATTATTACCCGTGTGCTAACTATAAAATGGAAACTTTAATGAATCATGTAAGTAGATTTCTGATCTTTTAAGTCTAGGATTTTAAAAAGTGAGACTAGAAACTATTTAACATAAATCTTGTATTATTGCATTTTCTCTATTGTTAACATTTGTTATAGACTTGAGGAAGTTAGATTGGAAAAGATAGAAGGCAGACAAGAAGACCTGCCTTATTAATGATCCACTAAATGCCTCCAGCCTTGTAGTTTCAAGTGTTATCTGTTTCATTTTCTACTGATGAGAAATAAATAATGAGTAAAATGTGTACCCATTATGATATTCAAGGGAAGTACATGGGAGTTATTAATGTTTATAGTACTGATTTCTACTTTTATTGTTTTATTAAATTTTTAATTAAGAATTTTTGGATTGTTTTAGGTATTGGTTTTTACGAAGGACCAAACAGAAAAGGAAATAGATGAAATTCACAGTAAATATCGTAAGTTGTATGATGTTTTCTTTATTTGCAAAGAATTTGGGTTGCAATTTTCATCATAAGTACATTTTTTAAATAAATTTTTTATATTAATGTTTGATACAAACTTTTTTTGTTATATTACTACAGAGACTTAATTTTAGTTGTGTATACTCAGACGATGACCTTTTTTATAAGTCTATGTGTCTACTTTTTGATTTGTGACTGACATTCTACTTTGAGTTTACTAAACAATTTGCAAATATTAGTTGCTCTCAAAGCATCTCTGAGAAGAAAATGGGATTAAGATGTAAACATTTATTACTTTACATCCTGTGGTCAGTCTTCTTAATAACAATACATCTGTAAAGAATTTTAGCACTTTTATAACTTGCAAATTTGTGCTAAAAATAGTTTCATTGCCAACTTCTCAACTTGATCACTTCTTTTTCCTTAAATGGCTGTTGTATATATCTTTCCCAGGGCTAGCACATATTTGTTTTATCATTTAGGTGGCTGTTATTCATTGTTTGGATGGTTTTTAGTTTAAATTTAAACAGTTGATAGTTAATAAATGTTGGTTGAATGAATATCCCATTCATGATGTGTTTTAGTTGTGCTAAGAGAATTTTGTGGGGTTTTTTTTTTTAGTTCTTAAGCTTCAAAGGGGCAGATTCAGCAGTGATCTATTTGGGAAGGAAGGATGAAAACCATAATAAGCATTAGGTGTAGGTGTGACGGCCTGTACCTTACTAGAGTAGGAAATGGAGTATTCCACGGACCATAGGCTGAACATCAAAAATCACAACTCTGTTGCTAGAAAGATGAGTATGGTGTGATTCTTTTTGATCATCTTTTGGGAAGCCAAAATGATATTTTTTGAGACAGGAATAAGGAATATTAGATTATCCCTGAATCGGTAAAACCGAGGCCTGCAGCAGTAAGAAATCCAGAAAATTTGTATGGAGAAAAAGTGCTTTAAATTTTTAAAAGGATGGTATCTAACCATGATGACACACTCAGGAAAAAGTGGATTAGATACAGGCAAGAAAATATACAAATATCTATTGCCCATCATTTAAATATATTTTTTTAAAAAACCTTAACTTTACTAAATAAGTCATGTTAAATTAATTAGTTCTAAAATTTCAGTATATACTTCAAAAAAAACCAAACTTTTCAGGTACTTCCTAAAGTTTAAGTGCATTTTAGTTTAGTCAAACATTTTGATTTAGTGTTGGCTCCAAATATACTTTTGATATCTCTTTTTAAAAATATTTTTATTAATGTTTTATATGCATGCAATTTAAAAAATCACATATTTCTACAAAGCTTATTATAAAAAAAAAAAATCTGCCTCCTCTGCCTCCAGTCTGTCTCCATTCACATTCCCTGGAGGTAACAACTGTCAGGTCTTTTGGCTCTTGCTTCGATATTTTGGTAATTGCCTTTCTTTTTATGAAAAGATTGTTCTGCTATTTCTTGAAGTGTTTCAGTTTTTCATGTTAAGTATTGATTGACATCCTAGTATGAAAAACGAAGATTTAGCTCTTTTATACATCCTGACTCCTGTCTTGCCTCCTTCTCATCTAATTAGTCATAATTTTTTATAAGTTTAATATTTAAGCTACGTGGTTTACAGTTTGAGCCAGGCAACATACATATTACGGTTATGAAGAGGAGCAGAATATGCCACCCCCAAAATATGCCACTGTGGCATAAGTATTAATTACTTTCAGCTGAAGGCAATTGACAAGAAGCAGCTGTAAAAACTTTCTACAGTCCCCTTTGCCTAATAGCAGGACATAAATTTACAAAGGTGCCTGTCCTTCCTCTTCTCTATTGGGAGAGATAAATTAGTCTTCATATCAATGGAGCAGACACTGATTTAAATCTACATAACAAACTTTACTCTTGTTTTCCTTGTTTTTTCTAGTTACCTCCTTATACCTGGCCTCCATGCTACTTTTTTTTTTTTTTTTTTTGGTCTACCTGAAGGTTGGTATTTAAGCAAATGCTCTAGGCCACCTCTGAGAATTACTCATTTTTCTCTAGATATCTTCCATGTACACATAAGGTATACATGTTAATAAACTTATGTTTGTGGTGTTTTTTAATCTTGTTAATCTGTCTTTTGTTATAGGAGCCCCAAGAAAAAGCTGAGAGGGTTGGAGGGAAAATTAATTTTTCCTCTACCACAGTTATAATTTCTTTCAGAAAAATATTCTGTTTTTCCTATAATAATAATTTTCTTTTATTTGCTTCATTTCTTTTCTATCTAGCATTGATATATCTCTTAACTTTCCCCCAGAAATGTAAATCACTTTCTAATACATTTAAACACATTGATTTTTATCAGCTCATTATTTTCTCAGGAACATCTTGCCTGAAGCAACCCCCAGCCTCTGTTGCTATTGTCCAATTCTGTTCTGCTTTGGTTTCTCTTTGAGCTTCCTCAATGGCTGATATCCTGGGATTTCCTTTCACCAACCTTCTAGGTATTAGGCACGCCTCTCTCCTGTCAGTTCACTTATTTCAGCATATAACTCTGCCTCTTCTCTTTCCTTGTTTTGGTGGAATATATTTTTCAGGAGACTCTATGAAGAAAAGGATATATGGAGGAATATTTTTTTGAGACCAATACATAACTGGAAATACTCCCTTTGATTATTTGACTGAATATGCAATTTAGTTTAGAAAGGTTTTTCCTTCCATATTTGGAAGGTTTTTTTATTGTTTGCTACTTTCCAACATCGTTATCAACTGTCCTGCTATTCTAGTTCTATATACTTCATATATAACATTTTTTCTTTTCCTGACCTACCCATGTTCAGTTTATTATGTTCTCTCAATCTCTATCTTCTAAATATCTCCTGATTTCATGTATTTTTATTATCTCTCTGTCACTATTCTAGTCACAATTGCTTCCTAGCTAGTCATCCTCTATCTACTGTTGACCTTCTTGATTCATTAACACTCAGAAACCAGACTGTCTTCTAGAATTGGTGAGTCTTTTGATCATACTATTCATGCTTTACTGCCTTCCTGCTATTATGAAAAACTTTCCTGTCACTTTTCAGTACATAAAATCTATATTTTCTATACCTGGAGTTAACCTATTTCTAGCCTCATCTCTTTCCCTTACTCTTTATGTTCTGACCACTCTGGTTATCTTTTGCTTCCTTTATCATGTTCTTTGCTACTATAGGGCCTTTGTTATCCTCTTTTCTCTGTCTGGAATTGTTGCCTCTATTGACTCTGTGACCCTATCTACTTTTCTAGCTCTTAATCAGCTTCATTTCATTTTCCTTGGAAAATTCTTCATGATCTCCCAGACAAGTTAAGGTTTCCTTTTTATATGTACTTTCGTTACCATTAGGACAATCTGAAATTCAGCATTGCCCCAGTAACACTGGGGTGTCCTTGGTTCTTTTTGCCGTTGCAGTAAAGAATTACAGATCAGCGAGATTTAGAAAAAGTAAGACTTATTAAAGTACGTTTCAAGAGAGAAACAGATCATGCCAGAAGGGCTGTAACCACACAGAAGTAAAAGGTATGCAGGGAAGAGGCAGGTTATAGGGAAGAGGGCTATAACTCTGTGGAAGTGGGGAGGTCTGTATTATATTAGGGTCATGATGGGTGGTTACTGGAGTGGTGCTATTTGGGGTCATTTTGATTGACATTTGGCTGATATATAACTTTCTGCCTACTGCACATGCGGTTACCCAGAATTCTGTCTGTTATAATTAGATTCATAAACTTTCCAGCATAGCCATGATATTACAATGATGGTATGTAATGAGGCTGAGGTGAAAAGAAGGTCAGAGTTGTCCTCACTGTACAAGCATTTGTGGCTAGATTAAACCAGTTATTTTATAGCCTTTTTTAGTCCTTTGTTTCTCAAGATGCAGAGATGATTTATAACTATAAAATCGGTGTTTTAGGGAGGTCTTTGGGTGATTTATGGGCTTGGCCATTGTTCCTTTGTTTCCCTGTTGCTCATATCTGTCTACCTACCTAACATATCATCTTGGAGTTTTTCATAGCAGTGTTCCGTTTGTTTATTCAGTACAAATTTTCTGAGTCACTTTCTAGTTGTTGGGAATACAAGAATGAACGAGACAGACTATAAAGCCCAAACCCTTAGAGTTTATATTCTATTAGTATTTTAGAAAGTGCTAAATGAAAACAAAAATAAAACAAGAAAGGGTATAAGAAAGTTGAACTTTTTGATAAGATGACCATAGTAGTTATTAATTGTGTAACTAATTTCTAATTATTTCTAATTAATTTCTAATTATGTGTTTAGTTTGCTAGGGCTTCTAGAACAAAGTACCACACACTGGGACGCTTAAACAACAATTCTGGAGGCTGGAAGTTAAAAATCAAGCTGTCAGGAGAATTTGGTTTATACTTGTTCTAGGCCACTCTCCTTGGCTTCTCTCTTTGACTTTTCACATTATCTTCCCTCTATGGATGTATATGTCCCTTTATAAACACACTAGTCATATTAGATTAGGGCTCACGTTAACAACTTCATTTTAACTTTATTTAATCTCTATAAAATGTTGTTTCCAAATAAGATCACACTCTAAGGTATGGGGAGTTAGAACTTCAACATATGAAATTTGGGGATACCGTTCAACCCATAAGAGTATTTAAAGGTATCTTCTTTCTTTATGAAATAGAGCTCTACAATGAAAGAAGTGTTTTTCTCATGCTCACTGCTTTATCTCTAGGGTCTTAACCATAGTTAGGTCTCAGTACATTTTTGACCAAGTAAATGAATAGATGGAAGATGGGAGGGTCACCATAGTTTTTATCAGAGTCTATCAAACCTTTAAATAATAGGCTAAGAGAAAACAAATGTTTTTCTACATCTCTCAGTATTCTATTTTACTTTACTTTTGAGAAGAAGCTTATGAGCATAGTTCTATCTCCAGGCTAAGGAAGGTATCAGCCATGCTTCAGGCTATCTCTTATCTTCTGACTTGTGAAGACTTTTATTCTACTCATTTACACTTTGTCACTTTTTTAAAGAAAAGTCAGGAAGGCAGAAAGACACATTGTTGAATATATATTCTGTGCCAGGAGTTCCATAGATGTTATTTTTGTAATCCTCTCAAAAACCTTATGAAGCAAGTATTATTTTATTTCATAGAGGAAGAAACCGAGACTCAGAAATTTGTTTTCATAGTTTTGTCTTTTTCAGAATGTCTTATAATTGGAATTATACAGTATGTAGTCTTTTCAGATTGTCTTCTTTCACTTAGTAATATGCATTTAAGGTTCTTCTATGTCTTTTCATGGCTTGACAGCCTTGAATAATCCATTTTTCTGGATGTACCACAGTTCATTCATTAAGTTACCTACTGAAGGGCACCTTACTTGTTTATTTTGACAATTGTGGAAAAAGCTGCTAACATTCATTTACAGGTTTTTGTGTAGACATAAATTTTCGGTTTGGATAAATATTAAGGAGTATGATTGCTGGATAAGGTGTCTTTAGTTTTATAAGAAATTATCTTCCAAAGTATACTATTCTGCATTCCCACCAGCAGTGAGTGAGCATTCCTGCTGCTTACTCCATATCCTCACCAGCATCTGGTGTCATTAGTATTTTGGACTTTTGCCATTCTAATAGGTGTGTAGTGATATCTTGTTGTGTTAATGTGCAAAATGATCTAATGACATGTTGAACATCTTTTCATATGCTTATTTGCCATCTGTATATCTTCTTTAGTGAAGTGTCTTTTCAGACCTTTTTCCCATTTTTTAAATTGACTTTTAAAAGTTCTTCATATATTTTGGATAGTAGTCCTTTATCAGATATGTCTTTTGCAAGTATTTTCTCCTGGTCTGTGGCTTGTTTTTTTATTATCTTGGTAATCTGCCCTAATAAAATTTAAAGCAAGCCTTGAAATGATTCTGTTGACTCCAAGTAGCCTGATAGCCTGCAGAACAAAATACAATGCAGTGTAAGGATAAAACAAAATGTAGCAATGAAGAATATAAAATTAAAAGTATTTAACATTCTATTAAAATTACCAGGAATTCAAAGAAACAGAAAAATAAGATCCATAGAATGGAGAAAAATCAATTAATAGAATCAGACCCAGGAATGACAGAGATGATGAACTTAGTTCACACAAATGTTAAATCAGAATTTACAAATATGCTTCATATTTCAAGAAGAAAGAATAAAGTGGGGTCTTGCGGAGGAAAGAAATGGATGATATAAAAAAGACTCAAATAGTTCCTTATATGACAAACATACCTGAATTAAAAAATACACTGGACGAGGTAAAAACATATTAGGATATATATAGATAACTGAATGAAAATACTTCATATCAATTTTGGATACAGTTAAAACAATATTCAGAGGGAAGTATATAACATTGAATACTTACATTAGAAAAGAGGTTTTAAATTAGTCATCTATGGTTTTACCTTAAGAAATTTGAAAAAGTAGAGCAAATTCCACTCAAAATAAGCAAAATGAAGGTAATATTAAACATAAGAGCAGAATTCAATGAAATTGAAGACAGAAAAATAATAGAGAACATCTGTGAAAGGAAAAGTTACTTCTGTATAAAGATAAGTAAAATTGACAAACCTCTAGCAAGCCTGATCAGGACAAAAAAGAAAATACGAACTACTAATACCAGGAATAAAAGATGGAAACTTAACTAAGTATCCTATGGCTATTAAAAGCATAAATATATGAATGGGACTATTTCAAACCAAAAAAGCTTCTGTACAGAAAAGAAACCATATGTAAAACAAAGAGGTAACCAGTTGAATGGGAGAAGATATTTCCAAGTAATGCTTCCAAAAGGGGGCTGATATCCAAAATATAAAAAGAACTTATACAATTAACGCCCCCCCCCCCACACACTCTAATTAAAATGGGGCAGAGGGCCTGAACTGACATTTCTCCTAAGAAGACATACACAAATGGCCAACAGACATATGAAAAGATGCTCAGTTTCACTAGCCATTAGGGAAATGCAAATCAAAACCACAATGAGATACCACCTCACACCTGTTAGAATGGCTATCATCAACAGGACAAATAATAACTGTTGGAGAGGTTGTAGGGTTAATGGAACCCTCATACACTGCTGGTGGGAATGTAAATTGATACAGCCACTATGGAAAACAGTATGGAGGTTCTTCAAAAAATTAAGAATAGAACTACCATGTGCTCCAGCAATCCCTGTTCTGGGTATCTGCCTCAAAAATTTTAAAACATTTGTCCATAAAGATATATGTACCCCAGTGTTCATTGCAGCATTATTCATGGTGGCCAAGACAGGGAAACAACCAAAGTGCCCTTCGATGATTGGTTAAAAATGTGGTACATATATACAGTGGTATATTACTCAGCCATGAGAAAAGATGAAATACTGCCATTTATGACAACATGGATGGATTTTGAGATTATGGTAAGTGAAATAAGTCAGAAAACGTTGATAGCCATGAGATTTCACTCATGTGTGGGATAGAAAACAAAGCAACACAAAAATAATACAAACAGTCTCATGGACATGGGCATGAAAGTAGGGGAGGAGGAAGTTAAAGTTAAAAGGGGCCAATTATATGATGACAGGAAATTTAACTTTGGATGGGGAACACATAGTGCAATATGCATATGATGTATTGAATTGTACCTTTGAAACATAATTTTTTAACCAATGTCACCCCAATAAATTGAATTAAATTAATACACATACAGAAAAAAATAATAAGAGAATATTATGAATAATTTTATGCCAGTAAGTTTGAGAACATACACGAAATGGATGAATTTCTTAAAAGACACAAATTACGAAACTTTACTCAAGAAGAAATAGGTAAGCTGAATAGCCCTGTATCTATTATATAAATTGAATTTGCATTCCCAGGAAGAAAACTCCAGATTGAAATGGCTTCACTGGTAAATTCAGTGAAACACATAAGGAGGGAAAAATACCAGTTTTACACAAATTCTTCTAGAAAACTTAAATGGGATACTTTCTATCACATTTTATGAGGCCAAAGTTTCCAGGAAACTTTTATATGTGGTGTGAATCATAAAAGAAAAATATGAAAGAAAATGATAAATTACTTCATTGAAATAAGAAGTTTTTTTCAGAAGACAAATATCAAAATGAAAAAGCAAGCCACAGATTACAAGAAAATACCGTAAAATTTATATTTGTCTAAGTATAGCACCTATGTTATATAAAGAACTCTTACCTTTCAATAATGTGTCATATTTTTAAAAAAGACAAAAGATTTAAACATTCTTCAGCAAAGAAGATATTTAGACACCAAATAACCACATTAAAAAATATAGTTAGTCTTATTCCTCATTAGTCTTTAGGGCAATATAAATGAAAATGACAATGAAATAATACTAAACACTTATTTTTATGGAAGAAAATAAAATAGGACAGGTCCAAGTGCAGACTAGGATATAGGACAAATGGAACTTACGCATTGCTGGTGAAAATGCCAAATGATACATTCACTTAAGTAAACCGTTTAGCAATTTGTTATAAAGTCAATCATAGACTTACCATCCATTGTACTCCTATTTACCCAAGAGAAATGAAAGCATATATCTACACAGATCTTTTAAATCAGTTTTATTGAGACATAATTTACAAAAACAAAATTCACCAGTTGTAAATTAACAGTTTAAGGAGTGTTATAGTCAAATGATATAGCAGCTTATTCATATTATCCTAAACTGAAACAGCCTAAATATTCATAAATACATCGTAATTCATCTATCCATATACAATGAAATAGTGCTTAGCAATAAAAAAGAATTAACTCCTGACATATGAAACATGAGTGAATCTCAGAAACATTATGCTAAGAGAAAGCCAAACTAAAAAGGTAGCATACTGTGTGATTCCATTTATATAAAGTTATAGAAAAGGCAAAAATATGGTAACAGAAAGCAGATTGGTACTGCCAGGAGCTGTGGGTGGTTAAAAAAAGGTGGGGGGCTGACTACAAAGGTTCATAAAGGAACTATTGGCAGATTTAAATTTTCTTTTTCAAGATTGTATTTGTAGTTACACGACTATACATTAAAAAATAGTTCACTTAAAATTGATGAGTTTTTTGTGTGTAAATTATTTCTCAATAAGTCTGATTTAAAAAATTTGTGAGGAGTGGCATTCTTTTGTTTTGCAGATCTCTTTAATGTCTTGTTGAATAAGATATCTTGATTTTCTTATCAGCTTCTGCTTTTAAACTTTTGCCATGTGTTGTTTTGCTTAAAGTGTATGAAAAATATCTAGCCTGTGGATAGAAAATTGAAAAGTGTTTCAATAGATTTTTTAGATACTTGTGTATATTCTTTGAAAGTACACTGTGATATAGCAGTGTTATTTTAGAAAGGTTAGTTACAATGGAATTTGAGATCATATTAATGAAGTTTTTGTACTTTATTACATTAAAATCCACTGGCCTGTCATGTACTTTGAATGAACCTTAACATTATTTGTTGGTTATTTGGAAAATAATGGTTCATTGAGTTCCAAGTTTTTGCATATTTCGTTTATATATTATAATACTAAAAAATAGCATTCCTTAATATCACCAGTGATCTCATCAGAAAAGTTAAGTATTTGGAAGCTGTCAAGTTTGCTCACAGTGGTGAATGAAAAAGTATCAGTAGCATCACTATAGAGGGATTGAGTCCGTACCACTCCTGGGAGAGCCTGGTTTTGGTCTTACGTACCCGTGCATTCATGGGCAGACCCACAGATTCTCTGGCTGTAAAAGCTGGTCAAAAAAGAGTAGTTAAAATGGTCAGAGAGTGAAGGGCTTACCTTGTTACTAGAAAGATTATGGTATTTTAACTTAGAGTGGCAGAAAGGATGGAATGATTCAAATATTAAAAATCTTGAAGAATATGAGTTGGTTGAATGTGGGCTTATTCATCAGCCCCCACAACTATCTGAGCCACCTAAAATTTTAAAGAAGTAAATTCAGGGTATCTAACCAGTAGAACTGAGATTTTAAACTCTAAAGTACTCTTTGATAAATGGCAGAACTCCTAAAATAAGGTGAAGAGATGAGTGGGAACAGGTTCGTTAGTCATAATCTCTTGGCATTGTTCTTCTTTCCTTTTTTTTTTTTTTTTTTTTTTTTTAGTAAAGCCCAGTGATTTGACATTTATATATCTTATGTAATTGTCCTTTTTTAAAGAAGAGGTTATTGAACTTCTTGGGCCAAAGTCAGAGCAGTGGCTGCCATTTACTTCTTCATTTCCAGCCTAGGTATAGGAGTAATTAGATTTAAAAAAGAAAATCTCTGTAAACTGGGATTTTATTACTTCAGGAGATAAAGTCATTAAACCTCCCTAACTGTTAATGAGATTACTTTAAGCAAGTTTCTTGTGTAATTCTTAAATCCACAGTCTGTAGGTACACAGTGGAGTGGCTTCATTAGGAAAGTGACCTAGACCAGGTCTAACTAAATTACGGAGATCCTGTAGTGCTATGTTAACCCTTATCCAACAGAAACTGTGATGGTGTTAGCTCATTGATTCTGGGGAGCTTAAAAAATACAAAGTACTTATCCTAAAATTCATGGAGTTAAATAGTACTTAAAAGAAATCAATCACCTGGCTTATATTTTAGTCTCTAAACTGTTTCTAAAGAACTGACTTTTTCCAGTAATCTTTATGGCCAACTTTCTTATGCTAAAATTTTAACCAGTCTATTATTTAAAATTTACCAGACATTTTACAACCCAACATATTAGTTTCACTGAGACTTTTCATACACATACCACACACATGAATATTTTGAAATTCGCAGATGTCTTCCTAATGTCCAGAGACCAGTCACATTTATTGATCAGGAATATTAAAATGAATGTGCAAATGAGGCAAAATTGGCTTCTTCCACAGTAGGGGAGGAAGTCAGTTGAAGTTCACCAGCCAGGATATTGCATATCTAAACAAGAAATATTTTCCATTGCCAACACTTACCTACAATTTATAGAGCTGTAGCATAACTCAAAGGCAGTGCATGGCTGGAATCCTGAAAAGGTCACCCTAGAAAATGCATAGTTTTCACTTGAAGCACCATTTGAAAACAGTCTCAAAACTTTGTTTTAATCATGTGCAGTATGATTTCTTTCTAAAATATATTTTTCTATGGGATCTGTAACATTATTTTGAACCATGGCTTCAGTAAAGTGTAACCTTAGCTATTTGAACTATGGTTCAGAGTCACAAATAGATGTCCTCAAGTAATGCTCTAACAATGACTAGCTACTCTTTATGGGGCAAATTAATATACATTACTAATGGTGACCTAGAGGCCAGGCATACATTATTTTCAGAGGTATGTAAGTAGTAATAAATTCAGATTGATGTGATTAGAGCATCCTCAGATGAAGTAGATTGGTCGTAGAGGTAAGATTTTCAAATATTAAAGGGTTTCTGATAGGAAACAGGCGACAAATATGAAGGAAAAGGGGGGATTGAAACATATTCGTTGTATTTATAACCCAACTTTCCTAGTGGTGTTTGCTTTTATATATTTAATTAATATTCTTCATCTTAGTATTCTTTTGTGTCTTTCGGATATTTAAGAAAGCCATATTTTTCATGCTCTGTCAAAAGCCTTTCTAGAGTGTGGGTTTTGGGAAGAAACCTGCAGTAGCAAATTAAGAATGTCATGTTTCCATGTTTGTATCTGAAGAAGGGAGATGATAAAAAGGAAAGGCTTCCACAATCTTCCAGCCCCTTGTATTCTTTTGCTTACCAGTTTTTAAACTTATTGCAAGTGATTCCCAAGGGTGCTATTCTTGAGCAAGCTTGTATACTGTTTGTCCATTGTGCATATATAACTTCTGTAGTCCTTGCTTTACTGAGAAGATCTTCTGAATTTCAGGTAAAAAACATCATAATGAATTTCAGCTTCTGGTGGATCAGGCCAAAAAAGGATACAAGAAAACTGTTGGAATGTCAAAAAAAAAAGTAACAAAAAAAGATGAATCTACAGAAAAACTATTATCCATATGCGTGGGTAAGAGACTTTAATTAAAAACAAATTATATTGAATTCTCTATTTTTAATATACAAAGAAAATTAAACCAAAGGAATTTACTTTGGACTTATTAGGTATTTGAAATGGGAAAAAGGATTGGGAGAATGTCCTGCAGACAGTTTATAAAACCTGTCTTCCTTTCAGTTAATGATAAATAAGAAGTTTCTTAGTTGTTTAAGCTTGAGGTTGTTTTCTAGGTGTAGGATTTATTGTTGCAGATCTTTAGCTATCCTACCAAGAGAACAAATTATTTTTCTTATAGGTATTTATTTTGGATGGAATGTTCTATAAAAATCTAAAGCTAATATATTTGGCATGCCAATACATAGCACATTCCTTAATTTTTACCCATTTTAAAAGTTGAGATTACATTTCTATTGCCAGGGCTTTGGGCTAGTAACAAAACAGTCATAATAGAGGAAAGTGCTCAAGGAAATCCTGTATTATTTATCTCTTTACTATAGTAAAATATGCCATATTATTTTAACTTTTCATAAATGTACAGTTCAGTGGCATTAAATACATTCATAAGGTTGTATAATGTTCTGTAACCATCACCACCCAAAACTTTTTCATCATCTCCAGTGAAAACTCTGTATCAATTAAATAACCCTCTTTTCCCCTCACCCCCAGCCCCTAGTAATCTCTGTTCTACTTTTTGTAGCTGTGAATATACTTATTCTAGGTACCTCATATAGGTGGAATCATATATTTGTCTTCTGTGTTAGCTTATTTCATTAAGCATGTTATTTTCAAGGTCCTCAATTTGTAGTACGTATCAAAATTTCATTACTATTTATGGCTGAATAATATTCCATTGTATGTATATACCACATTTGTTTATCCATTCATTCATCTGTAATGGATTATTTTCATCTTTGAGCTATTGTGAATAGTGTTTCTATAAACATTGGTTTTCAAATATCTGTTCAAGTCTGCTTTCCATTCTTTTGTATATATACCTAGGAGTGGAATTTTTGGTTCATTTGGTAATTCTGTTTACCCTTGAAAACCCATGAAGCTGTTTTCTACAGTGGCTGTACCGTTTTACATTCCCACCAGCAATGCTTGAGAATTCTATATTTTTTCTATATTTTTGCTTTTTTTTGTTTTTAACACTTGTTTTTTTACTTTAGCCATTGTGGTAGGTATAAAGTGGTATCTCATTGGTTTTGATTTGCATTTTCCTAGCACCTAGTGATGTTGAACACTTTTTCATACATTTACGGGTCTTTTATCCTCTTTGGAGAATTGTCTATTAAAGTCCTTTATCCATTTTTTAAGTGGGTTATTTGGGGTTTTTTGTTTTTTAGTTTTAGGAGTTCTTTATATGTTCTGGATATTAATGTTATATATATGCATATGTGATTTGCAAATGTCTAAACGTTTTCTGGGTAGTTCTTTTTTCTTTTTTGATAGTGTCTTGTGATGCACATAGGTGCTTAATTTTGATGAAATCCAATTTATCAATTTTTTCTTTTATTGATTGTGCTTTTGGTATTAGATAAATGAAGTTGTCAAATCAGTGTCATGAAGATTTTTCTTTTCCTTTTTCTTAGTGTTTTATAGTTTTAACTCTTAGATCTCTAGCCCATTTCAGGTTATTTTATATATATGGTGCAAGGTAAGGGTCCAACTTCATTCTTTTGTATGTAGCTAATTCAGTCTTCTGAGCATAATTTGTTAAAAAGACTGTGCTTTCCCCCATTGAATGCTCCTGACATCATTGTTGAAAATCAATTAATTGTATATATAAGGGTTTATTTTTGTACTCTCTGTTCTATTCTGGTGGTCTATATGTCTGTCCTTATGCCAGTACTATACTGTTTTAATTTTTGTAGCTTTGTAATAAATTTCGAAGTTGGGAAGTGGGAGTCCTTCAACTTTATTCTTTCTTTTCATCATTGTTCTGGCTATTAGGCTCCCTTAAGATACCATGTAAATATATTTTTAAAATTTTTGTTTTTCCATTAGAGTTGACATTCAGTATTTATATCTGTTTCAAGTGGTTCCATGTTAATTTTAGGATGGATTTTTCTTTTTCTGCAAAAAGCGCCTTTGAGATTTTATTGAATCTATAGTTTGTTTTAATTAGTTTTTACATCTTAACAATATTAAATCTTCCAATCATGAACACAGGATGTCTTTCATTTATGTGTGTCTTCTTTAATTTCTTTCAACAAGTTTTGCATTTTTCAGCATACAAGTCTTTTACCGCCTTCATTAGATTTATTCCTAAGTATTTTATTCTTTTAGGTGCTGTTGTATTCTTTTGTTCTAAATTCTGGTATCATTTAGGAGGCTGCTGCCTGAGTATATATACCTCATGGTCTTTGTGAACAACTTGGATTTGTTCATTCAGTTATTAAAACATATTCTTAGAAAGTTTAGCTTCTGAGAAAATCTGGCTTAATATCTCAGATTAGGAGAACATTTTTGTTCATTGGTTGGATCTTGTTTGAAAATGATTACTTGCTTGTACTCAGGGGTTATGTATTATATGTGTATATGCACATAAATATTGTTCTCTCTGGAGTTCACAGATGAATGCTGCTGGTAAATTGCTGTGCATGAATGTACATGTCTGGGAGAGGTGGACAGTGTGAGAGAGAGGAAGATAAATAGACTGGCACAGACTAGCTGAAAAGCTAGGCTTTGTATGGCATCATATAAATATATGTACTGTGTAATTTTTGCTCTTTAAAATAAACTTGCTCATTGAAGTACCAGTATAGGTGAACAGGATGTGTGTTCTCTCAAGTAAAACCTTCATCTGTTTTGTTGCATGTCTTTTTCTGTAAATTTTCTCTTTATAATAAAACTTTGACAATTCTTTTTAGTGTCCTTTGTTAAAGGTCACTTGCCTCTATAAACATACTGGATGATGTGTGAAAACTCGGTTTCTTTATGAGGAAACTCATGAAAAGGAGCTCTATACTATTAGCACTCATGGCTTGCATGTTAAGTATAGTATTTATTCAGTTTCTGAATCTAAAAGACAGCACACTTGAAATCCTAGCCAAGTCCTAAAAACAGATATTGAGGAGAGTCTTGGGCACTGAAGAATCCTTCATGGATATTATTTTCAGCACTCATATCTGCAGATATTTGGTCATCCTTGCATGTCACATTCTTACCTTGTGTCTGCATCTCTCCATCTTTCCTGAACCTTTATCTCTATCTGCAATAAGAGACAGCACATTGAGGCTATAATATGACAAGGGATGCATAGAAATGTGACATTTATTGGTTCAAGCAGAAATGTTGATTATGTCTGATTGGTTTTCCTTTTCCATAGTGAGTATTAGATTCTGTGTAACAGATTTAGAAAAATGTCTAGGTAGGTTCACTGCTGTAGTAGTGAGTGACAAATATTGTGGTTCTTTTATTAATGAAATCTTTAATCTTTTTTTGTTATGCTTATGTTTATCAGTGTTCTCTGATTTGTGAATATGCAGAATTCTTTAGTAATACTGTAAATAGAATCCTCATTAGAATTCTCCCCACTCCTGGTTTTAAAAAGAAATCTTGTTTTTAAATTAATTAATTTGGATATACAATATAATTAAATGATGCCATTGTAGTGTTGATTCTGATTCTCTGTCACTAGAGTTTTGGAATCAATGTTACATAAACTTCCATTTTACTAAGTACAAGAAGCAATATTAAGTATTGTTGAAATAAACATACAGAGGTTGTATATTTTAAGGCACTCTTAAATGTTTCTTTTGTGTGTGTTCATTTTTTTCCCCTTTTAGGACAAGAAGATAATAAAATGAAATTCTCAGATATGTCCTTGGTGACAAACCACTTCCCTCAGTCAAAGGTGGGCTCTCCAGGGACACTGGAGCCTGATAGACCTGATGATTCTTCTAGTTGTACTGATATTCAAGAAACTCTTTCTTCACCAGAATCAGATTCATGCAATAGGTAAGAAACTCCTAGTAATTGAGTGTTTTAAATTTCTATTTCCTAGTAATTGAGTGTTTTAAATTTCTATATACACCTAGGTATATAGGCATAAATAATTAGAAAATAACTTTGAGGCATGGTACAGTTCCTTAGTTATCTTCCATTTCAGTCTCCTTTTGCTACTTTGTAACTTTCACAGTGATAATAAGGCACGATGTGGGAGAGTATGTGCATCAATCACAGCATGGCTTTGTTTCTACTCTGAGGCCTTTATATAGATATTTTTTCTGGAGTTGGAAAAAACAGTATGATAGGCAATGAAATTTTCATCAAAGCAATGAGTGAAGAAGGTAAAGACAACTGTACTAGAAAATAGTGGTGACCAGAAAGACAGTACATAGGACACTAAAACAAAAAAGAGAAATTTAATTGAGCAAATAGAATCTATGGGGAAACTTTAAAAAGGAGAGGTTTGGAGGTGAATCATTTTCCAAATGATTTTTTAAAAAGATGATGTATTTTTAAAGAAAGACATAATTTTAAATTATTATTACATATACCATTTTATGTTCTGGCAATTCACTTTGTATCACAAATACTTCTCATGTTTCTACCTCATTTTATAACTGGTCTCTGCATGTGTTTGTGTGTGTATGCAGTATTTTCTTGTGTTTCTGTATGATGATTGACCAAACTCTTTAATTTCTGTTGGATATCTACATTATCCCCATTGTTCTACTTATATACCTAAAGCTATAGTAAAGCTCTCCCTACATAATCTTCGCTACTTGTTCAATATTTTAAAATCGTTAAATTATCTAGAATGATAGATTATGTCTAATTTGAATCATTAAATTAAGAAGAAGGAATATACCCAAAGACCCTCTACTTTCTTAGGGCTCTAGTTTCAAATTACTCAGAATCGAGTATTAGGAAAGTCTAATCAAGTCACTCCTAATGTTTTCAAGGCCAAAACATTGTGTATCATGTTGCATAAGGCAAAAGCACATGGTAGCTTGAATTCTTCCAAGAGTGATACTGCTGCACAGTTACTCTAGATAAAGCCATACTTGCAAGTGCAGTGGATATAGTATTTGTTTTTAAACACAAATCTCATAGGAATACAGCATAAAAATGGAGGAACACCAGAGTCTAGGGGAGTAAGTTACTTTTTAAACATAGTCACAGGATTCCTGAATGTGTCAGAACGCTGGAGTAAAATGAGACATTTTTATGAAGTTGGAGTGGGAATGGAAAAAAATGAAAGAAACACATGGCAGCTAGTGTATTTATCTGATGGTGACAATATGAGAAATAGGATAAGTATGTCAGGGGTCTTGGCCTCAGACACTTATTGGCATCACTCAACTGAGAGGCTTATAAAACCATTAAGTTAAAAAAATGTAAGCTCTTACATACACTTATCCACCCATGACCAGTAGAACTACCTCCTAATTGCCATTTTTAACAGCTTTATTGATATATAATTTACATTCCATACAATTCAGTCATTTCAGTGTATAATTCAGTGGTTTTTAATATGTTCACAGATGTACAAGCATTACTGCAATTTTAGAACATTTTCATCACCCCCAAAAGAAACATCATACTTATTAGCAGTCACTCCTTATTTTGCCCCTAGCAACTACTACTCTACTTTCTGTCTCTATAGATTTGCCTATTCTGGACATTTCTTATAAGAGGAATCATATAATATGTGATCTTTTGTAACTGGCTTTTTTTTCTTAGCATAATGTTTTCAAGGTTCATTTATGTTGTGTCATGTTTCAGTAACATATTCCTTTTTATTGTGGAATAATATTTCATTGTATGGATATATATTTTATTTATTCATTTATTAGTTGATGAGCATTTGGGATGTTTCTAATTGCAATTTTAACAAGGGGAAAAGTCACTGAGTTTGCTTGTATACTTGGGAAGCTTAGCTTTAGAGACTACATATAAGGATTTGCCTGGCTGGCCTTGAGAAAGTGGACAGTGTCAGTTATTCATATCTCAAGTATGAATAAGTATGAGACACATTGTAAATATTAAAAGTTATTAATCTTAACAAATTTTATCTGTGTTCTTTTTTATACCTGTCTTTTCATTTTTCTGTCATTTTGTCAAAGATTTTTTAAAAATTTATTTATTTAAATTAGTTTCAAGTATACACTACATTGGTTAGACATCCATATGGTTCATAAAACGATCTCCACAATAGCTCCCTCCCTCCCCTGGCCTTCCGCCATCATATTAATGCTAACTGCATTCTCTCTACCATGCTCCCCATCCGCGTGACCAACTATCGACTACTAATTTGTATTTCTTTAACCTGTCACCCCATTCTCCCAGCCTCCCAAACTTCCTTCCCTCTGTCTATCACCAAATTGTCCACTATATTTGTGAGACTGTTTTTAATTAGTTTGTTCTTTTTGTTCTTTAGATTCTGCATATAAGTTAAATCATATGACATATATCTTTCTCTGTCTGACTTATTTCACTCAGCATAGTAACCTCTAGGTCCATCCATGTTGTTGCAAATGGTAGGATTTCATTTTTTTTTTAATGGCTGAGTACTATTCCATTGTATATATGAACTATAATTTCTGTATCTAATTGTCTGTTGATGGGCATTTAGGTTGATTCTATATCATGGCTATTGTATGTCAGTCTAAGATTTTTAAGTTTAAAAGGCAGAGTCTCTTCCTTATATAAGACCTAGAAACTAGGCTAAAGGGAGAGTGGGAATGAAGTGAGCCTTAACTAATATTTGATTGGATACCAGGACAGACCATTTGGCAACTGACTTAAGAGTATACTGTCAAGGAGTAAATATATAGTGGAAAGCAGCTATGGTGTAGTAGGAAAAGTAGTAGGCTTATAGTTGAAGGGCTTTGGGTCAAGATCCACTGGGTGATTTGGGATTCAGTCTTTTGAAGTCTGTTTTCATATCTATAAAAATATCTTATATTTCAGATCTGTTGGGAAGATGAAATGAGGTAATAGATGTGAGAGTCTGGTGAATATGTGATTGTTAGTCTGTTTTTATAAAGACCAAATCAAATTTTCTTCAGTAATGCTGCAGAACTTGTGACTCTATGGCAGGACATTTCAGAAATTTTTGAGTCCTAATTTCTTCATTCTAATTCTCAATCTAATATAGAATAAATCCCACAATTTATCTTTTTTTTTTCCTACTTCTGTTCTGAACTTTGTTAGAGAAAGTTGTGAGTCTGGGCTGATGAATTCTGTTCAAAATTCATTTAATTTGGCCTTAGCTGGATATATACTACTGAGGTACAGTTTCTAATTTACTACCTTTTTCATCTCCCATGGCACTATTCCAAACCATTTGCCTGTGTCTGTTCCCTCACTTTCAGTGGACACTTTGTGTCCCAGTTCCCTAAGGCCAGCTATTCTAACCTGTGTCCAGATCTTTCTTTCCATCTTACAGTTTTTGTAATTTCTGACCTCTTTTTTCCTGTTAATTGTAAGAGAAGACATATTTCTTAAGACATTTCTAGAGGCTCTTTATTCCTGTCAGTAATTAAAGACATTTTTTTCTTAAAACGAATTCTTCCATCTCCTCTAAGACGTTGCTTCATCAGTCATAATCATGTCTTAAATTTGCTCTTGTTTGGCCCCTTTCTTTCAGCCCTTTCTCTGGTCTCTGTTTTCTCTTATTCTGAGTAAGCAGGAAGTAATTACATCTTCCTTTGTGAATTCCTATAGCAGTGTATCTGAATTCCTATAGCAGTATATCTGAATTCAGTAGCAGTTTATACTAATCAAATCCTATCTTGTATTATAATTACTTGACTATCCTTTTTATTCCTGTTTTCATCAAATCCTTAAGAATTGAGTTTATCACTCATTTTTTAAAAAATCTCCTGCCAAAAGTCTACTACAAGACCTTTATTAGATGAATGACTTTTTTATTCAAAATTGCATTTTCTGTTTTACATTTTATTGCCTGAAATTGTGATATGTCTTATAATCAATGGTGTCTTACAGTTCCCACCAGCGAGGTCGTAGTCATGATATACTTGCCAGTGCCTGGGCATCGTGGTTCTCCAGACTTTCATCATTTTAGTTGAGTTACATGAATTGTTAACATTACGTTAGTTTGTTTTTTAATATATCTTCAACAAATTATTTTGCATGAAAAAAGTCACAGGAAGTGCAGCTGAGCTTAAGTTTGATGTTAGCAAGGGTCATATCCATCAATGGATGGATGGGTACAATTTCATATTTTCTTGCAAAACAGTCAAGTGATTTATAAGAAGGAAGATATCCACAAGTATCTGAAGATGCACTACACTTTGTGAATGAACATTTATTACATGATCAATTGAAGGCAGGAGAAATGGCCAAATCCCTTGGAACAGATAGAGGAAATTTCAAACTAATAGCAGCTTGGTTGAGTTACCTGTTGCAAAGGACTGTTGTTAGGGTGTGACACATCACTTTGCCAGAAACTTCTTAATGTCTTTGAACCAAAGCTGCTTATCTTCTAGTCACATGTATCATGATTGAGAAAAGAAACAAAATTATGAGTTCAGTTTGCAGAATGGGTTTCAATGCCTTAGATGAAATTTCTGGAGATAGTAGCCAAGTACTTTTGATAAATGCTGTATCTCCAGTGCTCTCCATGGTACAGATAACTAACTGTGTGAGGGAAATCTCAGACATTATAGATACTGAGTCAAAACATGATGCAGAGTTGGGCTCCAAATATGAACACATTTTAGGAATACTTGAACCAGTTTATTTCAATTCTTTTTTATATATGCATAACATTGGTGTAAGAGAAAAACTGATGTGTATATACATTTAAAAGAACTTTCTGGATATAGAAAAATTAAAAATTCTGAGAAAAAGAAGTGTTATATCATAGTTAAATTGACCTCACTTTTTTCTCCCTTAGTGACATAAAATAATGGTTTATTTTGCCATCATTATTGTTCTAGATTTTTGAAATGCAGTATTTGAATATGAATAAGGTCCCGACTCACTTCAAACATAATTTCATCCCCTAATTAAAAACTCATAAAGTAGGTTATAATACTGGTTGGTAGTAACTATGCAGAAGGCTGTCTCAAAGTTCAGCAATCCATTGATTATTGCCAGTGTTATACAGTGACTCTGAAACCTAAAAAGTCAAAGATTGCCACTTGATTAATGTAGTTAACACCACAGAATCGAAAAGAGAATTCAGAGTGAAAAGGGACTCATTGTAGCCAAATGCTTTTAGTAGAATCAGCGTATCAGAAATAAGTGGTTTTTATCTGGTCCAACATTAGGCTTCCTAAGGAAGAGAGGAGATAAGGCACTAAGTGACTGTTGAGATCTTTTCCAGCGCTAAAATTCTATAATCCTGTTATTTTTGACGCTGTAATAGTTGGTAAATTATCTGTGTTCTTTTACACTTGTCCATTGCAGATCATGAGTCATCCTTCTAAAATTACATTTATTCCTTGTATAGTGAAGTATATTTCTCTTTATCCCTTTTATTATTTATAAAAATTTTCTCACTTTTTTCTTTTTATAGTAGTTTTTTTATTTCATTGTAAAGCCCTACATATTCAAAACTACTTTTAAGTTTAGATGTTATGAATGTTTATTGTGAAAATTAGAAAATGTAGGTAAACAAAAATATAAAAGTTTATTATTTCGTCAGCCAGAAATAACTTCATGTTAATACTTTCTATATGTATATTTTTATAAAGATAGAAGTATGGATGGATAGAGAAGTGAATGTTTTTTAAACAGAAGAGTCTAATTGTTTTATCATTTTTTATGCCTTTTTTTCTCTTAAAAGTCATGCTGTTTTAGGTCTAATGTGAGTACAGATATATTGCAGATTGTTTTTTTAATTCATGAAGTCATGCTGTAATATAGCTATTACTATTGAATAAATATGTTGTTTTTTTTATGTTAGAGTAGTATTCAAACTTATATAATATGGCAGACTGACAACAATAAGAATAACCCTTATTTTAAGATCCAGTATTTTATATCTAACTCAAATAATTTTTAGGATGAAACTGTTTTGTTGCTAATGTGGTTCCTAACCCTTAAGTACTTCTTTTAGAATAGGAATTATTAATTATATATTGATTCTCACTTGCTAACCTGAAGACATGATAAATTGGCAAGAATTTTATGATTTTATACTATAATTTCTTACTAGGTGATTTCCAGGAGTTCAAGAGACTTGTCCAAATTTCTGTAAATTAACTTATTGTTCTTTTTAATCAAGAAGAGAGAGCTTTTGTTCCCTGAATTTTGGCAAGCAGAAAAACTGCATTTTTATTGCATGCTAAGTTATAAGAAAAGATACTTTTGATTATGACTCTAGAGAGGAAGCTTTATCTTCATGCAGCAATTAATAGTAGTCGTGCTTTTCTTTGGAAGACCATTTAAATTATTATTTATAAAAAATATATTTGTGCTCTTTAGTTTTCTAGGCAAAAGAATTTAAAATGAGACATCGTTTTTTGGTACAACTGGAGAATATTTTTTATTTTGTAAAGATTATATTTATAAAACAAAGGAATACAAGGTACATATTTCTGTCAACTGGAGAACTTGGAATGAGGTCTATAAATTAGATAATGTTATATCAGTATTCAATTTCCTGATTTGGGTAATTTTATGGTCATATAAGTAAACAATGTACTTGTTCTTAAGGAATGCACACTAAAGGGTTAAAAGAGAATGATGGCTACAACTTACTCTCAGTAGTTAAAAAAATAATGTGTGTGAGTATACAGAGAGAGAGAGAGAGAGTGATAAATGTGGCAATATGATAACAGTTGGAAAACCTGAGGGAATAAGTCATTTTTTTATTGGTTTTACAATAAAATTTTAAAAAATCTTTGAAAAGAGTCATTGTCCTTAATCAGAGGAGTTTGTTTATACTAAGAGATTTTCTGAAGGAAAGGTTTATACTTATAGCTTATTGAAGTGGTGAGTATAGTTTTTATTTATTTCAGTCAGTCTGTTCAGTACCCAGGTCTGACCTCAGAGACCAAGTTCTCCTGACTGATACTGAGCCGATGACCAACCTGGCTTACTCTTACATTTTTGAAAGAGTGGGAATGCGCAGTTCTTGGAATGGTTTGTTTTACTGCAAAGTGGACCCCAAGTCAAGGTTTTAAGTGAAAGTGGTTAATTTGGAAGGTGAAGGAACCACTGTAGGGAGTGGGGAAGTGAGACAGGAAAGGGAAGACAGCATTTAAGAGGGCATGATTTCAGACCAGATGTAACTGTGAAGCAACTGGAATTTAATTCTTCTGGGAACTGGGAGCTGGTTTAAAATTCCTGAATTATCTCACCCAAGGGGCAGGAAGCTGCTCTCTGCCACTTCCAGCCTCTTGTGCTGGCAACAGAGCAGACTCCAACAGTGAGAGGACACATCAGATAAAGGCACAGTGTACCTCAGTTGGTACACTGAGAGAGTAAGGGCAAGGGAGTAGGGGCAGACCACCAATGGAATCTGCCAAGGCAGTGATTCCAACCGAAGATAAGAAATAATTTGTTTTATATATGCTTTATTGATACAAATGGGTGCTGTAGGCTTTTGCCTGTATCTCTAACCCAAGAGAATATAAGGAATGTATATGGGCATTGCAGAGCGTATTGCACCTCTTGGCATGTAGTCATGATATGCTGTGGTGAGAATAACACTTTACCTCTGTGGTCTTCTTTCCCCAAATTCAAAAATCTCAGTCAAATTGTGAGAAAAACATCAGACAAATTCCATGAGAATCATTCTGCAAAATACCTGACTAGCACTCCTCAAAACAGTCAAGGTCATCAAAAACAAGGAAAGTCTGAGAAACTGTCACAATCTAGAGGAGCCTAAAGAGATATGATAACTAAATGTAACGTAGTATCAGAGATGGAATCCTGGGACAGGAAAAGGACATTAAGTAATGACTAAAGAAATACATTTAAAATGTGAGATTTAGTTAATAGTAATATATTACTATTGCTTCATTCATTGTAATAATGAATCAAACCAACAAAGGATGTTAACAGAAGAAACTGAGTGTGGGGTATTTGGAAACCTTCTGCACTATCTTTGCAACTTTTCTGTAAGTATAAAACTATTCTAAAATAACATTATTTTCTAGAAAGTACATTACAGCATCAAAACCAAGAGGAATATTTGTATGAAAATATTTAAAGAATGTGTTGAATAGTAGAAAACCAAAGTCATCAAAATGTTATATAATTAAGTGATAAATTGCACACTGTTTCTGGGTTGTAGTAAGTTTAGTTATTGAATATATTTTTTTCCTTTCATTTAATATTGGGTGTTACATTTAGTCACATAAATTAATAAACCCTATTTTAATGCATTCTATAAAATGCATTATCTTGTACATTTTAAAATTTAATCCACAAATGTAGCATGAGGAAGAATTATATTTTCCTTCCTCTTGTCTTATTTTTTTACATCAGTTTTGCTTTCTTGTGCTAATATTTTTACTTTATAGAATGATTTCACCTCAGAGGAATGTGGCCCAGCCTTTACATTTCTTCATAAAGACAATTTACAGTATACCTCATCTTTCTTAGTGAATATATACTTGCAAAAGTAATTTGAGTAGTGAAAGTACAAATAGTTTTATCTTTTTTCCAGTACTCATTGCCAAGGGATATTTGCTGTTCGATAATAAAGTTTTCTTTTACTCTTAGGCAGTTCACGTTGGTACCTTTTTTTTTTTTTTATGCATTTTCATTGGTTTATCTAATGAGCTTCATTACAAGAGCTCTTTTTGTTTTTGTTTTATAATAAATTCTTGATTTTTAGCATTCTGAGGCAATCCTAGGTGGCAAAAATTTTTGTTTTTACCAAATTCATGAACTACCATGATATAAAGATCCTCTGTAAAATTAATTCAAGCTCTCCAATTTCCTGTATCAAGAGAGCATTTTAAATTTCCACAGTGGATTATTACTTGTCTAAAGTGCTTGTAGAATTTGGCAGTTTCTTCTAGGGTCCACACTTATCCAATGATACCTTTATGTCATTGCTTATAGTCGTGCTGGTCGTCACCTGAGGTTTTGGTGTGATGACCTTAGTGTTGAGAGTTTTGATTGGCATGACATGGTAATACTTGCTTTGAAGGCTGAATTTTTAAGAGTATATTTTCTTTTTTAGTTTTCAGACATTTTAGAAACTACATAGGAAATCTTGTCCCATATTCTTCTGCATATATTTGGCTTGATTCATAAATCTGAGATATAATCTCAACTAATTCAGAATTCAGTTCCTCATTAAAAAAAAAAAAAATGAGTAGCCGAGAGTGTGTTTTTCAGAATGCTTAGAGAAGAATAAGTATGTGACCTTGAAGGAACTACCAGTTCTTTCTAAATGTTAAACATAAAATCAGTTATTTTGGATCAGCACACCCAGACCCCCAAACACAGGCAGCCAGTTAAGAGGTTTTTTTGGCTTTATTCTAGTAAATTAAATAGAAATGACATGTGATTTTATATCATACTATTGGAATTTTGTATTTTAATCAATGATCAAGCTTATAATTTCTTATAGTCACCTTGGAAGTTAAAATCATAGCTTTTTTTCTGCCTTCTCATTTCATACTACCTTTGCTTTTAAATCAGAGAAACAGATGTTCTTGGAGACCTTTAGAATGTGGGAAAAGGCACATTAAGATAAAATACAAACATTTTCAAGTTAGAAAGTACCTCAAGAAGTCACTAAATGTAGTAACTTCATAATCATCGGTAAGGAAATGGAAGCCCAGAGAGGTGATGTGACTTAAAGTTATTCAATTAATAGAGTTGAAGCCAATAAATATCAGCCCAGATTTTTTTTTATTACAACATGAGCTTTATCAGAATTTTTGTATTGGGCACCATTGCTTCCTTTGTTAATAGCATTTTAATGGAGTTGTTAAAACTATTAGTTAGACACAGAATGGCCATATGTTCTGGTTAACCTGAGATAGTCTGGTTTCTATTTCTTAGCTTGTCATCATTATTAATAGCGCCATATGTTACTCTTCAAAGTGTCTGGGATTTGATGATAGGTTTTATGGTTGCCTTGTTAGGACATGCAGTGTTAAGTTGCACATATTCTCTGTTCTCTCTACTCTCACACAGATAGTTACATTTGCAACATGGCTATATATTGTTGATTTTGCTTACTCCTATTGATTTTACCACATAAGTAGTGCATGTTGTTCTTGTATTACAGAGAGATTCAAGTGTTAAAGTGTGATAGACCTCAAATGCAGACGCTTATTATTCTTTTAGGTAATTTTACAGTGTGCTTTTAATGTGTGCTTTAGTATGCTTCTCTTGCCCTACTATGTACGTTTTATTAGCCATTTATAACCTGTTATTGGAATATGGGTAATAGTACAAATAAAAACTTAAAAATGTGTGCCAGGATATTAAAAGTTGAGGTAAATATAGTTTGGGAGGAATAATTCTTTCTCATACACATAGATCATTTAGTCAGATACTTTATTTTATGTGGAAACTAAGTCATAGGGAGGTTCAATGTACACTACCTAAAATCCAGCAATATAAGGTAGTTTTAAAATTCTCTTCCTTGAACAGTTCATAAGACTGCAGCTTTGTGGTCTGGAGCTTTACTTGTTATTGGGTTTCTGTGGTTTGGATAAGCGGTTGTTGGCCAGGCATTCCATGTTTACACAGTTGGATGTGCGTTCTCAGGATGGGCAGCTCTGTAGATTATGTAGTTTACCTGGCTGTGCAAAAGACATGGTAGTCTCATCATGAACTTCATACCCAGCTTCTCTGTCTCTGTTGTCAAAGAAACTTATAATCAAATGTAAACTTCTTAAGTACTAGAGGAAATTTTCATCCCTGAGATTTTTTTTTTTTTGCTTCTCCTTATAGGACTGTATATTGTAATCTGTTACTATGATCTCATATCAATCACTTATACTGAAAGTCTAAAGAAAACAAAATGAAGCATCATGATTTTGTTCCCCTCCCCATTTAACTTGAGAATTTGATTCAGTATCTGGTTGTAGTGGTGAAAATTTTGCTAATTAAAAATATTTTTCCTTACATTAGACTCTCAGAATTGATGTCTTCTTTTTTTAAGTTATATAATAAATATAAGTGCAAATATTTAATTATATTTCAAAATTGAATTTTTCCAGAGAACCAAGAGGACTCTATAATGTTTGAGATAAACCTAACATTCTTTTATTTCTCTTTCTTAAAAAAATACCACACAGTACTCTTCTTCACTTTTTGTAAGAATTTAAAGTGATTGATCTAGAGGTATGCTTCTCTCTTTAATACAATGTTTTCTACCCTTTTCCTTAACACATAGAAAATGATACTGTATATATGTCATAAGGAGATGATGCTGGAGGCCAAAGATGCCCGCCATGGGCTTCAAAATTGTTTTGGCTATTCTAGGTTCTTTGCATATCCATATAAACTTTAAAATCAAATTGTCATTTGCTAAAACAAAGTGTGCTAGAATTATGGTTGAGATTACATTAAATGTATAGATCAATTTGGGGATCAACTGACTTTTCAATATTAATCTGATTTGATATGGTCTGGTTTATATTGCTTTAAAGAGATGACTCCAAATGCTGTGAAGAATGGTTGGGAGATCCAACTGAGCCATGACCAGCTAGTTCCCGCCTGATTGCTTTTATTTTCTTAATGTAATTCAGGCAGGATTATCAGCTGGGAATGGGGGTAGGATGGCGGGTAGGTAATTTGAGAAGGTAGGAGTCTTTTTGAGAGTGGGAAACAGAACATGACAGGTAAGTGTTGTAGGATAGTTGCTTGGTAGTGAGAGTTGCCCATTTAAGATTTGTGGTCAAGAATTTCAAATGAGATTAGTCAGCAGATAAAGTCAGATAAATAGATGTTAGTGTTTGTTTGTTTCTTTTTCCAGCATGTTTAGTATCTGATGTACAGCTCAGAGAAGATTGGGATTCCTGCATTGATTACAAAGGATAATATGGGGTTCTAGAAAGAATCACACAAATTTGATTTTGAATTG
Source organism: Macroglossus sobrinus (assembly GCA_004027375.1). Taxonomy (NCBI): domain Eukaryota; kingdom Metazoa; phylum Chordata; class Mammalia; order Chiroptera; family Pteropodidae; genus Macroglossus; species Macroglossus sobrinus. The sequence continues at coordinate 268,628 of PVKZ01001641.1, forward strand.
CACCCAGAATTGAAATTAAGATAAATGAAATAGATACTTGCTTTAGAATTCTTTCTTATCAAGTATAACTTTGTACAAGTGTTTTGGCAATGAAAGACATGCTAATACATTTTCTTATCATTTATAAAAGTTTGATAGAACCTTTTTTAAAACATCAAAAATAGATATTCTTTTTGCACATCTGAAGATGAGAAGGACCCATAAGCCCAGTAGTAAAATGGGCAAAAATCATGAACAGTTTGCTGAAAGAGAAATGCAAATTAAATCCATTTCTCACTTGTTGAGGTTGGCAAAAATCTTAATATTTGCTTATATACTGTGCCATAAATTCATGGGGAAGGTACAATCCCTAAGGAGAGGAATTTAGTAAGATCAACCAGAAGTACTATTGTTTTGCCTTTTACCCAGTATTCTAATGAATTTCTTACAGATATACCTGCACACATACAAAATGACCTATACAGAGGATTATTCTTTGAGTCATGGTTTATAACAAATAACTGGAAACTACTCAAGTTTTCGTCACTGGGAGCTAGTTGATTAAACTACAGTATATCCACACAATGAAATACTGTGTGATTGTTTAAAAAGGAAAATTTCTATGTACTGATATAGAAAGATTTCTAGAATATGTTTGTAAGTGAAAAGACCAAAATTCAGAACAGCATAGATAGCATTCTGTTTTATTTTTTCTAAAAAGGGATGAAATGATGTATAACTTATATATGTTTATTTTGCAAAAAAAAAAAAAACCAGAAGAATAAACAAACTAATAAATGATTACTTGTTGGAGGCAAGGGGGAACAGGTTGGCTGGGGACAGAGGTGAAATAAAACTTCTCAGTATACATCTTTTTATGTCATCTTCATTTTGAACTATGTAAATATATTTATATACTTTTAAAAAATATAGCTGCTTTAAAATAATGTTTTGGAAATCATCACAATCTTCATCAATGACATTGTTATTGTTATAAGTTAGTTAATGAAGTTTGGTGATGCAGGCAGTTAAGTAAGAAATATATTGATGGGATTTTGTAATTTAGGGGACATTGAATCTATTAGAAAAATTGCTAAATAAGTGTTTATATTTCTGACAAATTAAGAGAAAACAGTATGTAAAGAAAACATCCAGATAACCGAACGGTAAGCTAAGTTGTAAGTATCTTTCTATAATTCAGCAATAGCTTCGTAATTTAAAAAAAATCTTTATAATTACTTTTGAATGATTGACAGATTACATTTTTTTTAACTGTTAAGAATGTGACAATTCATGAAATTAATGTTGGCACAAAATCTTTTTCTATTATCATGTATCATTACTGTTTTGCATTTTATTATAGCTTTTTGTTTGGGAACATTTATGAACTTCAGATTACCCCTGAAAGCTATGTAGTTCATCTTGTTTTGGGTGACGAATTTTGTTTGTCAAACTCTTTAGAGAAAATGTGGGAATATGGCATAGTTCTTCCATGTCTTTTGTGTTTTCAAAAGAGGTTAAACTAGTGGTACATGAGATCTGCTGCCCTTTGGATGAATGAGATTATTCTCAGGGGATAGGAGGCGGGGATGTATCTTCACCTGAGATACTGTTACATCAAATTCTTGAAAAGGATACATGTCCCTGAGATTTTCCTCCTTCATAGTCTTCTTTGTTCCATTGTGGGAGTTCAGCTCAGCCATGGCTCTTTGCTTCTAGAAGGGTGTCTGGCATGTTCGCTGACTTAATTTCTTTGGGCTAGAGTTTCTTTATTGATAAAATGGAATGTTTGCCCTGCTAACCTCCGTGGGTGATTTTAAAAAGCAAACGAGATGATCATATTTAATGCTTTGTAAATGGAACATAAACTTAGTTGTTTTTTGGTTTCATCTTTTTTTTTTTTTTTAAGGATTTAGCATGTATTCCTTGATAAATAAGTTCTGGTATTACCTTTTTCTTGTATTTGAAGAGTTCTTCATTTTATCTTTTTTTTTTTTTGACATCTCCTGGAGAGCAGGGAAACTCTTAGCCATACTTTATAAACATTGTTGATGTTTTCTGATAGAAACCTTACTGATGAATGTATAGGAAGAAGTATTATTCTTAACTCCTCTGGATTAATATCATTTTCTGCTACTACTAGTTGAAGCAGCATGGCATAGTAGAAAGATGAGCTTTGCCTTCCCTGCTTTTTTACTGTAATTTCTCTAAGCCTTTGTTCATCCGTCAAATAAGGATAAAACCTTGTATGCTTATATGAAATAAAGGTAATATGTTTAAACAAATTATCACAATTTGTGAAAGTAGTTGCTCACAAAATGGTATTATTTTGTAATTGGCATTGAGTGATTTTTTTTTTTAACCTAGGATATTTACTATCCTTATATATTATTGTCAGCCTACTACAAAAGTATTTGGCATATAAGCTTTAGCTTATCCTACAGAACAGTTGACTAAAAAGAGGAGTTTGACGAAGGATTTATAATAGCTGGCAGCACTTAAGTACCATTGTTTGGTGGGCATTGTGTGCACTCCATCAATCTCCCAGTGCTGGAACTGTCCTTAAGGAGTTGTTTCTTTCTTTAAAAGTTAGATATACTCAACCATGTTCAAATTAATGCCACAATTATGAGAAGAGATGGGGTGGCGGGTAACTACTACAAAAAGTCCACTTGTAAGTAATCTTTAATCCACAGGGTTTTTATAGCAGTTGTTTGCATTTTTCCTACCCCGCAGTACCCCATATATCTGCCATGCTGTATAAATAACAGATTCTGATGAATTTGCATCCTGGTGTTATAGAAATAGTGGAAATCAAAGATTAAAATAGAGCACATAGTGATGAGATTTCCAAGGGTAAATTAAAGCATAGGGCTGAGGCAATCATTCAGGTAATTCAGACTCAATTCTGTTTTATGAAAATTGAGCTGACATTTATTAAACACTTACTATGTTCTGAGCTCTATGCTAAGAAAACAATTTGAGTTTTTTTTTTTTTTTTTTTTTCTTGAGGTAGGCCTGTATTGCTGTTTTCTTTTAGGACTGCTTTTGCTGTGTTCCATATTCTTGTAGTCATTGTGTTTTCAATTTTATTTATCTCAAGGTATCTTTTGATTTCTTCCTTGATCACATTGTTAATCCATTCATTGTTTAGTAGCATGTTATATGATTCTAGTCCTCTTAATTTTATTGAACCTTGTTTTGTGGCCTAACATGTGCTCTATAGTGGAAAATGTTCTGTATGCACTTGAAAAGAATGTATTTCTGTTGCTGTAGGGTCAACTATTCTAAAAATATCAATTAAATTCATCTGGTCTAATGTATCATTTAAGGTCACTTTTTCCACGTTGATTTTATGTCTGGATGATCTATCCATTTGATATCAATGGGGTGTTTAAGTTCTCTGTGATCACTGTATTAATATTGATTTCATTATGTCTGTCAATATTTGCTTTATATATTTAGGTGCCCTTATATTGGGTACATAAATATTTACAAGAGTTATATAGTTTGGTTGGATTGATCCCTTTATCATTATGAAATGTTCTTCTTTGTCTTTTATTATAGACTTTGTTTTAAAGTCTGCTACATATAATATAACTACCCAAGCTTTTTTTTAATTTCCATCTGCCTGAAATATCTTTTTCTGTCTCTTTATTTCAGTCTGTATGTCTTTCAACCTAAAATGGGTCTGTTATGTACAGCATGTGTATGAGTCTCATTTTCTTACTCATTCGGCTACCCTGTCTTTTGATTAGAGCATTTAGTCTATTTATATTTAAAGTGCTAATTGATAGGTACAAAGTTATTGCCATTTTGTTATTTATATTTATGTTATTTTTCCCTCTTTTTCTTAAAGAAGTCCATTTAATATTTCTTGTAATACTGGATTGGTGATGATGAACTCCTTTAACTCTTTACTTTTAATCTGTCTTTCAGTTTTACATGATTCCTTGCCGGGAAGAGTAGTCGTATTTGTAGGTCCTTGCTTTTATCACTTTGAATATTCCATGTCAATCTCTTCTGACCTGTAAAGTTTCTGTTCAAAAATCAGATGACAGTCTTATGGGAGCTCCTTGGTAGGTAACCAACTGTGTTTCTTGTTGCACTTAAGGTTCTCTCTTTGTCTTTAACCTTTGGCATTTTAATTATGATGTATCTCAATGTGAGCCTCCTTGGGTTCATCTTGTTTGGGACTCTGCACCTCCTGGACTTGTATGTCTATTTCCTTCACAAGGTTAGGGAAGTTTTAGTCATTATTTCATCCAAATAGGTTTTCAATCCCTGTTCTCTTCTTTTGCCATTACTATGATGCAAATGTTTCAATGCTTAATGTTTTCCCAGATGTCCCTTAAACTATTCTCACTTTTTAAATTATTTTTTCCTTTTGTTGTTCCAATTGGGTGTTTTCTGCTAATTTGTCTTCCAAATTGCTGATTCGATCCTCTGCTTTATCTAATCTGATGTTGATTCCTTCTAGTGTAGTTTTCATTTCTGACTGGTTCTTTTTAATGGTTTCTTTGTCCTTTTTTATGCTTACTATTCCTTTTTTGAAGTTTTTAATAAGTTCCTTGAACATCCTTATAACCAGCGTTTTGCAATTTACCAGGTAGATTGCTTGCTTCCATTTTATTTAGGTTTTTTTTTTTTTTTAGTTTTCTTTTGTTCTTTCATTTGGGACATGTTTTTTGTTCGTTTGTTTCCTCATTTTGGCTGCTTTTCCATGTTTATTTCAATGTTAGGTAGATCTGCTATGTCTTCCAGTTTTGGCAGGGTGACCTTAAGTAGTAGGTGTTCTATGGGGCCCAGTGGTATAGTCTCCCTGAGCAGGGTGCTCCAGGAATGCCCTTGTGTAGGTTGTGTGTGTCCTACTGTTGTAGTATGAGCCTGGATTTCTGTTGGGTAGGATTGACCCTCAGGTGAACTGGCTTTGAGGATTGGTTGGAACCACCAGTGTATAAGTTACTCTGTGGTGGCTGACCTCATGGAACAGGATTTGCCCCAGTGAGCTCTGGTGCCTGCTGAGACCACTCTTTGGTTGTGTCACTTGTGGGACTAATTAAGTAGTACTCTGTTGTGGTCTGAAATCAGCCATCAAGTATATAGTTTGGGGCCTCTTAGGAGGGGCTCTGGTATAGGCCAAGGTCAGCTGCTGCCTGTGACTGACCTGGGGTGATATGGTAGTAGCTACAAAGCAATCTGTGGTTAGTAGCTGCCTGTGCTAGACTTGGAGTTGTGTGAGAGAAGCCACACTGTGAACTGAGGTCAGCTGCCACCAGGGCTGGAGCTGGGGCAGCTCAGCAAGAGGCCCAAGGCAACCTGAGGCCTGTCACCAGTTGACTGTGAGGCTCAGCTGCTGAAAGAGCCTCAGGTGGTACACAGTTTGGGGAGGAGGAGGGGCAGTACGGTGGAGGGTAGGGGTAGGTCTTGGAGTCACCAAGGTGGTTCAAATAGTGTTCATCATGTTAATGCAGATTTAGATTTAGCTTTAGTGCTGAGCCTGGGGCCATTCAGCAAAAGGCACACAGAGCACACCTAGGCCAGCCACCACCTACCTGGGGCCAGAAGATCTTTGAGAGTTTTTAAAAAAGACTTCAAGAGAGTGCCAAGGACAGCTGCCTGTTGCTGAAAGAGCTTTTGGCAGTATGTGATTTGGGTGGTACAGGGTCTCAGGGAGTCATCAGGGTAGAGAGAGTGGAGTTCACTAGGCTAATGCAGATTCAGATTTGGCCGTATGGCAGGAATGCTCAACATGGGAATAATGGTACTCTCCCACTGGCTGTGTCGGAGGAAGGCTCCACACAGGGACAATGGTGGCAGTCCCTCTAGCCCTTGCCCCAAAGCCGCACAACTCCGTTTCTCCCTGTATGTCTCTGGAGCCTCCCCAGCTGCAGTTCCTTCTCTAGAACCCAGGGTGAGTAGCTGTAAGCAGTGTGAGTCTGTGTGTGGGCCCTTTAAGAGGACACCTGGTTTCTAGCAGACTTCCCTCTTACCTGGTGGGACAGAATCCCTGCAGATTTTCAGTCAGATGTTGTGGGGGCTCCTTTTCTGACACTGGTCCTCTGGGATGGGGAGCTGGTGTGTGGCTGGGACCCCTTGTTCCTTTAAAGGAACCTCTGAAGCTGAGATATCCCTCCCAATTCTCAACCACCACAGGTAGGTATGGGGCCAGCCCATTTCATGTTTCCACTCCTCTTACCAGTCTCACCCTTGCCTCTTTGTTATATCCTTAGTTATAGGACTTCTGTTCAGCTATTTGTCAGTTTGATTTTTTATAATTTAGTTGTAATTTTGATGTGGTCGGGGAGGAGATGAGCACAGAGTTTGCCTACTCCGCCATCTTGACTGGAACTCCTTCTATTGATTAATCTTAAAAATATTCCTGTGAACTACATGTGTTATTATCCTTACCTTATAGGTAAGGCTTTTGGAACTTGGAAATATTAAGTAACTTGTCCAAGGTTACACAATAAGTGACAGAGCAGCACTAACACTAAAATGTATGTTTTCTCCCTTTGAATAGTATTACCAGCCATACCTTTACTAGAAATATTTGGCATATTATTTTTCTTTTTGGGGGATAAAATCTTGACTAGCAGAATGAAATAAGATGCTACAAAAGAAATATGGAAAAATAGTTTTTTCCTTTGCCTGATAAGATGTTTTGCTACACTTTTGGTCGGAATGACAAGAGTTAAATATTTTAGGAAGACTAACTAGTCCAAAGACCGACTAACGAACCAACCAACAAAAACCAATTTAGCCTATGATTCTGAAAGTTTGAGCTGAAAATGAGGTCTAAATGGTTATGAAATATTAACTGTGGTTGACCTACTAGTAGAATCTTCTTGAACAGAAGTTGGGAATTTTATATAATTAAGGATTTATATATTTTTGGCCTATGAGTCTTTCTCAATTGTATTTAGTCTATTTAATTATATCCATTCTAGCCTGGACTGATGGTGACATCAGAGAGCACAATATGAACACCCTTCCATAGGGAACTGTAACTTTAATGTACCAGATCTTGTATTCATCCACCTTGTCACCTGGTCTACCAGAATGTTCCAAACCAAAACAGAGAAGCCGAAGTTTCTACTGAAATGTTTCTTGTCCCAGAATTACATGCTGCGGCTGTGTAGGCTTATGTATGCTCTGACCCAAGAATGAGTAATTTATTTTTTTCTGTGGAGTATTTTTTAGATGTCATAGGAGTGTATTAAAGGAATTTTTTCTTTTTAAATATCCAAGGCATGTTAAAATGACTGATTTAAAAATATTAATTACTCTGTCCACAAGGAAGAGAGTACCACTGACTCTTATGCCCAGTAGTCTAATTCTGTTTATAGAATCCTATTTGTGAAACTGTGTGTTTAATTTCAGAAGTGTGACTTTTGAATAGAATATAGTAAGTATACAACTTTAAAAAGAATGAACAGTTCTGTCTGGTATTTTAATTGTATTAGTATTTCCATTTCTCAGTGGTAACTAGGATTGGAGCAGCATATAGAGCAGATAATTCTGAAACTTTATTTTAGGTAAACGTCAATCCTCCCACCCTTTCATTCAGTTTATTGACTTGGTTATCATTTACCACGTTAGTGACTGAGCCAGAGTAGAAGGAAGGGTAATGAGAATTGGGACAGTTGTAGAGCTGTGGAGTCTGGCTGGTCATTGGCATTGAAGTCACAGAGAAAGAGGAGATTGAAGACATCTTTTGAGGTGTGTTTTTTGTTAACCTCCTCTCCAATCTGTGTTCACTGAGGTAGCATAGCAAAAATCTCTTAGATTTATGTCATTAACATACCGCAAATAGTTTCTTTTAACAAACCAATGATTTGTACTGGTGATTTGAAAGCACCTAGGTAAATTGATCACAGATAACTAGATTAGTTGACAGGCTTGGCCATTCTCCTTACTTAGCTGGAATAGTAGGGATGCTTTGTAACCTTCCTGTGTTTTTTTTTTTAAACCCTTTTTCTTTTTAGGAAAAAAAAAGTGCAGCTCGCTGCCAGCATTAATTTAACATCACGCGTAGGGTATGTTTTCTAGGATTTGACATTTTCAGCAATCGAGAATTAGTATATTTTGTAAATGGAAATGCCACTACTATAAATAGAATGCTATAAATAGAGTGATGTAATTTGTTTCTAAAGACTATTGATACACTAGAGTGATAGGAAAATAATAGAAGAGACATTTCATACTTTGAGAGTAAGATTAAGACTGTAATCTGTGGGGTATGTCGGGGTTGATGCTGCAAGCATTCTCAGGGCAAATGGGAAATGGGGTAAAAAGAAAATTTCATGTCTGTGTTTTGAAGTATCAGCAAGAAGCTATTTCTTTAGCTATGTGATACCTACTAGGACCCAGCGCCACATGACCACCCCCTAACTCCAATTTTCCTAACTCATAGGTTCTCAACAGGAGTCATTTTTATCCCTAGGGAGCAGAAATTGGTTCTTGGGGGTAGGGATGGCCAAAATGTTTTACTCTTTTTATCTGTAAAGCACAGGTATATATACAGTATAAAAACAAATATGTTATATTTATGGTATTAAAATTTCAGAGGGGGTAATTTGGACAAAATATCTAAAAAGGCTGTGGGGATGGGAGTAGGGGCAAAAAAGGTTGAAAAAAGGTTGAGAGTTACTGTTGTAGCTTTATCCAGGTAAAGAAGAATGGATGAGCGCACTGATAGAACTTGGAGTAGAGAAAGGGAATGACATAGTTACATTAAAAGAGCTTTAGTTTTCTTTATAAAGTTGGAGTAATTATTACCAAAGTAAGGAATAACAAAGGTTGGGTACCGGAGCCCACCCACTAAGATCAACAGTTTCCGAGAGGGGGAGTGAGGATTAAGAAAAAAAAAAAAAGAGATAGAGAGACAAAAGATAGAGTCCGGAGGGCTAACAGTGAATACCATGCCAGAGTTTATTTAGCACAGCATATTTATACCCTTGGAAATGCATGAAAAGCAAAACCCACAGATATTCTAACAATTGCTGATATTTACATGAGTTCTCTCAAAACCTTGTTCCTGTTTTCCTTCCTTATTCCTTTTGTCAAGGAATGTTCAACTCTATCCATTAAGCCAAACTTCCTCCTTCAGTGCAGAGCCCACCTGCTCTGCAAACTTCTAGCTTGCAGGCAACTTTAATCCTACCTGTAGGGCATTCTGCAAGAATGGCTCCCAACAGTTGGAGTCATAACGGTTTAGACTGCATCTATGGGAACAGGGGTGGCAGTGGGTCTGTGCTCTCCCTAGTGAGTGGCTATGTGGGTCTGCCTCTTAGGAAAATCATAAAGTCGATGAAATCTTCATTGGATCTCCTTAAGGCCTCCTGCTTTTCCCTCTTTTCTCCTAATAAAAACTCCACTTAGCTGTCTGTTTAATGGGAAAGCTTGTTATAAGCCAGTTTACACTAAGGTGAAAATGACCGATGGTAAAGTAATGTTATTATTTTCAGGGGCAGTTACATTTGAGCAGTGGGGCACCTTCAGTGTAAAGAGTAGTAGATACTTAGGTACTCTGACAGGCTGGATCAATGGTTACCAGCCCAGGGACTTGAAGGAGTGATTGCATTAGGTCTGCAGAAGCACATGCACAACCAAAATTATCTGTAGACATAATAAAGAGTGTCTCACAAACGCATGTACTACTGTTTAAAAATTTTATGCATGTGCTGCTATAATGAATAAAATATAAACTAAAAGTATTACTGAATTTATACTGCTTCATTATTATTATGTATTTTCTCAAGTCACAAATGCTAGGATTCTTATTCTGAAAAGCCTGAGAACAATTGTGCTGGCTTTCTTAGAGAGTAACTATACTTGAAGTGTGACTGGAATCCCCACACAGAAGCCGTTATACACATGAACCACAGTCAGAGGGAGCCTGGCATAGAGCTCCTTGATAGTTTCAGGAATTTGGGCAGAAATCCCTTGAGCAAAGCATTTGGTACAGAACTGTATTTATTGACTGTTATTTTCTTTTTTTGTTCAGGCAGCATAGATTCGTCAATAGTGGTTGAACATAATTCATTGACACTTTAAATCTACATAGTTTTTAAACTCTTTTTAGCTATTAGAGTGTCATTAGAAAAATAATTGGCACTAACATTTCTGACCTATCGTTTCTCACTTGAGAATTATTATTTGGTTGAGCCTTCTCCACCCTGGGAGAGTGACTACTATTTCTGACTTGTCTCATACAGTGCCCATGAACACTCTGTGTTGCGGCTGTCTAAAAAAAGGGCTTTTTTGATTTTGATATATATCTCCTTAAAAAATATTTGGTAGGAATTTATTTGAGTATGAGCAGAATGCTAAAACCTTAAAACAAGTTTTTCTTTAAAGAAATAATATATATCCTCTATCATTTTATTTACCCTGCACAGATAGGCCAAAAATATAATGCGCTTTAGGCCAGTTTGCATTATAACAAATTCCATTATTAGCACAGTTCAAATTAATTAAATTTTACTTTACTTTGCTTACAGAGGGACTAAAAGCCACTTAGGAACTTAGTATATCTTGTGAATCTTATAACTAGAGTCAGTTTTTAAAACAAAATTTGATCTTTGGTTGCCCTGGGGAATTGAAAAGGCTCTTGACTATATTCCATTTGAATCCAGGTTTTATGTTGAGGGATTTATTTAAGATTTAGTGATTTTTTTTCATTATTATTGCTAACTTATTAAGTTTTTTAAAAAATAGCTTTATTGAAATTAATGTATAATAAACTGCAAATAATTAAAGTATACAATTGGATGAGTTTTGACATATGTGTATAGCTACGAAACCATCTCCACAATCAAGATGATGAACCTACCCATCACTCTCAAAGTTTCCTCTTGCCACTTTGTAATCCCTCCTTGCCCACCTTTTGCCCATTTTAGGTAATCACTGATCTGATGGTTTCTTTTCTGTCACTATAGATTAGTTTCCTTGTCTAGCATTTTATATAAATGGAACTGTACAGTCTTTTTATTGTCTGGCAATATTGATGTATGTCTTTTTAGTTCTAGTTCAGACATCATAAGAGATCTTCTAGAAGAAGAGGAAGCCTGGGAAGCATCGCATAAGTGAGTTTTCATAATCAAAAGATAAGCCTGTACTTTGACCTAAGAAATTACAATTCTATGCAGTTGATTTTCAAACAAAAGAATATTTGTACTTTCTGATTTAAGAAAGTAATAATTTACACACATCAAGGTAAAGATTTTTAGTTTACTACTTGTTTCTATATATTTCTGCTTAGAAATATAATCCCAGTGTAATAACCCTGATTACTTGTCAGAAGCTATTTTTCTAATGTCAAATTGGGTAATAGTTTGGCCTTAAGCACTGGCTTGAATCTTCAGAAAACTTTTAATTCTTTTCTAGATGTTTCCAATCATAAGACATGTTTAGTATAGAATAAATGCAATTTCACTTCTTTTCTTATACCACTTATGAATCAGTCTGGGAAATGAGAATGTTGGAAGGGGACCTATTTCTGGTTCCACTGGTAGATAAAGAGGAAAGGAACAGTGCCAAAAACTAACTGCATTTTTGTTAATCGTCGCCTGTGGGAGTGATCTGTAGTACTACAGGGCCTATTTGCTCCACTGCAATTTCATGAATACATACCTCAAGAGAGCCCTCAGAACCACCTAGCAGTTTTAATGGTTCTGTGATCATGTCTCTGTCCTGTTTGTTACAAGGATTATTTGAACCTGAACTCTTCTCAGTGGCTTTACCCCCAGCTGAAAACTTCTTTTGCTTTGTAGAGAAAATAGAAGCCATATATATCTGTCTATATTTGTACATATTTTAAACTCATATCCTTTTTTTTTTTGTATATTAAAAGTATGTCTTACCTCCTATTGGATGCTGATTCCTCCTACCACATTTGTATTCTCTTGTCAGGAACTTACTTTATCCTTTCTCTCTTGCATAGCAACCTCTTAATACCAACTGAGCAACCAACAGAGAAAAAGTACCTCACTCAACCTCTCATCTCACTTAATCTCATCCTGTAGCTACTATTGTATTTTGCCTTCCTTAATAGGTGATCTCTACCTGCAGTTTCCATTTCCTCATCTCTCACTTACATGCTCTTTAACATATTCAGCCAGTCCCTTCATTCTGAAATAGCTTTCATTCAAGTCATTGAAGACATTCATTTGCTAAATCCAAAAGACAATTTTTAGACTTCATCTTTGACTTTTTAGCTATCTTTGATACTGTTGTCTTCACCTTTCTTAAAAGCCTATTTTCTTTGGTTTATGAGGTTCAGTACTCTGGTTTTTCTCATGCTCAACAAAGTCATTAATTGCCGATGTTGGTCAAGATTAAATTTATCTCCTAATAAATTTATCTTTCCTGCCGTACTTTTCCTGAGCTCCAGTGCATATATCAACTACCTATTTGATATCTCTTCTTAGATATCTTTAAGACACCTCAAAATCAATTTGTGCAAAGCCAAATGCTTGTCTTTATCTACTCTCCACTCAACCCTCAAAAGTTTTTAAAACAAAATAAAACATGATCCTTTTCCAATATTCATTTACAGCCAATTTCTTAAGGTGAGAAAAAAACCTTGTCATTCTTAACATCTTGTTTTCTGTTGCCTGTGTGTCTAGTCTATGACCAGTCTTAGAGATTTTTGTTTCTTAAATATCTCTGAAATCCATCCATTTATTTCTACCCCTCTCATCACCCTAATTCATGCTACCATTATGTCTTCATTAGAGAGTAAATCGTGTCTTTGTCTTTTCTCATTTTCTTTGGCTTCTTTACAACCTGCTCTCCATACTGCAGCTAGAGTGCCCTTTTCAAAATGAAAATATGATCACTGTCTGTGGCTTCTTATTCCTTTTAGGATTGAGAAGGGATGCTTTAATATGCCCACAACGTCCTGGCTGATCTGGTCTCCTCTAGACTCATGTCTTATTACACAATTATGCATTCTTGCTGCTCCATTGATACCAACTTCTTCAGTCCTTCCTTCATGTCCCACTACAGGGCCTTGAACAGTCTTGTCCTTCCACCCAAAATGGTCTTCTTCTCTTTCTTCTCCTAGTTTACCCCTTTTCACCCTTTGGTTTTAAACTTAAAAACTGCTTTTCATGAAAGTCTTCTCTGACCTTGCCTTCTGTATCATATCCTCCTATTATAGGCTCTTGCATCACTGTGTGCTCTTTCCAGCACGCTGACATGACCGTTTGTCCATTATTTCCTATTGATCTATAGGTTCAACATTCTAACTCCAGTGTCAACACAATTCTAACCTATAGTAAATGCTTTACGTATGTGATCTCATTTAAATAACAAAGCAACACTATGATGTACTATTGTGCCTGTTATATAATGAGGAAACAAATTGAAAGGAGTAAATCTCCAACCTAACATCACTTAGAAATAAGTGACTAGTGATGGAGCTGAGATTCTAGCCTAATGTGTCAAAAGTCAGCACTTTTGACCATTAAGCTAGAAATTCATAGCTGAATTTCTGGGAGAATGGAAAAGTATAGTGTATTCAGGGAATGCATATGCATAGGTTTTTCAGGCTAATGAGATATGTGGTGGCTCAAACTAGTGTTTTATGAAAGTTTGAGATTTGGGCTGCGTTACTCTCACCTAAGCATTATTTAACTTTGAATTTTGGGAGGAGGGATGGTCTTCTTGTACTAGGAATTAGCCTGTTTATGCTGAATTAAAACCCTGACACCAATGGCTGTGACAAGCTGTGGCCCAGAATTCTTGAGCCCAAGCCCATTCTTGATAATGATGACCTCTTAAAATTATTATTATAAGAAAGCACTTAGAAAACAAACCCCATCACCTGATCCTCAGTGATAACAAATGTTAAAGCAGAATATGGCAGTTCTACAAATACCTATCTTATGCTTACAGGCATATTTGGTGGTACCACAGCAGCATATTTGAAATATTAGTTCTAGAACATACTGTTTTAGTTCCAACATGTACTTCTAATTCTTTAAATGTTTGAGAGGTTCTATTAGCAAAACAGTGCTCCATATAAAGCAGCAAAAAACCCTTATTTTCTATAGACTGGTCTTTGGTTCTTATGTCTCTAAATAGTGCTTCATCTTACCGTTTTGAGCTACAAAGATATATTCACATTGAATGGAATGAAAACTAAGGGAATTGGTCCTGGTATGTCATGTCATGTTTCCAGATTTCGGTTTCTTATACATAAAGTATAGGAAACATATGTCAGCCTCCGAGGTCTAGGTCCCTTCTCTCCAGACCTGCCCTTTCTCACTGCCTCTTCTTTCAGTGAATGGTGGTACCACAGTCTACCCCACAGTCCAGAAACTTAGGAATCATTTTCAACTTTTCACTCTTTCTTACCTCTCACACAGAATAGATTGCAAGTCCTATGGATAAGTGGTTCTCAGACTTAAATAACATCAGAATCACCCGGAACACACATAAAAACACAGATTAGTTGGCTCTGTACAATTCTGAGATTTTGATTCAGTAGATTGGGGGTGAGGCCTAATAATTTGTCGATGCTACTTCTGAAGCTCCCACTTTCAATCACACTACTGTATATTAGCTCTATAATGTCTGTCACCCCCTGTGTACCATAGGCTGCTGTAGACTGTGAACTCTTCTCCAGCTTTTGGCAACAGCCATCCAACTGTGTCTCTGTCTCTAGTCATTACAGTTTATTCTGCTAGTGAGATCTAAAATACATTGTGTTCTCTCTGTCATGCTTTAAAGTCCTTTAGGGGCTCCCCAGCATCCAAACTCTTCCTGTTATGGCCTCAGCCTGTCTGCTGGCTCATGGAATTTCATTCCTTCCTTTCCCTTCCCCACCCTGCCACTCTGTTTCAGCCAATCTGAACTACTCAGAGTTGCCTCAGAGAGTCATGCTGCCTTGTCTTTGTGCCTTTGCACCTACTGTTCTGCCCAAATTGCTTTTCCTCTTTTTTCATCTAGATAGGACTTGTCATTCTTTCTTAATAGCTCTTTTCAGAAGGCCCTGACTCTGCTCCTGCAGCATTCTGCACTAAATACCTGCCTTCCTTTCCAAAGAGTATGTTCATTGGATCTGGATTCCCTGGTGCCCAGTACAGTGCTTGGGTAGCCCATACTGGGCACTCAGCAAGTATCTGAGTGAATGAATGTGTCAGTCAATGTTTTTTGGATCTGAATGTGCTTACTGGTAGGTTCTAGAGCTTACATGGCTTCAGGAACCTGTGAATGGATAAGGATTGCCACTTACAATTTTTTTTAACTTTTTATATTATAAAAAGAAAATGTTAGGAAATGCTTTCTTTTAATAGTCTTATAAAATCAGAAAAGGAAGTCTTGTTTTCTCTGTTGATAGTCTGCATTTCATCTTAACCCCATAAGGAGTCATTTGCATGTGCTTCTAAGCCTGTCATATTTTCTAGTGGAGGACTATTGATAGTTTGTCTTTCTTTGGGCGTTTAACTTTATTGAAGTTTAACATTAACATACACACTTTAAAGTGAACAAATTCTAGGTGTACAGCTTGATAAATTTTTACAACTGAATACACCTGGGTTATGGTTACTTTGGTGTCTCCCCACCTCCACCTTCTCCACCCTTGTGAACCGTTCCTCCCAGGGTTCACACGGTGAGGCCCACATCCATTCTGGGATTTGTCATGTGATGTGAAGGAGAAGCTTGATGAGAGTTTGCACAGTGGGCTTTGTCCTTGCAGAACAATCAATCTTGGGACCAGCAACTTTGCTATGAAAAGCCCAATCTAGGCCTGGGAAGAGGCCAACTAGAGGAGTTCAGCAAGGGCTCAGCCCTTCCCTAATTGAACTCCCAGTCAGCAGCCAGCACCAGATTGTCAGTCATGTAAGTGAGCCTTCTTGAAAGTGGATCCTCCAAACCCAGTTAAGCTGTCTCCTCTCAGCCCTGCCCAGGTCTACAATCATGACCCAGTAAATGATTGTGTTGTTTTATGCCTCTTAAGTTTGAGATTGGTTTGTCATGTAGCAATAGATAACCAAAATAGAAAGTAAACAGAAACAGTTTCTGTTTACTTTTAGGTGCTATGTAACAAATCCTCCTAAACTTTAGGAGCTTAAACCACAGCCATTTTATTTCCTTATGATTCTTCTGTCTGGGCTGATCTCAAGCTTATGGTCATTTACCTGACATGCAGGCAGCTGGCAGGGTGGCTAAGGACTATGTTCAGCTGAGCTGCTGGGACTTCTCTTTTTTCATATAATCTGGGAGCCTATTCTTCTCCATGTGGCTTCTCTGCATGGTCTCTCCATGTGGCTTTTCCAGCAAGATAACTGGATTTTTCTATATGAAGGATCTAGGCTATAGTGCCAGTTTCCAACTTATTGCCTCTTAGCTCCAAATTTCATCCCTTTTGCCTGCTCTGTGAAAATTGAATTGGGCCCTTTAAATATCATTCCTTAGCCAGCTCTCTTGATGTTAAGTTTAATCATTAGAGGGCACTGGAGAAACATTGCAAGAAGAAGGGGTTTTGCCTCTTGGTTGCAGTTAGCTCACTGGCCAGGCTCTTGTAGGGGCATGGCTTCTCCAATGTCTGGTCATACAGTGCACACTGGCCACCAGCTTTTGCTCTGCCTATAGCATTGGTTCTTAGCCACAGTTGTGCTGTCTTCAACCAGGTGTCTAGATCTAATGTCTGGGGCAGAATTGTCAACTGAGTGTTGAAAACATGCCCCAACACACACACACAACTCTTTGGCACAGACTGGTTTTGCAAGGGGTCCTGTGTTATATTGGCTCCAGGTGATTAAGGAAACTTACATTCAGTCATTAGCTGATCACTAAGCTAACCAAGCAGACACTTCAGTGGCAACACACAACATAGAATGCATATTACAGGATAAGTTGAGAAAGTCACTAAACAACGACAGCAAACAACATTAACAAACCTTGAGGAAGTAGGAGAATCTGATTTCCAGAGTTGCTATAATATATTACAAATGTCCAGTTTTCAACAAAAATTTATGAGACAAAGAAACAAGATTCTGTAGTACATATGCAGGGGGTAAAAAATCAACCAGTAAAAATGTCCAACAGGAAGCTTAGACATTGGACTGCTAGACAAACATTTAAATCAGTTTTTTTAAATATATTTAAAGAACTAAAGGAAATGGTGTCTAAAGAACTAAAAGGAAGTATGAGAACAATGTCTCACCAAATAGAGAATACCAATAAAAGTAGAAATAACTTTTTAAAAAAATTCTGGTGTTGAAAATGCTTAATAGCTGAAATGAAAATTATACTAAGGGGCTCAACAGCAGATTCGAGCAAGTAGAAGAAAGAATCAGTGAATTTTTAGATAGGTCAATTGAGATTATGCAGTCTGAGGAACAGAAAGGAAAAAGAATGAAGAGTAATGAACAGTCTCAGACTTGTGGGATAACAAGAAGAATATCAACATATATATAATGAGAATCCCATGAGGAGAGAAGGGAGTAGAAAGAATACAGAAAGAAATAATGGCTGAAAACTTCCTAAATTTGATGAAAAACATTAATCTACACATGCAAGATGCTCAGTGGACTTCATCAAAAACAAAAAATTTTGAAAGAAATATGAGACAAGCAACTCATTACTGACAAGGATCTGGTGATTTTTCATCAGAAATGCTGGAGAACAGCCAAAAGTAGTGGGATGACATTTCAAAGTGCTAGAAGAAAAAATACTGTCAACCAAGAATTCTCAATCTATCAAACTATTTCAAAAGTGAAGGAGAAATTAAAACTTTCCTAGAAGAAAAAAAAATTAGAGAGGACTGGTCACTAGGAAATCTGTCCTACAAGAAATATAAACAGAGTCTTTTAGGCGGAAATGAAAGGACGGTAGACAGTAACTTGAGAATAAAGAACACCAATAAAGATAACATAAAAGTATAAGTAAGTACAGAGGAAAATATAGATGCATTTTTGTTGTAACTCTTCCCCCATCTCATTTAAAAGACAGCTGCACAAAGCAATAATTATAAATTTATATTGATAGACATACAATGTATAAGGATATGACTTGTATAACAGTAATAGCAGAAAGAAAGAAAGGCACAAAGCTATTTAGAGCAACGTTATAATATACTATTGAAATTAAGTTGGTGTTAATCTGAACCAGGTTGAAATTAAGTTGGTGTTAATATGAACTAGATTGTTATAGATTAGTATGTTAATGATAATCCCCAGAGTAACCACTAAGAAAATAAAATTTAAAATGTAGTAAAAGAAATGACAATGGAATTAAAATGGCACACTAGAAAATATTTAACACAAAAGAAAGTAATGAATAGAGGGACAACAAAAAGAACATAAGCCATGTAGAAAACAGATAGCAAAATGACATGCATAGACCCTGCCTTATCAGTAAATACATTAAGTATAAATTGATTAAAAACTCCATTAAAAGGCAGAGATTGGCAGAATGGATTTTTAAAAAACCCTGATTCAACTCCATGCTGTCTACAGGAGATGCGCTTTAGATTTAAAGACAAATTAGTTGAAAGAGAAAGGATAGAAAAAGATATATCATGCAAACAATAACTAAAAGAGACCTGGCATGGCTATATTAATACCGGATAAAATAGATTTTAAGACAGAAAATGTAACTAAAGACAAAAATATTTTATAATGTTGAAATAGTCACTTATTCAAGAAGAGATAGTAATTTTAAGCATTTATGTACCTCACAGCAGAACCCCAAAAATACATGAAGCAAAAAAGAAAGAAAAATAAACCCAAGAAACCCTTAAAAATTAGATGAGAAAAATGATGGAAAGGGAAACCACATAGGAGCAACAAGAAACAAAAGCCAATGAAAAATTATTGCTGACGGACCTTGCCTCTCCTTGTTTACAGTCCTTGCAGATGGAGAGCCAAGCAGGCTAAAGGCAGAGTGGGCCTGTGGACTTGCCTCCAGACAATTTCTTATTCATCAGCAGCCTAGTCTGTAATGGAAAGAAAGCTGATTCCTTAAGCAGAATTATTTGGGAAGCTCCCTAATGCTGCAAGGCCCAGGCATGTTCTATGGGCTCTAGTCTGTTGGGTCATGTTCTTTTAAAGTGTTGAGCCAAGAACTATATTCACCATTAACATGCAGAACACATCCAGGGTTATCGCTGATTATTTTTGTATCACATATTTGACTTCACCAAATCTTAAGTGTAATCTGTTTGCTTGTTGACCATCTCTCACTGTCCATTCTTTTTTAATCTGTTATCCCCCTTCTGCCATTAAACCATGGCTTCCTATCCTGAATCTGGGAAATCATTTCTGGACCCAAATACGAGTCCTTACATTTATTATCCTTTCTACTTTTTCTCTTCTAAAATTTAGCTCATGCCTTTTGCCTGTGAAAAAATTTTTGGATACCAGTTCTATCATAGAGTATGTTGATTTTCCCTTCTGTTTAAATTGAAAGAAACCAGAGTTCTATCATCCACTGACTAAACCAAAGAGACTCATTCTTTGTAATAGACTTTTATCAAGAGACCAAAATAGTTTATCCCAAGGAAGCCTGCATTTTTTGTGCCATTATTTTCTAGAAAGTGAATACTAAGAAAATCAGCAAAAATTATTTCTGAGTATTGGAGAAGACAAATGTCATTGAACTAACATCTATGAAATTCCTTATATGTGCTAGTCACCTATGTAGGTACTTTCATGTCCATTTTATTATTTAATACCTGTGATTACAGGGTACAGAAGGAACTTTATTCACTTTGGTTTATGAGAAATCAGCCCAGAGGGATGGCGAATTGTCTTGAATCTCCAAAGCCCAAGCTAGTGCGTTTCCCAATGTGCCACAGCTGTGAACTAGCACTACAAAGCAATTCCCTGGTCTGACTTCTTCATCAGTTTATACCCTGTAATAGAGTCTGATTCCATTATTTTGTTGTTTGCTGACAGCTCTTAAGTCTCATCCTTCCCTCTTCCCCTTCTCTCCCACATCTGGGCCAACTGATAAGAAATCCTAGTTCCCTCCTTTTGCCCTGGCAAATTATGCAAGTCCCTATCTGTGCAAGGGAGCCCTCACTCACTGTGACCACACCCATGAACCAGGATGAAGAGCTCAAGCCAGTCTCCTTCCCCTGCTCTCTTATACAAGAATGTACTCTCTTGTGTCTATCTTCTTTCAGTTGGCATAATGTTTTTGAGAGTCATCCATGTTATTGCATGTATCAGTAGTTCCTTTTTACTGACTGGTGGTATTCTCTTGTATGAATGTGTGACAGTTGTTTATCCATTCAACAATCATGGGGCATTTGGTTTGTTTCCAGGTTTGAGAGGCTGTGAATAAAACTGCTATAAGCATTTGAGGACAGTATTTTGCTTGAACATAAGTTTTCATTTCTCTTGGGTAAATTTCTAGGAGTGGCATTAGGGGATTGTCTAGTATTTTCAACCTATAAGAAATTTTAAGCCATTCTAGTAGATATATAGTAGTAGTTTATTGTTATTTTAATTTGCTCTTCCCTAATGAATAATGATGTAGTTTTTTTTCATGTGTATATTTGCCTTCCTTATGTTTTAATGAAGTGTCCCCTCATCTTTTGCCTATTTTGTAAATTGTGTTGTTGTTATTATAATTTTAGAGACTTGAGAGTTCTTTATCAGATATGTGTTTTTGCAACTTCCACTCTGGCTTGTGTTTTCATTTTCTTGACAGTATTTTTCAGAGAGCAATTTTTGATAAAATGTCATTTATCATTTTTTTCTTTTATAGTTTGTGCTTTTTGTGCCCTACCTAAGAAATATTTTGTTAACCCAAGGTCACAAAGATTTTCTCTTATGTTCTAGAAATTTTAGGCTTTATATTTAGGTCTATGACCAATTTAATTTTTGTAAATTGTACTAGATATGGATTGAGGAGGTGACTAGTTAAATCAGGTCATAAAGATGGTCAGAAGAGTTACAGATTAGCAAATTAAAGCCCCCTCTCCCCCGCCCATCCCCCTGTGGCTCTGCATACCTAGAAGATGCTGAGCAAATCATTAGGGTCACTCATGTAGATACCAATAGGAAGGGCCATTTTCCAAAGAGATTGACTGGAATCAGCAATAAGCTGATGGTCAGGGGATTTGATGGACCTTTTATCTTCCTTACAATTAACAAGCATCTAATATTAATGGATGCTGGAATGGCCTTCTTAAAAAAAAAACAACTCCCTCATCTCCTCTTGGTCCACACACCTTAATAAGATATTTTGATTACCAAATGCTGCTGTCTCCAGAAAGGGATCATCTCCTTTTAGCCACTTTCTGGATAACAATCAGGACAAAAAAGGTGTTGGGGTTATACTGACCTTTTTCAAAAACTCAGGTTTCCTTCTTAACTTGCTGGACATTATACCTCTTTATTTCTCCTAACTATACTGTCCAGATTGGTACACCCTCTGACTGGCAGCTTAGCTAAGAGGGATCCTAGAAAAATCAGTCTTAATTCTGCTTCAGCTACCTGGATTTTGTTGTTAGGCTGACATGGTTCTAGGTCACAGGTTGGCAAACTAGGGCCCATGGGCACAATCTGGTCTGCTGTTTTTGTTAATAAAGTTTATTGGAAAACAGCCACACACATTTGTTTATCTATTGTCTGTGACTCCTTTTATGTTACAACAGTAGAATTGAGTAGTTGTGACAGGGACTACATGGACCCCAACATCCAAGTATCTGGTCCTTAAAAAAATTTTTTGTCAGCACCTGTCCTAGATCAAAGGGCTAATGAACAAGTAGCTGGGTACACTGCTCACTGAATCCCCTTACCACAGCCCACATAGATCAAAATGGGGAACATTATGAGTCTCTGTAAGTTTTATTAAAATGCCCTTATCCCTCTCATATCTGACACTTCTGGGTAAAAGGGCTGGATGTGAGTAGGGGATGACCGAAAAATCAGCAAATGGAAAGGAACTAATGGAAAGGAACACACTGGTTTTTTTGGAGATGGAAAAAGCGCAATACTGACATCTGGAGAGGGAACCTCTCAGACTCTGGGAGGTATGGAGAGGGATAGTTATGATCTTTGCCTTTCAGAGCCATCCCTGTAGCATCTATTGATGTGTGTTGTCCAGCTTTTCCCTAAAGCCTTTAATGTAGTAATCATAATTATCTAAAATCGAGGTTCTATAATTCTAACATATAGTTCATTTTGCCTCTGTAGATTAATTTTTCTCTTGACAATGGGTTTTTTGTTTGTTTGATTTTCTTTGTGTATCATACATTTTGCTTGAATGCTAGACATACCGTGAAGGACCATAGAGACTGAGATCAGTAGTGTTTATGCCTGGAAAACAGATGTGCTTCTTCTGTCAGGCAGTGTGGGGAGTTGACCTAGGTTGAAGTATTCTTGCTACCATCGTGATCTTCAGTGAATCAGAGGCATCAAATTCCTCTAGCAGTGGGCTGCTTTTACCTTGCGTTTAGTATGGGGGCTGGATTGCCAGAGGGTTTTGCTCATAGGTTTTGCTCATGTTTACCTTTCAGCCATCTCTGCATACTAACACTCCAGAGAGTTATCTCTTCTTCATGTCTGTACCTCTCCTTCAGCTGTTCACTGCTCCTGCTTATTCATTGGTTGCCTGGCTCCTGGAGGGGGCCAGCTGAGAAAATGTCCTGTTGTCTTGGCCCAGCCTCAGTCTTACGCAGGCCCTGTGTGCCTGAGCCTCGGGGATGGGGCTTTCTCAGCACTCTCACCCTTCTCTCTTCTCCCATGGTAATCAGACCGCTGCCCCCTAATCTCTGCTCTGTATTGTGTTGTGCTAGATCATCAGCCCAAGAGGATTTTCTGCCTTCTGGAGAGGTAGAGGTTTTTACTTCTACCATTTTCCCAGCAATAATGAATTTTAGGCTCTTACAAAAGATTTCCTACCCTTCTCTCTCAGGCAGAGAGATTTTCCCTCTGCACAGTGGGTCTTTGCCTGAGCCCCATGGGCAGTGAGTTTCCTGATCTTTCCTTGGCAACTTAAAGCTTTAGTTTCATAGGAGAGAAGGGTCCAGGGAAGAGGTAGGGCTTTCTATCTGACCCCTGTCACCCCCAGTCATCTACTTTATACCTGTGCCACCAAAGTGGGCTTTCTTCAGTCTTCTGACCTCCCGATTTTTCTTATGAGCACTTGATGGAGGCATCTGGAAAAGAGCTTGCAAGTATGTATGAAACTGTGTCAGTAGCCTTCAATACTAGCCCATATTTCAGAATTCATTTAAATGTTAGCTGACAACCTCTTTTTCCAGTGCTCTGCCAACAGTGAGAGAATTCTTGTGGCCCATTTCTCTTTGGAATTCTGTTTTCTTGTCAGAACCTCAGCTCTGACAGGATCAAAAAACGTTATGATTTTGTTAGACTATCTGGCTTTGCCTTGTTAGGATGAGAGCAGATTTATTTTATTTTATTTTATTTTATTTTGTAGCTTTCTACATGTTAAGCAGAAATGTAAAACTGTTAGATTTTGATTCAGAAGAAAGGGGTTCAATTCCTGGCTTCTATCCACCTATGTCTGTGATCTTTGCTAAGTTACTGTTTTCTCAGTTATAAAGTGGGAATAGTGATAATAATAGTAATAATAATTATTATAGTAGATTTGTCAGTGGAATAAAGAGCTAATTGGTGGTTTAAATGAAAATACCTGTGAAAGCACTTGCAAACTAGAAACTGCTGTAGAATAATAATGATCATTATTTTCTAAGATGCCATTTCCTCTTTTTACTGTTTTCAGAAATGATCTTCAAGACACAGGAATAAGTCCAGGACACAATCGTCGCACAAGATCAGCTGAAAGTGCCGAGATCGAGCCTAGCAATAAACGGAATAGAAATTAGTGTGGGTTTTGGCTGACTTTTCCAATGCAGTGATCAAAATATGGTACTTTTTGTTGCCATATAGATGTCATATTTATAAGTGCCCAAGTGAAGATTTTAAGTTCTACATATTATTTTCATTCTCTTCTGCCTTTCCAGAAAAAAAAAGTTACAAAACATCCTCACTTGGTCAGTTACCTCCTGCCTCTAAAACATCTCTCTAAAAATAACTGGCAAAGTTCACCAGCTTTTCAGAGTACACAGATTTTTCAGCAGAGGTGTTTTATTTGGTTTTATTTCTAGAATTCACATTGTCTTTAAGCCATTCTCCTTCTCTTCCATGGAGAAACCAACTTCAGAAAAGGATTCTTCAACCTGCCTACTACAAGTTACAGTTGAATTAAGGCCTCTTTATTTTTGGAGAGGCAGCATGTCATAACTCAAGTCCTTGGTGTGTATAAGTACCCGATGCCTGGATGCCACCATGACCGTTACTGCAGTTAGGTGATGGCTGTTGCCCAAGTTCAAGGTATTGTTTGTTAGACTCATGTCTTATACATTACTCGGAATAGGATGTTAGTATTATAATTTAAAGTTACATTTAAAGTTAATTTAAACAATAACTTTAAAACATTGAGTATATTTTCTGGAAATGGCACTTAAAAATTATTACTGTTAGTCTTTCTTTTCACTTGGGTAAATCAATTTTTAACACTTTGAATCCCAGCTATTAAAAAGAGTGCAATAAATAAATTTAGTAAATGAATAGACTCTATATCAATTTAAGACCATGTCCTTGAAACAGTGTCATGTGACTAGTTGAGTATAAGCTACAATTCATTGGAAGGGGTTTGTCAGAAATTGTTATCCCTGCAAAGTATCCACCAGTTCCTTCTAGAGTGCTCATGCCTCTCTTTGTCATGTCAGAGTCAGCCTCCATCCCCCTGCCCTTTCCCAACCCAAACATGTCAGCTTTTAATAACACAATAGCAAATATGGCAATGAATGTGCCGGGATATTTGTGATTTCTCCTTTCCAGAGATTGTCTCCATTGACTTTGGCATTTTGGTATGCTCTTGGGTTTCTGGATAATTTGTGGAGTCTCATTATGACTTAGATTTAGGCATTTTAACACTTAAATGGCCATTTGTTTCCTTTATGAGTTCCTTAAGCTTCAAATGGTTTTGTGAGAATTCGTCAGTCATTTAATCTAAAATCATGAGTGGCACCTTACGGAAGCTAAAAGCAGCACCACACACTGAATCTGTCCAAGGATTGATGTACGATGACTGAGCAATGTCGGACAACATAGGGTTTAACATTAATGTGATACTTAAGTCTCTGAGTTGCCAAAAATTATACTAAAATGAAAACTGCTCATTTATTAAAAAGCACACAGTCTGCTATAAATTAAACTAGAAGCAATTACTACTTTAATCGCAGCAAAAGGAGTTTGCAAGGATGCCGTGAGACCAAGAGAGGGAGCCAAGCAAGTGAATTCATTCAGTAAATACTTGACTATCTACTTGTTTATGTAGCAGTCGTTGTGCTGAGCACTGGCAGTGCAAAAATGACCAGAGGCCATTTAAAACAGTGGTTCTCAGTGGGGAGGAGAGGAAGATTTTGCCCCTCATGGGACATTTGGTAATGTCACAACCGCCAGATTGAGGGATTACCACGGGTATCATTTGATAGAGGGCCAGGGATGCTGCTAAACATCCTACAGCACACAGGTCAACTCCCACAGAGTGATTGCTGGGACTGCCATAGCATAGTGCCATGGACTAGGTGGCTTAAACAAGAGAAACTTTTTTTTTTTTCCTCACAGTTCTGGAGGATAACAGTCCAAGATCAAGTTATCAGTTCTTCTGAGAACTCACTTCTTGGCTTATCTTTCCTCTTCACTCTCACATGTCTGTGTCCAATCTCATAAAAATACAGAGCCCATCCTTTTGGTCTCATTTTACCTCAGTTACCACTTTCTTTAAAGACCCTATCTCCAAATACATTCACATCTGAAGTAACTGGGGTTAAGACTTCAACATATGAATGGTATTGGGGGGAACCCACAACTTAGCCTAAATACCCTACAATAAATATCTGGTTCAAAATGTCATTGGTGCCGAGGTAGAGAAACTCCCAACATAAAGGAACTCCCACGTCTAATTGAAAAATAAGGCCTAAAGGAAATTTACTGAGCTCTATTTGTTAGCATTTAGCATATTAGCATATATTTAATATTCATATGTTGAAAGAAAGGTTATTTTTATAGTCATTCGAGAATAAAGGTAGAGTGTTAGATGCAAGAATGAAATAGATAAGCTTCTCATTCTAAACTTTTAGTGAAAATATTCTCATCAGTAGTTATTAATCCTTTTTGCTTCCTAATTCTGCTACCTTGGGTTTGTCATCTCACAATGGCAGTGATGCTTATGGTTTGAGAGGACACAGGTTAGCTGCTGTGTGTAATTTAGAAAGGTCACATCCAGGTAGTTCTGATGTCAACCTATCCTTTCATCCTCTGATTCCTTCTCTCTTTTTTATACCACTCATTGAGACTCACTGGTTTAGTTGAAGATAGAAATGAACTTGTATGATAAATATTCATGTCAGTAGGGGTAGACAAAATAGAGAAGTCTTTGCAGGGGATTTTTTTTTTTCTTATGGCCCTTGGCTGTATAGAATGAGAAGAAAGCAACTATCTAGACCACTATACTGATATAGTTACTGTGGATGAAACAGAATTTGACTCTGAGTTTTCTTAAAATTGGGGAAAAGGCAGGAACAATAGATGACAAATTCTTAGCAATTGATCAAAAAAAATAGTAGTTCTTTAAGGTACATTTTTTCCTATTACATGTTTTTTTTTAATCATAGAAGTAATGAATTAAGAACATTAGAGGGGGGAAATTACAGCCATTAAAATTAGTACCATTTTGGTAAGCTTACTTTTGTTTTAGTCTCAGGGTGTTTGAGATGTCTGTAGCGATAACCATCTGAGGCTACAGACAGGTCATGCTGGGGCTGAACCTCCATGTTACTGTCTCTGGACCCCTCAAAACACTTACAGGGTGTTTCTCATCCCCTTCCTGATATGTCCTGTATCCCTGGTCTCAGAATACTGAGAATACAGAAACAAGTCCATGCCTGAATATGTTGCTGTCCTCCTGACAGGCTTGCTGGGCTTCTCAGTAATGTCCTGTCACATGCACCGCTGCTGGTTCTGCCAGAGAATCCTGCCTTGCCTGGGATGACGTGTCCTGATATATCCCCTAGGTACAAAGCTGCCAGGTGTCAAGGCATGCCTGCCTTCCTGTAGGTTTTGCCAATTCTTGGCCTCACAGTGTTCCAAGCGGCAACAAAGTGCTTTCCTAGATTGATAAGTGTACTGTCACCTGGATCTACAGGGTCCCTCTTTTCCTCCTCTCTCCTTTTTTCTATCCCTTTCCTCTTACCTTCTCTTTCCTCTTTCCCTTCCCTGCCTTCCCTCAGTTATTATGACTGTGTGTCAAGTTGTGTGCAAAACGAAGAGAAATCTTGCCCTAATAGAACTTGTAGACCAAAAAGGGAGATGAACAGGTGTGATAAGTGCAGTGAAGCAGAGATACATGGCCCTATGAAAACATGCAATAATGGGATTTCATTTTTGCCCATAAACTGTCTGTAGGGAGCTTGAAAATCAGTCCAAGGTGGTAATGCTAATCACCATATACCTTCTTTGTCTTCTGTGTTCTCCATTTTCAGGAACCTGTGCCTATATCTTCTGAATCCTTTGGTCCAAGGTAAAAATTAAAATAGTCATGGAAGTCAACTCATATAAATAGGTGCCTGTGTTTCCACTGACTTCACAACTATGTTAGACAAGCTGGATAAGTCAGAATTTTATATGGCTTAGCCAGAGCCAACTCCACTCTAAATCCACTCATATAGTGCTTTCATCATTTTGTCACAAAACACTTTCACAGTACATTATCAATGTGCATTGTGAACCCATCTAGCTCATGTGCCACATTTGCATAAAATAAATTCTCTTGTTCTTGGACATTTAATTTCAGTTTTTTTTCGTCCAGTTTTAAATAACAGAATTACTTTTTGAGTTAGATTCACAAAAACAGAATTGTTGGAACATTAGCTCCTAATAAAATATATGAACTACTTTTCAAAATGGAGGACACCAGGATAATTAAATTGTAAAGGGAATTAGTTCTGTGGTTTTTAAAATAATGGCCATCAGGAAATAATGGCAACTTTTTAGTAGTATTTCACAGCAAGTGCAAAAGTTTTCATATGGCTGCTACTTGGTCCAACAGTGAAGGGGGCTGAGAAAAGACAATTCTACAAGGTTATAAGCAAACACAGACCAAAAGTACTTTGAGTGTTCTAATTTGATTATATTTAGAATCTCTGAGGGGAATGGGTAGAGGATCCTTTATAGTATTTCACACCTAGGCTGGATACAATTTCTGGCAAGATTCTATAGCCGTCATTCTAGTGCTGTCCAGAGAAGTGTCCAGCTGCTCTGTGTGCCAGATTACTAGGAGGTGGCAAGATTGACATTCTCTTATGAATGTCTTTATTTGAATAGGGGGCCAGGTGGGCTCAGGAGTGCCAGCAGGCAGGGAATTTTTTATTGGTCTTCATATTATAGCTTTAGAACTATAGGAGTACATAATTGAAATTCCAGACTTCACATGACATTGTTTACTTCCATTTGGATCACCTAAGAACTGCATCA
This sequence comes from Macroglossus sobrinus, assembly GCA_004027375.1. Classification (NCBI taxonomy): domain Eukaryota; kingdom Metazoa; phylum Chordata; class Mammalia; order Chiroptera; family Pteropodidae; genus Macroglossus; species Macroglossus sobrinus. The sequence continues at coordinate 297,142 of PVKZ01001641.1, forward strand.
CAGTCTTAAAAGGATTTTGTGATTTCTTTTATGTACATCCAATTTTGAGCAGCCCTGACTTTTCCATGCCTTTTCCAAGTTCATGTCTGAACTACAGAAGGCACTTCTAGGTAACCTCAAGTTCATTGTTCTATATAGCTATTTGATATTAACTGAAGTCTGAAGAATATCTGCTGAAAATATTTGGCAGCATTAATTTCTGGAAACATGACATCCAGCAATTTCTTTCATGTTTAATACATGGTGTTGAGTTATCTAAACAGGTCAAAAGCTTGAAGGAAGAGATGGGGCTAAGATAAAACCTGTGATAGCATAACTTAAGGCTGAAATCTTAATGCAGCTTGTCACAGTTTTACAGAAATATAGGCTTTATAGCAACACATTCTGTCTAGCTCTATTTAAAGATCATATAGTTTGGATCATTGCTGATTTCTATCCAAAAGTAGAAAACAGATAAATTAATGTTTCTAACATACCCTGTTAAGGGCAGGTTTTTTTTTTGTTTGTTTGTTTGTTTTCCTTGCAAAGTAAAGGAATATAGTAGTGATGAATTTGGGGAGAGTTGTGTTTAAATTAAGTTATTAGATTGAGAGACCCAACTTCACAGTGTTAAATTTTGATAGGCAAACAGTACTTGCTAGAAGATATTCCTGAATGAGAATAAACTAGAACCCAAAAGAATGACATGGATACAAAAGGTAGTTGTGAGCAAAGAATTGGTAAGCACATTAACAAATCTAAATAAGACTACAAGAGAAAAATAGTTAATGGAATATGGTTAAAACAAGGTGGAAATATAATGTCAGACGATAACATGGGACATGGAAGGTTAGAATATTAAGGCACTGGTATTGCTTGGGAAGCACTGACCTCCTTTATACCTTAAGGCAAGGATTCAGTCTTAATTTTTAAGGATAACTATTAATGGATAGTAACAAAATGGTATTTTTCAAACCAGAAAATGGAATTAAGGCAAGCTTGATCAAACCACTACAAGGAAGAAAAGAAAGTTAAAAAAAAAAAAAAACTAAGAAAAAACATGGTGAATAGAAAACACAAAACAAGATAGTTTAAGAAGCCCAAATATATCAATAATATCCCTCCCTCCCACATCTATTTATTCATTCTATCTATAAAATTAAGAGGTGAGTTTAATATACATATTAGTACTTAATGTTTGAGTGTGTAATACATGATAGCTAATGTTTATTGAGTGTGTAGTGTATGCCAGACCCTATTTTAAGGGCTTCGTCAGTATTAACTTAGTCATAACAACCTAATGTTTTATAGTTAAGGAAACTGAGACCAGTTTCTGAGTATGTCTCAGATTGGATTTTTAGAATATAATCTAGCTTTATGCAGTTTATAAGAAACACATAGAAAGTAAAAAGATAAGAAATTGCAGGCAAAGCTAGTTAAGTGTAGCAATAATTAGCCATATGCATTTTTTTTTTTTCATTTTACAGTGAACTGGTGAAAATTTGTCAAGAGAAATGGGATTTGGACTAGTTTTTAAGAAAAACAATTTACGTTAGCAGAAAGGAGTAGAGAGAATGTCCTAGACAGAAACTCACAGCTCACTCCCATTTCAGTTGGTTGTCTCTGAAGAGAACTAAAGGCTAGCTGTGCAGAAGTTGGCTTTCCGTGTTCGGCCAGTCTTTCCTACTGTTGCCTCTTTCCTGCCACTTGGTGTGGCCCTTTCCCTTCAGGAATACAACACTAACTGCTGCCCTTTATTTGCCCCAAAGCCCTTCCTCATTTTCCTCAGTATCCCCACTTGGTAAAGGGAAAACACAGTCATTAAATGAATATTCACTGATACTGTGTTAGGACATAATGCTAAAGGATATACAAGAAAGAAGCATTCTCCACCCAAATGGAGCTTTGATTGGATCAATCCAGCACTCCTAGGAGTGGATCCTTCCTCACTGATAAAATAGCCCAGCAGGGGTTGAACACTGAAGAGAAGTTGAATGAATCCTTGCTGGAGAAGCAGAGATCTGGTTAATTTGGGTCAGGGGCCCATTGGAGTAATTTCCTTAGTTTCTATCTTCCCTTCTCCCTGCTTTTCAACTGTCTCAGAAATGCTTGATTCAACTGGATGAAAATTAAACCCATTATATTATTTAAATGAATTGCTCATCAGTTATTTAAAGTCATCAAGACTCTTAATTATGTATATCTTCACTTAGGTGTACGGTAATTTTTATTGTAAGTTTATTCAATTACAGCACAATGCTTTTCTGACTTTATGAAGTTACTTTTCTAGTGTAGCCTTTAGTTAGCTCTCCCAACTAAAAAATGTTTCAAGGAATGTCAGTGAAGACCTCAACCATGGAAAGTATTTCCTGTTTTTATGTAATGCTTACTTAGAGCCTTATCTCTTTGGGCCTAAACTTAATTATGCTTTGAACCTTTGTGTTAACCTGCATGTTAGACACACAAATCTTTATATGAAGATGGGTAAGCAACTCCTAATGTGAAAGACTATTACTCCATCTTCCCAGGTACATACAAGGATTTCGTGGATAGCTTTCATTTTTGTTTAACAGAAGATCCCAGAGTCCCTGTGTCATGTTGAAATGTTCAGCACTATTTCTTTTCTCTGGAGATTTTGTGACAAGAAGAGCAGAGATTTTTGTTCTGGAGACAGCTCTGCTCTTATGAGCATATTGATTCATTCTCATAAGGGGACAGATGAAAGAGTCCTGAGATATTGTTTTAGGGTTCTTGTTCCTAAGTTCAAGATGTAATAAAATTTTGGAGTTTGAAATCAGCCTACCTAGTTCAACCTCATTATTATTTTACAGATGAAAATACTCAGTTCAGTGAGAAATAGTGCTTAAGTTGAGATACAGTTGAGATACAGAGTCAGAGTAAAAGCTGAAATTCCATCTGAACATATGAAGGGTAGGTACAGTACACTGTTAAAACTGTTAGTAGCTCATTGTGGGATCTTGAGTGGAGGTTCTAACCCTTTCATTTCAGTTTTTTATCTGTAAAATAGGCACACCAATCCAGATAAGTATTATAGTTATCATAGGATTATTTTATCAGGTGTCCAGTTGTATGCGGAATAGTGCTGACTCTTACAGGAATAGTAGCAATATCATGATACCTTTAATTAATTTATTTAAAATTGAAATTACGGTTTATTTTTATGTAATACATTATCATGGTTCGTTATTCATAGGGTACAAAAGAATATACAATTAGAAGTTTCCCTGCTACCACCATTTCCAGCTGTTGAGACCACCGAGCTCTCCTCATGGCTTTTTCTGGAGACGTTTTATGCACATGCAAATATGTGGTCCCCTATTTTACAGAAGCAGTAGCATACTGTATACACTGTTCTGTACCTTGCTTTTTTCTTTTTAAAATTGTATCTTTTTATATATCATTAAATAGTTTTCTTTTTCTTTTTTAAGGCTGCATAGGGTTGCATGTGTGCCTGTACCATAATGAACCAGCTCTCCATTAAGAGATGTTTAGATTTCCAATATTTTTCTGTTATATATATTGCTAAAATAATTACATATATGAATTATATATGCATTAGTCATATGTGTGTGTGTGTGTATAGCAGCGGGATAAATTCCTAAAAGTGAATGTACTGAGTCAAAGATTTTGAAAATTTGTGCCACTTTAAGGCCTTGGGTTTAAATACTGCTTTCAACCTCTTCTTTCCAAATGATTACTCCATAGGCACTGGCCCTTTGAATCTGATAAAGGAGGGAAAGGTGTGAATATTTATCTGCATAATAAAAATATGGGACAGAGAGATCCAAGACTACAACCTGGAAGGCTCTCAAGAGGGAATAGATGTGAAGGTGCTTGGAAATTTTCAGATGGCTCAGGCTGTCACTGTCAGATGCATTGTACCTGGAGTGCCAGTTTCCCCACACAGGACTGACCACAGAGGACCCCCCACAGAACCCGAGCTAAACTGAATCTTTCATCTGGTTTGTCTTTATAAATGCCAGAATGGAATATGATAATATTAGTATGAAAATAGCAATCGATATTGGATGAATGAATATATTCTTAGACTTAATTTTGTGTGCTTTGTCTTAGCACCTGCTTCCTTGAATATTTGGGTCAGCACAGAACTTCTTCAGACCTGTCCAGTGCAGAGCTGGGTGCTTGTGCTACCAGAAAGAGTGTGTACAAGTGGGCTATGCTGTGTGGGGCCCATGCTGATCAATGCTGACCAAATCAAACAACTACACACACAAACAATTTTTTTTATATGACAAACACACCCAGAAAAATCACAACTACCAAGCAAATTATTGATGAATCTTTTGCTGAGCTTCCCCTTCTAACAGTTCTTTCTGCCCTCGAAGGGGGGTGCAATGTTACAACTCTACGCATAGCCATTCTTATATACTTAAACATTTGTACCTTCACCTTGGTACTTAGAAAGTTGAACAACATAAAGTGGTAATTGAAAATAAAGGCCAAAACTGATGGAAGGGAACAAAGGAACAGAAGTGAAGGCATTCAAATTCTGAATTTAGTTTTAAGTTTTTAGTTTTTTGGTAACTAAGGCAAATTGGGAAATGTGTAGGAACACATTGTTCTTTCTGTTTAACACTCAGTTAATTTGTTTTCAAGTTCCCAATTTCCTGTCGATATTACTTGCACATTCTCTTGTTTCAGACTAAGCAGTGGGCTTGATGGTCACAGGTGAGTGGCTCTATGACTGGTCTCCATCCCTCAGGCATGTCATCTGTCAGAGAAGAACTATGACAAGGGTAGGAAGCTGTGCCTGCACTCTCACCTGACTCACAGGTTGCTTCCCTTCACTCCCTGAGACTACCCTAGCCTTCCTGGTGGTAGCCCCTCATGACTTTCTTCAGCCACTCACGCACCAGTCCCAAGACTTGGATTTTATTCCCGAGGTCCCTTTTATGCTCCTCTTCTGGAAAAGGATGAAGGACAATTGGAACAGCATAGCAAATGGGTTTCCTTCTCACCCTCTCTGTCTTTTAGATTCAGTTCTGCAGGATGGTGTCTAATTTCAGATTAGTAATAGTTGGGGATGTTAGGATTGATTAGGCACCAGTGTTGATGTCACCTCAGTGTATGTGCTGTCTGCTCGGCACTTCTGGAAGCTAGCATGTATTAACTAAGTGAATGAACTACTTTATCTGCACTTTTATCTGCCAGCCAAAACCACATCTTTAACCCTTTGAATAATGTGACTCATCTTAAAATCCAATCCAGACCTCCCGCTTTGTAACCACGTGAAGCAGACAAGGTAGTTGAGTGGCCTGATCCAGGCCTCCTTAGAGAGTCATCAGTGGGATGCTTAGAGCTTCTTGGAAAGAGTCTGCTTCCCTGACCTTGCCTTATGAACGCCCCCAGCAAAATTCCCCCTCTTAGAGCCTTTGTGTCACCATTTGTGTCAGTTCAGGTTCTTCCAGAAGCAGTTACCAAGACAGAGGTTTACTGAAGGAAAACCTGTGAAGGACAAAGGTGAGGGTACAGGAATAGGCAGCATAAGCCTCGGGCCCCATTCGGGGCATCTGTGAGGAACAAGGCAGAAGGAGGCTTGGATAGTGGGAGCCTTAGACCTCAGTGCGACTTTGTCTTGCCCTGTGGCCCTGTAGCCCTGTTTATCCAGAAGTTTCCAGCAGAGTAGAAAAATACCAGACATGGACACAGTGAGGTCAGTTGGATCCCAGCTCTGTATTTAGTACATTTATCTAGGGGTCCTCCAGATTGCACCCTTTTCTAACACTTGGGGTACAAGGATATTTAAGGCATGGTCCTTTCCCATAAGAAACTCAGTCTGGTAGGGTGACAAGCAGATGGGCAGATTAGAACAGCATTCAGCAGACACATGGAGAGCAATATGATTACAATCATCACAGGGAAGAGAGTCAAAGCCCTCATCGAGGATACTTGGTGTTCTTTCTGTGTGCAGTCTGTACTGCATGAACACATTCCTGTATCTCTGATCTCCCATTAAGTAAAATGAGGCCCCTAAAATCAAAAGAAATGTTTTCGATGCCTGGTACAAAGAGGAAGATTAGTAAGGACAGAGTATTGTGGGGTCTTCCTTCTGTTAGCTTCCTCCCTGGAGCCTGGTCTTCAGGGCTGAAGAGAACTAACATGGTTTCTGTGAGGTGGCTTCTTGGAGTCCCCTACTAGCCCCCGTGGACAATCAGAGGCCCTGAGAGGAGACTGACCACTCCCTGGCCTGCTGGCCCTGCCCTTCTTCTTCTGAGCTGAGGCAGGAAGGGGGAGATCCAGGAAAGGGCCACTCTTCAGAGGACCCCTGACCATAGGCCCATGCCAGGCATCCGAGGGATGTTAGCATGAATGTCCCAAGCCTAGAAAGGGGCTCTTTACTTTTTGCTTAAGATGTCAGCTAACTCATCTCAAGCTGGAGAACAGTTCCTGTTCTGGAGGTAGGTTTCTTCTCTGCTTACCCAAGGGCAAAGCTCTGGTCTGGAAGATTACAGGCAGCCAACTGGGTAAGTTGGGCTGGTCTACTCCAGCTTCAAGGGAGCTGTCTGCCGAGCTGCTACTCCTTTCCACAGTGGCTCTTGCGTACCACCCCTTCATTTCCTAAAGTACCTTGTTCTCCTCTTTCTGGGTATTCAGAATGTTGTTGGACAATACTCCCCACCTTTAATCATGGTCCTATGATGCCCTACTCACACCCTCTCCCAAGCAGCCATGGGTCAGTCTAGGGCAGACATGCTCCATTGTATGTAATTGAGGCAGGTGCCCCTTCCTGTAATCTTGGTGGCCAGCACAGTTCACTCACTTTCCAGATGACTGGTCCATAGGAAAGGAAATGCATGTTTTGTTGTTGGGTGGAGAGAAACAGCTACTGTTCCATGACAGCCTTTGGCAAATTCCTTCAAGGCTCTGGTGAGGATGATCTGAAGCTGCCATTCGCCTACACAAGAGCTCAGGTGGTGGGTTACTAAAATCTAGACATGTGAGGCTTGTAATGGAGAGAACGGGAAGAATGGAGAGGTTGAATGAAGGAAGAAACATCAACTGAGGCTTGTCCATGACTTCCATGAAGTTCATACAAGGACCAGGACCAAACCCTGGGAATCCTACCCCTTAGAGACCACACCGACTTTGTTCACTTGTTTATTTTAACAGCTTTATTGAGATATAATTCACTCGACATACAATCCATCCATTTTAAACATACTATTCAATGGCTTTTATTATATTTAGGGTTGTATGACCATCACCCGTTATCCCTATTCCATACCTTCTCATTGCTTCCAGCCCTAGGCAACAAACAATCTGCAATCTATTTCTGTATTTCCTTATTCTGTACATTTTATATCAATAGAAGCATAAAATATGTGGTCCTTTGTGATTGGCTTCCTTTACTTAGCATAATGTTTTCAATGTTCATTCATTTTGTAACATGTAACAGTACTTTGTTTATTATATATACCATATTTTGTTTATCTGTTCATCAGCTGATGGATATTTGAGTTGTTTCTACCCATTATGACTATTTTGAATAATGCTCCTATGAGCATTTGTATGCAAATTTTTGTGTGAATATGTCTTATTCCTCCTGGGTATATATATATATATAGGAATGGAACTTTTGAATCATTTGGTTAGCTATGTTTAATATTTTGAGGACTTGTCAAACTGTTTTCAAGAGTGGCTACACAATTTTACTTTCTCATCAGCAGTATATTAGGGTTCCAATTTCTTCACATCTTTTCTAACACTTGTGATTCTTTCTTTTTTTATTATAGTAATACTGATGGTTATGAAGTGATATCACATTGTGGTTTTGATTTGCATTTTCCTGGTAGCTAATGACACTGAACATCTTTTCATGGGCTTATCTGCTATTTCTATATCTTCTTTGGGAAAATATCTATTCAGAGTGTTTGCCTATTTTTAAATTTGGTTGTATTTTTATTATTGAGTTATAAGAGTTAATTGTACAGATTTTAAATTTCAGTTTCTGGTTGTAAGTTGATAGTATTTAGATATAGAATTGTTTTTTGCATATTAATCTGTGTTCTGCAATCTTGCTAAACTTACTTTTTAGTTGGTAGATTTTTATAGATTCCATTAAATTTTCTGTATAAAGAATCATGAAATCTATTTTTCAATTTGGGTGCTTTGCATCAGCTTGGGGAAATTTACTTATATTCATAGTTTGCTGAGAGGATTTTTTTAAAATCAGTAATGCATATTGAATTTTGTCAAACGCTTTATCTGTATCTACTGAGATGATCATATGGTTCTTTTTTAGTTTATTAATATTGCAAATTGTATAGATTGAGGTTTAGATGTTAAAACATAAGTGGGAGAAACTGCGCTTAGTTGGATGTGTTATCTTTTTAATTTATTAAAATTTTATTTAGAATTTTTTACCTCAATAGGAGAGATATTGATTCATAGTTTTCATTTATTGTAATGTCTGTATCTTTTGGTACTAGGGTAACACTGGCATCATAGAACAAAGGGGAAGTATTTCCTCCTCTTCAATTTTCTGGAAAAGTTTGTGTGGAATTGATATTATTTATTCCTTCAGTACTTAGTAGAATTCTCCAGTGAAGTCATATGAGCCTGGAATTTTTTTGTAGGTTTTTAACTACACATTCCAGTTTTTTACTAGTGTTTATAGGGTTCTTTAGGTTATCTATTTCCTCTTGTATATGAACTTCAATAGCTTGTATACTTCAAGGAGTCTATCTATTTCATCTAAATTGTCAAATTTACAGGCAAAAGTTGCTCATAATTTTCCCTTTTTGTCCTTTTATTATCTGTTGACTCTATAGTAATGTTACCAATCATATTTCTGTTACTAGTAATTTGTGTTTGCTCTCCCTTTTTTTTCATCAGACTGTTTAGAACTTTATTAATTTTATTGGTCTTTTCAGAAAACCAGCTGTTGGTTTCACTTTCTTATGCCTATTTTGGGTTCAATTACTCTTCTTTTTGTAAATTCTTAAGGTAGAAGTTTAGCTCATTGATTTGATTCCTTTCTTCTTTTTTTCTTTTTTGATATAGGCATTTAATGCTATAAATTTCTAAGTATTGCTTTTACAGCATTCCACAAATTCTTATATATTGTGTTTTTATTTTCATTCAGTTCAAGATATTTTATATTTTCCTTTTTTGATTTCTCTTTTGAAACATAAGTTATGTGTAAATGTGTTATTTAATTAAAATATAGTTCTTTCCCTAACCTTCACTAATTTCCTTACATGTGCTAAACAACATTCTCCTAAGAAAGACCTTCTGAAGATCTCCAGAGTTTGCTCTCTATGCAGAAATCTCTCCGTGTTTCTGTCACCTGGTTTCTCTGGACTTTTAGCTCCTTCTGCTCAATTCAGGAAATTCATCAAGTTCCACCTGAGTTAACCCATCCTCATATTGTGACCTGGACACTCTCTCAAGGCAGAAATCTGGAGCAACTGAAGGGCTGGCTCACTTTGGTGGTTTCCCATCTCTCAGGGATTACTGTCCTTCATTGCCTGATTACCAATTTCTTAAAAATTACTGTTTTTAAATTTTTTTTTTATGTGGGAAGATAAATCTGATCCCTATTACTTCACTTTGGCTGGAGGTAGAAATTTCCCATTGCCGTGATATTTAAATTGCAAAATAATAAAAATATCTCAAGCTCATCCATGTAAAATAAATAGTTAAATAAACAATGGTACATACGCATGATGTTGTATTTTAAAGCTATTAAATATTTTGGAAGAATGCTTGTAGATATAACTTGATACTGTGGTAAACAAAAGAGACTGTGAACTTATATCTATTAGTAAATTTAATGATTAAAAATATATTATTGTATACTATTTATATATTATGTGTATACATAAAGAAATAAAATATCCCAAAATGTAATTTGTGAATTTTGATATTTTGGATGATTTTAATTTTCTTCTTTGTTTTCTACACTTTCTAAATTGTCTCTAGTGCATTCATTGACAATCCTTCATGTGTGTATATGTATATGTGTACATATATATGTATGTGTTTATACACACACACGTGTTGTGGGGGTGGGATAAGGAGGAAATATGGAAGGTTTGATTATAGGACAGAGAAAATTTAGGTCATAAGCCAGGCTCTGCTACAACTTGCCTGTGTGATTCAGAGCTAATAATTTCCTTCTCTGGGCCTCAGTCTTCTCAGCAAAGGACAAATGATCTTCAGAGGCTCCGTCCTGCTAGGACAGTCTAGGAGACCAGGACAGTTTATTCTGCCCTTTTCATTTGCTCCCTTGGCTTCCTTAGAGCTAGATAAAGTGAGATATTTCCTCGTGCTATCTATAGCTCCAGATGGGATGACAATTATCTGCTGGTCTGTTTTTCTAGGTCGAGGAGGTCTCAAGTAGGAAATTGTAGGGAATTTATAGTTTTGAAGGATTACCTCCATTGGCTGCTTCCTGCCAGTCTGAAGTGAGCAGTGAGCACTGAGTTTGACAGGGACCAATGTATCTTCCATGGTACTTCAGTGCTTTAGGATCCCTGCCCACACCACTGCCCCTTGCCAGCTGGTGCCATCTCCCTGCTCACTTCCAGGACAGCTATTCTCAGCCTCTCTGGGCACCTCCCTATTCCTGCAAGATGTGAAAGCAAAGCTTGTTCTAGCTGCTGTATCTTAGTAATCATAGTGTTAGCCCTGAAACATAGAGGTGACAGCAGGAATTAACAAGGATAGGACAGGCAATAGGCAAGGGACATCTCATTAGAGGGGCATGTTCTATACCTAGGGTCTCAGACGGTGAGGGGCCTAATAACATGACATGAAACAAGGATATTTAACCTAGAAAAGAATGTTCTTCAAGACACTGGTATCTTTGAGTAATAAAAGTTAGCTTTTTCTGGTCACTCAGTATGTGCCAGGCACTGTGCTGCATTTTCTTTTAAAAATTCTCACATATGCCATTTACAAATGAGGAAACTGAAGCACAGGGAAATAGAAAATCACCATTAATCTACCACAGTACTAATTTCCAGGCAAGATCCACCAATGAATGCTAGAATGAGTGAGTGAAGAGCTAAGGCACAGAGCTAGGAGTGGCAGGACTAAGATCTGAAACTGGATTTACCTGACTCCAATTTTTGCAGTCTTAAATTAACCAAGCAGTTTAATGTGGATTTAGCCACAATCTGTCCTCTTAGGCTGCAGGTCAGCCACATGGGTTCCCATTAGTCCTTGCTTTTCCTTATTTCATACCCAGCTCTCCTTCCTGACTACCAGCCCTGCTGACCTCTAATGCCTCCAGAGTCAACACCAGAAACAAAGAGCACAGCTTTGCATAGCCTTCTTAACCAGCTCTCACAATTGTGTAAGGCCCAATCCCTTGGCCAGATTCTATATCCTATGTCACTTGCCATAATTCTACTTCTCTGAAGGAACCTTTTCCTAAATCACACAGACCTGTTTTCTCCACATACTGCCAAGTGCTGAAGGTTCTATTCTGCCCTCACATCTTACTGACATTTATCAGTGGCTCCCCATTACCCAGAAAATCAAGTTGAGATCTCTAAGGATAGAGGGTAAAGCCCTCTATCCACTGCACCAAAGCCTGTGCCTCAAATTCCTAACTGGATTGAGCTAGCTTCCTGAGGTTAGGTATTGGAGTATTCCCCTTTCACCCAGAACTGGCTGACTAACGACCCAGAGAAACACTGGGGGTAAAAAAAACCCTTCCTACTAACATCAAGAAAAGAAAGACTGGCTGTTCTTTGGCCATAGTTCCTTTCAATACACTAGCTACAGCCAGCGCCAGTTATACACCTAGCCCATGCTTCAGCAACCAAGTTGCTAAACTCAGCCAGTCAACAACAGCCTCATTCCAACAACCACGCTGCTAAACATGAGGGAGCAGAATCAGCAAGTCTTCTGTCTATAACCAGGTTTCCGCAGCTAAAGTCAATGCAGTCCCCAAACAGTCCTACTTCTGAGAGTCTGTGTGCTCCTGAGTCCGTGCTTCCCAAGCCATCTACGACCAGCTCTTGTTTGTCCCGTGGGTGCCTCACAAAGATGGCTCTTCCTTGCTTAGCAAACAGTTCGGCCTCTGGTTTTGGATACCAGGTGGTGGCCTTTTCCTCCAATGAGGGTAGCGAGTCAGCCACAGGAAGAGCCACCTACCGTATAGAATTATGGTACCATGAGGGCAGTTACCAGGTTGACCTCACTCGCTGTTACATCTCCATTCTCAGCAGAGTCCCGGGATCAGAGTAGGTGCTCGATGAATGGTGCTTGAAATACTTAATGTTCTTTGGGTCCTCTGGCTTGTGCTGGGGCTGAGGCAGGGATCAGGTCATGCAGTGCCATAATGTTAGGTAGGAAAAAGCCAGTGGAAAGAAGTGCTTTCTTCCTGGGAGAGCAGCATGCACCAGACTTCAGGGAGCTGGGCCACGGTGTGAGTAGAAGGCTCTGAGTACTCGGGCAGTGGTGAATGGACTTTCTTTTCATGCTACCTAGAGTGCTCCCATCCATCTTGCCTGTGTCTTCTCATCACACAAACCCTTCAAGGCCTTGCCTTGGCTGCACAGAAGACGGCTGGATAAGAGCCCAGAAGACAAGCCAATCAGATAGGCCTATTGAAAGAGATCTTGACATTGTCTAATAGAATCAGAGCCCCCAAGATATTCTGCAGCTATATGAAATGGAAAGAAATTGTGGAGAATCACTTCACCTTTCTGGGCCTCATGTTGTCACCTATAAAGTGAGGAGACTGGTCTAAGAAAACACAGATGCCTGCACTCTGTCCCCAGAGATTCTGATTTATTTATCTGAAGTTGGGTATGTGAGATGGTACTTTTGAGAACTCCCCAGATGATTTAGCTAAGGTTGGGAGCCACAGAGCTAAGTTGATACGTGAGAGCAGTTCCACCTTTAGCATTCTGTGATCAATGTTGTTGGTACAGAACAGAAGTGTAATATGTGGAAAAACAACCTAGGGATTAATGTTTTTAATGGTAATAGGAGTCATGTCTCCCATTTATTGAGCTCATATTCCATGCTTGGTTCTTTGAATGCAGTCTCTTTTAATTAAATTGTCACAGCAACCTTATGAGATCAATATCATGATTGCAATTTTAGACATGAGAGAACTGAAGCTCAGAGAGGTGATTTGAACTGCTCCAGGTCACACAAGACACTAATCAGTGGCTGAGCTGGGATTTGAACCCAACGGGTAACTTCAACATAAGTCACTTATTTAAGTAGTTGCTTAGACAATTAATGTAATTTTGGGTTACTTTAGTATCCAACTAGGGAGGGGAAGTCCCCCTCTTTTCTGCTTTGGCTACGTTCCATCACTAGAGTGTCAGGTTCTGCTCTCTTGTATTCAGAGTACATTGACAAGCTATAGTGCTTTAGATGAGTGAGGCTAGACAGGCAGCTGAGAGTATACCCATTGTCATATGAAGAAGAACCATGAACGAGTTATATAGGCCTTAGGTTCAACAGCAGAGGTTATAGGACAGGATATAGGAGACGTGTCTTCAGTTGTATCACAGGCTGCTGTGTGCATGAAGGGAGACGAATTCTGAAGCAAAGTATCTGCCAGTCCTAAAGATTGGCAGTATAGCACTCACCAGATAAGAGTGAATAATGACCTGGTTTGAACTTCATCCTTTGTTTAAAGAATGAAGTCAGTGCTAAGGAATGGGCCCATTTCCTGTATGCTCTATGTGTTTCTGAGACATTTGCTATGGGGTGGCCCTGGCCCTTTTTGAAATGGGGGCTAGGGTCAGAACCCGCAGGAGTTATTAGCAGAGTCCTGGGCTAAAGTGGCCCATGTGACTCCATCTGCTGCTCAGTAACATCTCAAGAATGCAGTCAGTCCATATGTGCTTGACATGCAGGCAAATAGAGGGCACAGCCTCCCACCAAGCATGGCACATATTTCATATTTCTTTAGACAGTTTTTAACTAGGAGCATAGGTGTTGGCCTTGAATATTGCTAGATGGGTACTTGGATCTCAGCTACTTGGTGCAAAGCTCTGGTGGTTTCACATGAACAAACACAGAGACCAGGTGGAGAGCTAGACACTGTGAGCATTGAGACATGAACCAGGCATACTGTCTGTCCCTTGGAAGCTCATGGTCTAGCCTGGAGGAAAACAGAAGTCACATAACTGACTAAAATAGAAGACTGACAATGGTGAGTATAAGGACAGAGATGTGAGACACAGGATTGAAGAAGGAGTTCCCAGAAAGCTCCAAAGAAGCCATGATGTTCTTCAAGTAAGACCTATCTGGGAAGAGAACTTCTAATTGCTGGATAGATAGGAAAGACCAGGGAAGTGTTTTTCATTTTAGGGAAAGGGAATAATACCAAGAGCATGGAGTATCTAGATATAGCTGCATTTTGGTTCATAACCCTACATATCTCCCTCCCCCTTTCTAAAAGAATACTGCTTCCATTTGGTGCATCCACCCTTCTCATGATCATGACTACATCAGGCAGTCTCATTCCTCTCTCCTGTAATTGGTTTAGGCGTGAGTGCTTGGGAAAATTATGGTCAAGGAGATGTGAGAAGTGTTGTAGGAGATTCTGGAAAATGCTTTCTTATCAAAAAGAGACAGATACAGGAATGGAAGATTTTCTTCTGGATGTTGTGTCTGGGTGTGTTGTTACACTGGGGAGCCACCACCTTGTTACCATGAAGGAAGTGAATCAGAGGGCAAAATTCAGTTTAAAAACAGTGCAACAGGAAGATGGAGAGAATCCACATCCTTGATGATATCATTGGGCAGCTGCAGTTGCTCACCTATCTCTGGACTTCTTGTGTTATGTAATATATGTCTTACTGTTGTTGGCATTTGGAGATGTGATTGTCTATTACATGCAGCTGATAGTATCCTACCTGAAAGAATGAGAGGGGATACTCCAAGGGATGTCACACATCCAGGGCTTTCCTGACTGTGGATGTCTCTCCTAAGAATGAATAATTATTGCCAGTGCCAGCCAGCTGTCTTCTGCCTCAAGCCTTTCATAAGCCTGAGGCTAGATGAGGCCAGTCAACTGGGGGCCTCTCCATTTTAGAAAAATTCCATTTTATTCTAAGACCAACTGGAGTTGTCAGGAGAATCATTAACTATCACTTAATATATACATAAAAATCTGCTGCTGCTCACCCTGCGCTCTTGCTGTACAGTTACCCAAGTGAGAACCAGCACCTACAAGCAATGTGGCTGCCCTTGAGACTTTATTTAGATTCTACACTGGGTTTTGAAACCACTGTTTGTCTTTCCTATTGAATAGCACACAGGCCTCAGTTTTGGTTACTTGGGAAGATAAGTACCTGTCTCTTCCAATTTCCTCTGAGGCCTTCGGGAGTGAATTCTGGGTGGACCAAGTAGCCTATATTTAATGTCAGGCTGCCCACCCCAAAGATACCCTTCACATGTAGTTTAAATTCATCAGGCTTGCCTGCCTGCCTTCCTTTTTTCTTTTCCTTTCTCCCTCCCTCCCTCCCTCCCTCCCTTCCTTCCTTCCTTCCTTCCTCCCTCCCTCCCTCCCTCCCTCCCTCCCTCCCTCCCTTCCTTCCTTCCTTCCTTCCTTCCTTCCTTCCTTCCTTCCTTCCTTCCTTCCTTCCTTCCTTCCTTCTTTTCTTCCTTCCTTCCTATGCTGAGGTTAAAACAAAAGACTTCATTTTATTTATAGAGATACCTAGATGCTCAGAATTTCACCTGGAGAAATTATTTCCTATAATATACACCTGGTTCTCTGAAGAATTTCTCTGAGCCCTGACTAGGCTAAACTGCACTCACTCTGCTTGCATTTTCAATATCTTGACCATACTTAAGTTTAGCTCTTAAGTTTTTATTAGTTATTCACATTATGACAGTTATTAATGAACATTTTCTAATATTATGGGATGTTTGGGAAATTGAAAAATGAAGTCAATCTTAATCCTTTCACCTAATACATCAATGAATTAATTGCATTCTGGAACAAGATCTTCCAGTGTTGTCCACATACAGATGCTTTTGTACGCTGTGGTCCTAGTACACATACATTTTTGTCTCCTGATTTTCCTCATCTTATTAAATTATAAGATTTTGCCCATGCTGCCACATGTTTTAGAATTATTTTAATTGTTACATAATAGTATCAGCAAGTAGCGGAATAATTTAACTGTAAGAGACACTGGTGGTAGTTTCAGGAACTGTTGTTCCTCTCCTTCTCTTTGGTTTCTTTGTCTATCTCTCCCCCAGAGACGATTCAGGAATAAGTGAGCCGATCTGCAGCACCAGGGGCAAATCCTGATTGGTCTGAGTCAATTGTGATAGCCCCATTTCTCTTGCCAGAGATTGGTTTAGTTAGGCACCTGCATGCATTGCTGTTCTGCACAGGGACATGAGGGGATGTCTGCTGGGGAGCTTCTAGCAAAAGCTTTCATGCTCATAAAAAGAAGGAAGGAGATGTTCCTTCCTTCCACTGGTGTTTTATCAGTATGTGATGCCTGCAAATGTAGCAGGAGACACATCCTAACTGAACCAACCTTTGTTTCCCACTGGTATATGTGAAAGTTTCTTTTGGGATGCAACCCTGAAACCTATTATTATAATAATAGAGACTAACAAATAATAATAAGTTTCAGGGTTGCCTATTATTAGGAAACTATTATTAGGTGTTTGGGGTGTTCAGACTTGGGAGAGTTTCAAATTTCTCACCTTAGCCATTGTCTTCCCCAAAGTCTGGGGTACTTCCCAGAGTCTTATGGAGAATGTCCTCACTGATGTGAAATGGTAGAAATTAAACCAGGTCAGCCAAATTCTCTTTTCTCTTGTCCTGAGTGAGTCAGGGCAGAAACCGCCAACAAAGTCAATCTGATCATGGGGGACAAGCTGGCAAGTGTGACTCAAAGCTGGGCAGAAGGAGGCAGGATGCTGGGCTCTTAAAGATGCCCTGGAAAGAATGTTGTTTCTCAGGGCCAAGAGCCCATAGGCAATTGTTTTCCTGAGTCTTCTTAGATGAGAGTTCATCACTGGACACAGAAAGCTATGCACTTG
The DNA here is from genome assembly GCA_004027375.1 of Macroglossus sobrinus. NCBI lineage: Eukaryota > Metazoa > Chordata > Mammalia > Chiroptera > Pteropodidae > Macroglossus > Macroglossus sobrinus. The sequence goes on from PVKZ01001641.1 coordinate 314,152, forward strand.
GACTCCTGTCTTTCTTTAGCGGACCAAACCTTTGAATATCTTCTGAACTGAACCTAAGGATATCTGTCCGTACCCTTAGGCTTTTGCAAAAAGTATAGGGTTTAGATTACAAAGACTTAGATTAAGATTCTGATTCTATTCTAATCTCTCTGTAGGCTAATTATAATTTGGGGCATCATTTACCCTTTCAAAGTTTCAATTTCTATAACTATAAAATGTAGTTGATGGCAGTATCTTTGTCATAGGATTGTTGGAATATGAAGTGACACGTATGAAATTGAGTGAAACAATAGTAATTTATGGACCACCTATTATATGTATCAGGCTTTAGAAATCAAAAGATAAGTATAATTTTTTTTTGTCCTTAACAAGCTTATGGAGAAATTAGAGAAAATGGTTTGTAAAGTGTTGGTTAGTCTACTACCCAGACTCCATATATTTGAAATTCAAGTAAGGATTTTCTTAGCATATGTTACATGATCCTTTCATTGCCACCACTGCAGGATAAAGAACACTGTAGGCTGGTAAGACCACTGTGGGCTACGACCTGATCTGCAGAGCTGTGCGGGCATTTCTTCTGTTTTCATGACCAATCTTTGGGCAGTTTGAGCTGAGGAGTGATGAAATCAAGTTTCTTATTCCAAAAGTGTCATAGCTTGATTGACAAAAGCAGGAACTGATGAAGATGTAGGAATCTGGAACATCTGGAGAGAGGTCTCAGACCCTTCTTCTCGGACTGAGAGATTCTGCCAGGACATGAGCACCAAACAGAATCATCCCTCTGGATGATTCCTTGGTGTCAGCTCTTCAGCTTTCTTTCATCTGGAAGATAAACTCACAGCCTCAATGAAGGAAGTATAAGGATTTACTTGTTTAGCAAAATAATCTAGGTCCACTTGTTTCAAATATCAAAAAAAAAAAAGCCCCACAAAATTCTTTCTTTCAACAGACACTTACTTGGAGCTGATTATGTAAAACAGGTAAGCATAAACTACTCTTGGTTAAGGCTAGTTTAGGGGGCAGGCTGTCCTGCCCGTTCAGTGGATCTTAGTGGAAGCCACAGGACTCTGCAGAACACAGCTTGAAGCCCCCAAATTAGCTCAACTTTAGCTAGATAGTGCAGATAATGTCCCTGTGTATACACCATACCTGGTGTGAATTGAGCAACTTGTCCAGTCACCTGTTAGAGCTGAAATCTCTTGGAGGCTTTGGAACTGTACATCTTTTCAGAATGCCTTATAAGAAATGCAAGCATTCTTGGGAAGGTTACAATAAAGCCCATGACTCTTTTCATCACATTCACCCATTTATTCATTTATTCAACTAATATTTACTAAGCATCTACTAAATGCTAAGTACAGTTCTAAGTATAGACTGAGGATACAATTCTGAACAGACAAAACAGTGGTGGCAGGATAGCTGACAGCTGGGCCCTTGGGGATCTGGGGTTCAGTGCTGGGGGCAGACTGCTCAGAACATGTTGCAGTCTTCCTGTACTCACCTCCATCCTGAGGGCCCTACTCAGCCAGTTGGTATGTCTCAGGGGCCAATTTGGAGCAGGAAAGAGGGATAAGCACAATTATACCAAGGTTCTCTTCACATCCTTGAGCTCTCCATCTGGTTCTGAGATGCACCAAAGTTGAAAAACCACTGAGGTAAGAGAATATTTAAGTGGGAGGGAGTGAAAGAGTTAGGGACCAGGGGCAGCTTATAACCCATGATACCCTGGACCCAGAGCCAGAAAGAAAATTAAATATTCCCATATAGGTTTTTAGACTTTGAAGCTTTACCTCCTATATCACTGCATTGGAACTTCACATTCCATAAGATGTCATTGCCCGCATTCTATAGATGAGGAAACTAAGGCACAAAGACAGGAAGCAACTTGCCCAAAGCCACATGGAATTTGAAACCCAGATGTGCCTTACTCCAGATCCTGAGGTTGGAATGGAGTCATGGTTTTTCTTCGGTGACCCAAACTCTGTTACAAGATGCACCAGAGAGATCCATCTGCATCTTAACTCAAATGCTGCTCTTATTGTCTCTTAGAAGTGGCTCCAAAAAGTCCATGCTCAGGGACTCAGTCCTGTGTTCACAAGAAAACACTCCCAGTTTACACTCTCCTTTTGTTCTGTTGAAGGGAGGCTAGTAGTCCCTTCCTTTCTCCTGGAACCCTGGAATTAGCCCTAAGTATATATCTGATAAGCAGAATTTTAGTGCCATAACACAACTTGGTGGAACTATATACGTCTTCAGACTGTACCCTTTCCCCCTTTTCAGCACCCTTGTCATTGCAATAAACATATATTGACCATAGGGATGGCATCTCAACCATCTATGAAAATCTAAACTAAAAAATGGGGTGAAAAAATGGGAGATTGTCCTCAAGCAGAATATGTTGTCTTCTGAATTTAATGTAAGCAAAATAAAAGTCTTTTAATTAGACTTTGTGCACTCATTTTCAGAGTCACATTTATTGTGTGCAGTAAAGTATGGCCCCGTTTTGTGCTTGTCCATGTAAGTACTTAAGAAAGAGATCCATTCCTAGTTTTTGACAAACATGAAATTGATTTCGAGAAAATGCATACAAAAGCAATTATGATTAAGAATGGCTTTGGCAGCTATTGCCCTACATGATTAATTTTGTAATACAGTCAGCCTCCTCTTCATTCATATTTGATGGGAATACTGTGTAGTCCAGAGAGAAGGCCACTGCAGTACTTATGAAACTTTATACAGGGGTTCAGAGGTGAGCAGTATTTTGCCTGCATTCAGGGTGATACTCTTCCTTCCCTCAAAGACCTTTTTGGGCATTGAAATCTACTCTAATGATGCCTTTGAAACAGTGACTGCTCTTTTGGAAGTCTGCCACAGACCTGATAAATAACCAGCAAGGTGTTATCTAAAGGAAAGGAAATGAGCTTCAAGCATCATTTGGAACCTGCCATATTTGCTCAAGGTACTGAGAGTCTGTGATGAGTTAATAGGAAAGGGGCTCTCCATCCCTCTCTGAGGAGGGGGAATTGTATTGGCTACAATATCCAACATTTGTTCCAAGCTTTACAGTTTGCAAAGCCTTGCAAACTCCTGGTCTCCTTTGAACTCATAATAATAATAATCCTCTAAGGAGGCAAGATATGATTAGGATTATATCCCTTTGACCAATGGGGAAAGAATATTTCAGGTTACATGCTATTTACCTCTTTTGGCATCCTTTCCACAATCACTCCTTCACAATCTCCCTCGCTCCCCTAACAACTCCTTGGCTTCCTGCATCCACCAGGCCTGTATCCTGTATTATGTTATCAAAGGCCCTGGCATTTGTATGCTGCTGACTAGTACCTCTGCAGTCCCTACACTGTTTTGAGGCACCCAGTGTGCTGCTGTGAACCCACAGGAGCTCAGCCAGTTATTTTAAATATTTGAGGGAAACAAAGAAATATGCGACTCCATGTGAAATGGGTAAACAGATCACTTTGCATTCTTTTAGATGATGCCATATCTTTGCAAAGTCTGGTTTCAGTGTTTGCAGTGATGAAAAGTGAGTGCTTGTGAAAGTCCGTGTGAGACAGGAATTGAAGGTGGCAGTGTCTAGTTGAATCACAAGGTTTGAGAAGTTGTACAGTGTCCAACAGGCACACACGTCCCATGGGGAAGTAATTGTAGTTCTTTAAGAATGAAATAAAAAAGATAATTTTTTCTTTTAATTTCTGTGTATTATTATTGTTAGGACATAGATACCTACTAAGTTGCTTGGCCCTAATTACATAATAAATGGGACTGTTACATATTTCTTTTGGCCAAGGGGCATTGCGAAAAAACTCCGGTGACACCAAAGGCATTGTGAACCTAGAACATTTGGAAGCCTCTGGTATAACTAAAAAACCTAAAGGTGTTGCTCCTTTTTTTCTCAGAGGACTCTGAAAGTTTGAAGTTTTTAAATCTTATGACTGGACAACTGCCAAGGGGATTTCACTGCTCTGACAAGACACAGAGGAGACAACTTTAAGCTTGGTCTCCCTATCCCTCCTGAGCCACACTTGATAGGATCAATTCCTGAGTGTGCACAGGCTGGCCTAAGGAGTGATTAGTTGCCCAAAAGTGGGTAGAGCGTGAATTAGATGTTCATCATCCTCAGGTGTCCAGGGACTTGCTGACCATTCCACTGTCTGTCTCCAGTGAAGAGCTCAGAGAATTATTCTCTGTTCAGTCCTTTTCCTCAATGTCCCTTCACACCCCTTTCCCCAAGGAAAAATGTGGGCAGCCTGGAATAGAAGGCCTGGAATCTGTGTCAGATGTTTGCTGAGCCCTCAGTGAAACAGGGCTCAGCTCTCTCCTGCTCTCTGGCATCAGTCAGTCAGCCTTGTTCTTGCCTCCCTCCTGGCTGGTTCCCACACTGTGATTTGAGAGTGCTGGAGACTATGAATGCTACCTGAAGTTAAAGAAAGGTATGAAAGGCAGAATTGGAACCAACGGAGACACTTTCCCTGAAGTGAAAAGCACCTAAGGAAGTCTTAAGTGCCTGCCATCTCCACGTTTCCATGCCGACCTGTGAGTATTACCTGATCCTGGCTCTTCGACCACAGTTGGTTGGACCCATTATCAGCCACTTACTCAGGCATGATGGTGAGCAGAACAAGAATCAATAGCTTCTGTCAACTTTGAGCTCCAAAACCAGACACTCCTGGTTCAAATCATGGCTCCGCCATGTACTAGCTGTGTGGCTTTAGGAATGTTATCTAATATATCTAAGATTTGGTTTTGTCATCTGTAAAATGGAAATAATAATAAAACACCTCCTAAGATTATTGTGATGATTCATTGAAACACTTTACGTTAAGGACTAAGCATGGTGCCTGAAACAGAAGTCTGTAACATATGGTAGCAGTGAATTATCTTCATCATCACCATCACCATCTTCATCATCTCATCACCATCTTCATCATCTCATCACCATCTTCATCATCTCCATCATCTCATTGGAGACAACATACCTATGAAGTATGATAAAGAGAGATTGCGCTCTCCATTTTGTAGATAGGGGAACAGAAGCTCAAATAGGTTAATTCTTGCCTCATGATACACACAGATACAGTGGGGACTCTAAACCCAGGTGTACATCCTTTACCTGGTACTCTCTCTTTATTGCACCCATTGCCCCCTCCTTCATCTGGTCCCCTGACTGAGGTTGCATATCCTGCTGCTCTCACCTCCTGGATCCTGATATTAGACAGACACTGGAGAATAGGACAGTTTGAGCAGAGAATGAGAAACACTTCTGGATCTGTGGTATCTCCTGAGTGGACACATACTTGTCATAGGTTTTTGTGACCCCTGGTCCTCCTGGCAATAATGATGGTTTTGTCTCAGAGACGCTGGAGCCAGCATTCTGAGGAATGAGGCAGAGGGAACCTGTCACATGTAACCCCATTTTCATAATGTTCCACAGTGGCAGCCAGCAGAAGCTGATAGGTAGTTTGAGGTGGGGGGAACACTATTTTCCCTAACCTTTCAGAGGGCAGTGATTCCAAATGTAAAGAATCCCCTCCCGCCCCACCAACCCCCCTTGCCACACACACACACACATACGTCTACCACCTGGCAGCATAGGTTGTGATTTGGTAATCCCTTTTCTGTACCCAAATTATCCTACCGTCACTTTCCACCTCACCAGGAGGGAGTATGGAACATTCCCGGATTGTTCAGAGGCCAGTTTTGGGTCATCCTCTGTAACAGTTTTTGCTGTGTAACAAATCATTCCCAAACTTTGTGCTTAAAACAACGATTGATTATTTTTCATAATTCTGTGGGTGTGTTAGACGGTTATTCTGGTCCTACCTCATTTGGCTGAGACTGGAGTTCTGAAGTGACCTCACTCACATGTCTGAGTCCTCAGTTGGGACAGTGTATTTTAATCATGCCTTTTTATTTTCTGTACTTTTGATGTTTTAGTATCTTGGGGCTTTGTAAACTCTGGAGGAACTGGCTCTCCCTATGTCAGCCAATTCCTGAGACAGTAAATTACTCTCTTGCAAGGGCACAACTTCCATGTGCAAAGCAACCAATCAGGAGCCCATACTCCTCCCACCACCTCCTTTATGGAGCTCTCCCACTCTGTGGCACTACCTTCCTGCCCTAATCACCCCAGAGCAGGTATCAGACAACTAAAGAGAGCCCTTATGTCCCAGAGCCATTGTAATTATTCAAACCAGCCAATCCTAAACCTGCTTAGTGGCCTCTCCCATTCCAATCCATGGAAAACCCATGTTTTCCACCTGCTCCCTCTGTCTCCTGATCAACCCTGGTGCTTTCTGTGTGAACCCCCTGTGGCACAGTGTGCTACCCCGCTTCTTAGGAACTTTGAGTAAGAAACTATCTTTTCAATGGCCATTGTTTTCCTATATGTTGGCCTCAACATAGCCGAATTATAATAAAACCTACTTTTTAAAACAGACAGCAGCTAGGATGGCTGGCTCTTTCTCTCTCCATGGTCTCTCATCCTCCAGGAGGCTAACTTGGGCTTCTTTTCATAGCATCTCAGTGTTCTCAGTAGCAAAAGAGGGTAAATATCAATGTGCAAGCACTTTCAAACTTCTTCCTGATCATACTTGCTAATATCTTATTGGACAGAGCATGTCACATGGTCAAGTTCATATTCAAAGGGTGGAAAGAAATAGACTTCATCCCTTAATAGAAAGAGTAGCATAGTCACATTGCAAAGGGGTATACATACAGGACTGGAAAGAATTTGTTGTCATTTTAAAAATCTACCATATACTCTGTTTTCTGTACCATCAGGGAAGTGGCTTCCTTTTCCTTAACCCTTTATAATGGGGCATTGAGAGTTATCTTTCACAGGGCTGCCGAGAGGGTCAAACACCATAAATTATAGTATGCCATGGAAAGAAAAGGATTGTTGTTATTTGACATGCCTACCATGGATGTCGCATTCAAGTTGAGAAAGGTCCAGTTGTTAGAATCTTAAAAAAATGGTTTAGTTATTATACTGCTTGGACAAAAGGATAGTTTTCTGAGATTTAGGTTGGTATGATCTTGACAAGTGGTGGACAAGATGCCACTCCATTCTTCTTGTATAAAATATGTATCATTTATTACAGTTTTAGTTGAGGTTTTTGATTCCATCTATTGGGGTCCCACTTCTGGATTATGGGAGAGAAGATATAGTTGGCCAAGTTTGGATCAAATGTACACCCCTGGTCCAACCATACCAATCAAAAGAGTATTGTCATGGGTGCTGATTGCTGTTTATATCTGTCTGGACTTTAATCCTATAAGCCCACTGGATATACTAATTCTCTACAACCAGTGGATCATAAAAGCAAGTTGTGAACACCCACCCACTAGTCTTCTTTCCATAGATCTTTCTTGCTTATTCTCCACTTGCTTCCATTTCCTCTGGTTCCTGTATAATTCCTGATTCTTGGCTCTGTTGTGTTTATGATCTTGCTCTTGTACTTTCCCATTTGGTGTTTTTCATCTGAAATTGTCAGCTCCTACATCTCAGCTCTTCCAGAAGGACTTTTATTTGAATAAACCTTCCAATCCAGAGCAACAACCAACAATGGATTTAGTTGAGGTTTCGTACTTCTGGGGTAAGTTGACAATAGGCGTACAATAGCCATCCCGGCTGACTTAAAGCCTTAGTCCAATACTTCGCTAGAAGGTGTGGGAGTTTGAAAATTTATGTGTCTGTTTCTCTGTTTAGACCATAATCCCCTTGAGGGCAGTTACTGTGATTCCAGATGTTATTTGTCATTTTGTCCCTACAAGACTTAGGGAATTGAGTGGGGTATAGAATCAAGATAGAATAGATTTGGAATGGACCCTTGTAATGGACATGTGTTATTTTGTGGCTGCCAGCATCCAAAACTCTCTTATTTGTGGGGAATCATTTATTGATAATAGGTACAGTCCTGTATCCCTAGATCCTAAGGGGACCTGACATTATCTTTCCTCAGCCCGTGGCATCTTGGGTATATATGACTTAGGCGTGGCCAACCAGATGCTCCCACCTTGAACTTTGAATATTGAGGGAGCCTCAGTGGTCACATAAGAAATAATTTATGCAGGAATGGTGGACAAGTTGAAAGTTCAGCACAGATCACAGCTGGCCTCTAGTGCTGGCTGTCAGAGAGAGTACTCTAACAGCTATTCTAGTGGCCTGACCTGGACTGTTTTCGATTCTGGTTTCTGCCTATTTTTTGAGGTTGGTTCTCCATTTTTGTGCTGGAACCAGAGAATGGTGCAATATTTCATCAATAAATTCCTTCTTTTTGCTGTGGTGGGTCAGAGTAAATTTTTATGTTTTTGTTTTTGCGACTGAAAACCTGACTATGCATTCCACAAATAATAATAAACAATGGCTACCATTTACTAAGTACGTACCAGGTGCCAGGCGAGACACTAAGTACTTTGCATAGATGATATTTAATCCTTACAACAAGCTTGGGGGGAGTTATTATTTTTCTCATTTTGCATGTTAGACTCAGAGAGGCTTTTATGAATTATTCCACTATAAACATTCTTGTATATGTCTTCCTGGCATTTATGCACACACATTTCTGTTGGGTGTATATCTGGAAATGGAATTGCTGGATCATAAAGTATAGATATGTTCGTCTTCATTAAAATGCTCTTACAAATTTATATTCTTACCAGCACTTGTATAAGATTCTGGTTTCAATATATAACTGGACCTTGGCCAACATTTGATATTGTTCTTTTTTATATTAGTCCTTCTGGCAGGTGTTTAGTGGTATCTCATTATAGCTTAATTTGCATTTCCATCATGCCCAAGGAGATTGAGTGCCTTTTAAAAAGAATTTTTATTTTTAAAAATATTGAGCAGATAGTACAAAAAGTTTCCATATACCTCTTCTGCCCCTGACACCACACACACACACACACACACACACACACACACACACACACACACACACACACAGTTTCCCTTATTAGCATCTTGCATTAGTGTGGTATATTTGTTGCAACTAATGCACTAATATTAATGGACTATTATTAACTAAAGTCCACAGTTTACATTAAGGTTCACTCTTGTGTCATGTATTCTATCGGTTTTGGAAAATGCATGTCATGTACATGCTTTTACAGTATCATGCAGAATAGTTTAACTACCCTAAAATGAGTGCACCATCTACTCATCTTGCTCCACTCTGAGCCCTGAATTTCTGGCAACCACTGATTTTTTTTTTTTTACTGTCTCTATAGTTTTACCTTTTTCAGTATGTCACATAGTTGGAATCATACAGTATATAGACTTTTCAGATTGGCTTCTTTCACTTAGCAATGTGTATTTAAGATTCTTCTATATCTTATTGTGACTTGGTAGCTAAATTTCTTTTTATCAATAACTAATATTCCACTGTTTGGATTAATATTCAAAATATCCACAGTTTGTTTATCCATTCACACGTTGAAGAACACTGTTTGCTTCCATGTTTGGCAATTGTTCATGAAGATCTATAAACATCCCTATGTGGACATAGTTTTAAGTTCATTTGAGAAAATACCAAGGATCACAATTGCTGGATTATGTGGTAAGACTATGTTTAGTTTTGTATGAAACTTCCAAACTCTTCCGAAGTGGCCATTTTTCATTCCCACCAGGAATGAATGAGACTTCCTGTTGCTTCACATCCTTGTAAGTATTTGGTGTTTTCAGTTTTTATATTTTAGCCATTCTAATATGTGGATAGTGGTACCTTGTTTTAATCTGCAATTCTCTAAGGAGATATAAATTTGAACACTCTTTTATATGTTTATTTGCCATCTGTAGATCTTCACCAATCAATTGTCTGTTCAGATCTTTACCTGTTTTTAAATTGGATTGTTTGTTTTATTGTTGTTGAGCTTAAGAGTTCTTTGTGTGTTTTTGATACAAGTCTTTTATCAGCTGTATGTTTTGCAAATACTTTTTTCCAGTCTGTGGCTTGTATTTTTATTCTGTTCACAGTGTTTTTCATAGAACAGAAAATTTTAATTTAATGAAGTCCAACTTATCAATTTTTTTGGTGTTGTATAAAACCTTATCATCAAACCTAGAGTTTCTCTTATGTTATCTTCTAGAAATTTTATAGTTTTTCACTTTACATTTAGGTCCAATCCATTCTGAATTAAATTTTTTGGAAGGTGGAGGGTCTGCATCTAGATTTATTTATTTATTTTTGCATGTGAATGTCCATTTGTTTCAGCACCATTTGCTAAAAAGCTATTCTCAACTTAATAAGAACAAAAAAAAACCAAATGATCCAATTAAAAAATGGGCAGGGGACCTGAACAGACACTTCTTTTTAGAGGACATACAAATGGCCAACAACTATATGAAAAGATGTTCAACATCGCTAGCTATTAGGGAAATGCAAATCAAAACCACAATGAGATACCATCTCACACCTGTTAGAATAGCTATAATCAACAGGACAAGTAATAAATGCTGGAGAAGATGTGAAGAAAAAGGAACCCTCATATACTGCTGGTGGAACTGCAAATTGCTACAACCACTTTGAAAAACAGTATGGAGGTTCTTCAAAAAACTAAGAATTGATCTACTATATGATCCAGCAATCCCTCTACTGGGTATTTACCCTAAAGACTTGAAAACTCATATCTGAAAAAATATTTGCACACTGATGTTCATAGCAGCATTATTCACAGTGGCCAGGACATGGAAGCAATCGAAGTGTTCTACGATAGATGATTGTCTAAAGAAGCTGTGGTACATATATACAATGGAATATTACTCAGCCATAAGAAGAGATTAAATACTTCCATTTGTGAGAACATGAATGGACCTTGAGATAATCATGCTAAGTGAAATAAGCCAGACAGAAAAAGTTGAAAATCACATGATATCACTTATATGTGGGATGTAAACCTAAAAGCAACAAATGAGCGGGACAAACAAACAGAGACTCATGGACATGGATTACAGACTAGTGGTTACTAGTGGGGTTGGGGAGGAGGTGGGAGGTAGATGGGGTAAAGGTCAAATATAGGGGAATGGGGGAGGGTAAAGTGAGTAAAGGGGATCAAATATATGGTAACTGAAGGAAACTGGACTTTAGATGGTCAGCACACAATAGAATACACAGATATCAAATGATAGTATACACCTGAAAATTATATAATTGTATTAACCAATGTTACCTCAATAAACTTAATTAAAAAATTTAAAAAATAAATTAATTAATTTTAAAAAAGTGAAGCTTTCCTTTCTCCATTGAATTGCCTTTGCTTTTTTGTCAAAGATAGGTTGACTCTATTTGTGTGAGTCTATTTTTGGGCTCTCTATTCTGTTCCATTCACCAATACCATACTGTCTTGACTATTGTAACTTTATAGTGAGTCTTGAAGTTGGATAGTGTCAGCCCTCTTATTTTGTTCTTCTCCTTCAATATTGTGTTGGTTATTCTAGATCTTTTGCCTTTCTATATAAACTGTGAAATCAGTTTGTTGATACCTTCAGAATTACCCTCACTTGAGAACCACTGGTTTAACATATGGTTGAAGTAAGGGTTAAGTTTCATTTATTTTCTCATATGCTGCCCAATTGATTTTATTTCTTTCTTCACCATCTTTATATTTTTTCCTTTTTTTCCTTTTTTTTTTTGTTCGACTGGCTTGAATTTCTGGTACAACATTGAATAGAAGTGATGATAGCAGGGGGAAACTTTTAGTATTTCAACATAAATATAATTTTTACAGTAAGTTTAGTAAATTTTATCAATTTTTTTCTTTTTAGTTTGTGTTTTTGATTCCTTGGTTATGAGAAAGTTTTTCTTATACTGAGGTCTTTGGAAATTATTTTGGTGAATCCCCTGAGAAATTGTAATTTTTCCCTCTTCATGGGTAACCAGTTTTTTTTAGCATCATTTGCTGAATGGTACTTTCTTCCTCAATCTGCAGGGCTGGCTGTATTCATCAGAATATTGGCAAGAAACAGATGATACATTCAAACAATGTAATTGAAGGGAGTTTAATAAAGGTACTGTTTCTAAAGGCAGGGACAGGTTTAAGGGAAACTGAAAGAGATGATGAAGCATTCTGGGACTGGTAATAGCTGGGAACACTTAGTACTTCTAAGCCTGAAGGGTTGAGGAAAAGGCACAACTTAATGGACCCAGAGAGATAAGAAAAAAAAATAAAGCCACTATATAGAAAGTAAGACTTTCTGGAGAGAAACATAGTAGACACTATGGGTCAGGAGAGAAAGCCAGAGGAATAAATATCTGACTGCTCATCCTCACCCTTGTCTCTTCTTCAGATTTCCTGCCAGTGAGGAACCCACCATAACCCAATAGAAGTCAGAGGACAGGCAGCCCACTGATGGAGTCCATAAAGGTCAGCTCTGGGGCACACAGCAGAGGGGAGGACGGTGGACAGGGCATATAATAGACAAACAAAAACCATTTAGCACTCCTGCTATAAATCTGTTTTCCACAAATGCATAGATATGTATGGTTTCTCTCTCCATATTATGCTGTTGATCTACTACAGCATAATATGTTTAGTTACTACAGTTTAAATATAATTTTATATTTCTCCGATTCTTATTTATGTGAAAAAAAAGCATTTTTGTGTATTGTAGACCCAGAAACTTACTAAACTTACTAAATTATCTTAGTAATTCTAACAGTTTATTTGAGAGTTCTTTGGGATTTTTATGTGGTCATGTCATCTGTAAATAATGATACTGTTTGTTTCTTCCTTTACAATTAATATATTTTTATTTTTTAAATCTTGTACAATGTAAGACTTCAGGTAAAGTATAGAATAGAAGTAGTATAAGCAGATATTCTTAACTTTTTAAATTGCCATTTAATTAATTGTTTTCTGATTGTTTTTATAGTTCTGTGTTCCTTTATTTTTCTCTTTTCTTGTGCATTGATGACTTTCTTTAGTTATTTGTTTGTTTTTTTTTTTCAAAATTGTTTATATGTATCTATTATAGGTATTTGGTTTGCAGTTACCATAATATTCATATATAATAAGCTATGTTAATAGCAGTCTGTTTTAAGTTGATGGTCACTTAAGTTCTAATGCCTTCTAAAAGTACTACATTTTTTTTTAATCACCTCCACTTCTATGTTTTTGACACCATATTTTACATCTGTGTGTGTATGCACATGTGTGTATCCTTTAATATATTATTGTAGTTACACATGCTCTTACTGGTTTTGTCTTTTAACCTTCATACTAGCTTTATAATTGGTTGATCCACTATATTTACTAAATGTTTGCCTTTATCAGTGAGATTTTTTTCTTTCCTATATTTTCTTATTTTTAGTTTTGGCCTTTTTTTTCCACTTAAAGAATTCCTTTTAATATTTCTTTTAATGCTGGTTTAGCAGCAATGAACTCCTTTTGCTTTTGCTTGTAAAGTCATAGAGACATAAGGAGCATGGCAAATTTGCGGAATGGTGATAAACATGACTAGAGTTGAGGGACAGGGTAGAGGGTGAGAGAGGGGGAGGAAGAGACAACAAGATGTGAGTCTGGAAAGGTAGACAGGGACCAGGCTCATAAAGGCCTTAATTCACAGTGAGAAGTATGGGAATCATATCCTCAGGGCATCAAAAGCCATTTAAACATTTAAGCCAGGGAGTAATGTGATCTGATTCATGTTTTAGAGAGTTCCAATGTTTTAGAGAGAATGGATAGGAGGAGGGGAACTAGAATGAGGAAGATCAGAGAAGAATGTTAAGCTGGGCCTTGAAGGATGGGCAGGATTAGCTAGGTAAGGACAAGGGAACATTCCAGGCAAGAGGAATGGCAAAACATCTGGTTTAGAAACTAGGAAGCATCTGGAATATTAAGGGGCCAGTGAAGTGATCAGGCTGACTGGGACTCAAGAAGTGGGAAAGCAGTTGGTACATGGTAGGTGGGGTGTCTAGGGCTCAGAAGTCTGTAAAACCAAGTGAAAAAGCATCCATTAAAGATCAAAAGCTTAGAGGTTTCAGATGTAGCAGAGGGGGCTAGAAAGAGATCAGCTGGAGATGAGAAAATCTAGATTCTAGACTCAGTTCTGCCACTAGCTTTCTACATGAGTTTGAACAAGTTGTTTCTCCTCTCTGGGTCTCACTTTTCTTGCTTGTAAAATGAGAAAGCCAGTCTAGAGCTATTTCTTTCAGCACTGGTAATTTAAGGTCCAAGCACCAGCTTCTATCCTTTTGGTCATTAGTGTGTTTGCATTTGCCCCAGACCATTTCAGCTGTGCTCACTGCCTAACTGCATCCTGCTAAGTTCAGTCTTATTCAAAGGAAGCAGAATTAGTGAATGAGACAGGACAAGACAAAAATAAACATATTATATATACTCAAAGAAATAAGAAAGGCTGGTGGAACATGAAGCAGGACAGTGATAAAGAAGATGCCTGACCAAAAAAAACCCCAAAACATAAAAAACCCAACTAATAATTGAAATAACAGACTTAATAACAGAATAGGAAAAAGCTGAAGAATAGTGTATTAGGTTTTACTATGTAACAAATTTCTGCCACACTTAGGGACTTAAAACAGTAGCCATTTACTGCTTCTAGGTCAGTGGTTCCCACTTTTTTGGCATCAAGGACCAGTGTTCCTATGAGAATCTAATGCCTAATGATCTGAGGTGGAGTTGAGGTGGTGATACTAAGTGCTAGGGAGCAGCTGCAAATAAAGATAAAGCTTCACTCGCTCCCCTGTTGCTCACCTGCTGTTTTGTGGCCTGGTTTCTAACAGGCCACGGACCAGTACTGATCCCCAGGGCTTGGGGACCCCTGTTGTAGTTCACAGGTAAATTGGACAGTTTTGTTGATCTGGGTCAGACTCAGTCTCAGTTGAGCTTGCTCAGGTATCAGGTCAGCTGGAGGGTCAGCTGGGGTCTAGCTGGTTTAAGATAGTCTCACTCACTTGTCTGACAATTGTTTGGCTATCAGGGGCTGGTGGAGCCACGTGTCTCTTATCACATGTCTCTTATTCTCTGGTAAGGTTGCCTGGGCTTGTTTACATGGTGAAGTCAGGAAGGGGGCGGGGGAGAGAGAGAGAGAGAGAGAAAACATTGTGCAAATTGTCAAAATATGTCCCAGTCAGTCAAAGATGAGGAAATGAACTTTATTTGTTGATAGGAGGAACTGCAAATAAAGGGCTGTGGCCACTGTTTTAGTCTACCAAAGTGCATTCTCAGACTATCCTCCTCTGAATGTTATTCACATTCCTCCCATGTGCAAAATATGTTCACTCCTTTCCCAGCACCCCCCCAAAAATTCTCATCAAACTATGGCATCAAGCTTGAAGTTCAGGATCCCATTATTCATATCAGGTTCCAGTTAGACTCCTCAAATATGGCTCCTTTTCATTTGGAGACCCATGGACCAAGGCGATGAGTTGTCTGATATAAAATGCATTGGTGAGGCAGGCAAAGGGTAAATGTAAAGGGGGAAGAATGGGGAACAAATAGCAGGCACCATTCCATAGCAATGCTGAAATCCATCTGGGCTAATGTTAACACAGCTTCCACCATGACAGCAGGGAATATTCCTTGATTAGGTCTGGGTTCTGCTCCTTGGAAGTAGCTCCCTATTCTGTTTTTCTCTTTGGCTCTTGGATCTACCCTCTGGAACTCTAAAGAAATGGCCTGCACTTGTAGCTAGGTAGTTTTCTCAATCTGCTTCTCGTCTGTGGAAAATTGAGGCCCTAGAGGCCCTTTTACAATTTAAACAATTTCAGATCCCAGTTCCTTTTAATCCAGGCTGGCAGCACTTTTGCATGTTCAGCTCTTAAAACTGTGTGGGCTTCCTATGAATAGGATTTGAGTCTAATCGACAAAATCACACCCCAAATTGTTTTTGAGACACGACTCTCCTGTAGATTTATTCAGTTACTTCAGGCAGCCATGGGACAATGTCCTTAAAATTCACAGGAGTCCATTGGTCTAGATGAAAGAGTCTACTAGGAGGTAACAACTTAATTCTCTCAGAGGCCTTAACAAAGAGTCTTTCAGTCACACCTGCACATCTTTAGTGGAAGTTGCACAAAGCTTCCATTGGCTTGAAAACCTCCTGCCTGGGCAACAATAGTTTGTCTGGTCATGGTGTCCAAAGCAACTCCTTGTATGGACAAGCAATATAAGTATTGCCTACAAAGTATGCTAAAAGAGGCACCAGGAAGAATTCATTCTCAGGATCAAAAATCTTTTTTATTTCTACCAAATTCTTTCCATAGAGATTCATTCCTTTGGGTTAAGCATTAACCTGTCAAGGGGATCTGCCATGTATGGCCACTGTCATGAATAATGTACACAAACTAGTTCAGTGCCTGGCCCTCAGTTCCCTACTCCTGTCTACTTCTACTTTCCCTAAGGATCCTCTCTTACAATCTATTTCACACCACTGGATGGAACATGGTGAGACCGTTACCTCAGTGTAAGTGAGTGTGTTGGACGAGTCCTTAAACATTTATTCATTGAGCACCTCCTGTGCACCAGGTACTGTTCTAGAATGTAGCCTTGAATAAGCCAGCCATTGTGCCTGCCTTTATGGAGTATCCAGTAGGGGCAGATAGATAGAAAATAGATAAACAACCCATTAAATAAAGACAGATTGTGATAACCTCATGATGGAAACAGATGGCAGAGGCTGAGATGAGGCAGCTGGGAAGTCCTGCTGTCTGCTGAGAGTAAAGAATTGGGAGGAGGGAAGAGGAGGCTAGAAAGGGAGGCTGAGGACAGTCCTGTGCCTCCTCCACAATTTTGCCCGATGAGTGCAGAAAGGACACTTTAGTTCAAATAAACAAATAAATCTAGAGAAATATGATCTGTCATAGCAAACTCAAAACTATTAGTCATGATTCCCTCAAGGATCAGAGCAATGGACTTGGGAGTCAGGAGCCCTCAGTTACAGTGCCAGTATAGTCCTCAAGCCTTGTCTGTCTTTGGAGAGTCCCCTCTTCTCCTGGGACCCTGGTTCCTGGAGTCTGAACTTTGTGGGTGGGTTCAGTGCTATCTGACCACCCATGACTCCCTGAAATGGCCAGCACCTTTCATGGAAGTTTGTCAGCCCCAGAAAGGCAGACAGCTGATTGCTGCCTAGTTTCTAGCTATTAGAATTCCCCTTTGTCTGCCCAGCTGTGCAGTTTCCATGCCTCACTTCACTGGGTTCCAGCTCTAGGCCATCTTTTCTTTTTAAGTGTTTAGTCATAGTCCAGACAGTTGGCAAATCACAGTGCCCCTGGTGCAGTGAAGAGCTGGCCTGGATGTTGTTCCAGAAAAATCATGTCTCAGTCTCGGTTCCACCCAAATGCTTGGGGAGTGCCTGCTGTGTTATGTGCTTTTATAACTTCCCTCTCCAAGATTAAAAGAACATAATAATAATAAACATCACAACAAGAAACACCATTTATTTAGTACCTAGTGTGTGCTCATTGATGGGGGTCATCACATTAAATCCTGGCATCAGGCCTTGAAAGGGGCTCCATCGCCGTAGTCTCATAGATTAGGAAACTGAATCTCAGAGAGATAAAGCTTGACAGTGGTGGAGGTGTCATCCTGTTCTATCACATCAGACTCCAGAAGACTAGTCTCTTTGCTACCATGGTGTTTTGCAGTTCTTCTGGCTGACCTCATAGAGGAGCAGTAGGTGGGCCAGGTGAAGGTGAGGTCTGCCTCCACCAAAGAGCCCTCTTCTGAGCATCTCCCTCCCATGCTCCACCAGCAAAGGATTGTCGCTATTTTGAAGTGACTTGCTTAAGCTCACTGAGCAAGAAGCTCCTGAGAAAGAATTGCTTAGCCATAGCTGTGGTCACAGTCTTGAAGCTGATGTCTCCTTTCCATCTCCCTAAAATCATAAAATATTGGCCCCATTTGTCCCATATCTGCCCAGAAGTAGTGACAAAATTCATTCTCTACTTCCCTTGTCAACAATGACAAAAAACAGAGGCTGCTGCTCCCCGCTGACCTAACAGGAAGACCCAGCTGGGCAGAGATGGCACCAATCATTACAGGTGTGACTGTGTCAGGTCCTTCTAGAAATAAACGTTCCAGGAACAGGGAGCCTGGGCCAGGGATGTGGGCTCTGTCTGATTTTGCAGAACTCAAACAACGCTATTTCATTCATCCCTGTGTCTAGTCCTTCAGCCAGTCCCATGTATATATCATGGAACAGGTCTCTAAGATAGGGTGCTTTCCAGCTGAAGTGATTGGTCATCAGGATGTGTTGGTGACTCAATCACATTTGAGGAAGTTGATGGGCAGTGTAGGCTTTAGAATTGGTTCTTTATCAACATAACCATGTTTTTAAGACCCTGATGTTTTCCATGGCTCCCAATGTCAGCCTCATCCAAGGCCAGTTTGCTTATGGTCAAAGAACAGCTATCAGTAGTGGCAGGGGCCATTCTCCCCTATGGAGAGAGGCACTGCTTTCTACGAGAGAAGAAGCTTCTTTCCCAGAAATTCCTCAGGAAAACTTTCCTTGAACTTCATTGGCTGGAAGGGGAATAGGATCCTCATTTGTGGGCTTAGATTAATCACTTTTTCCTTCAGTTATTTAGGAAGGGTGGAAAGCTGAACAAATTCTGAATTCTGTGAGGATGGAGGAAGGTGTTTTCCCAGAAGGAACCAAAAGTATCCACTGTTCAAAATCATGCTGCTCTAGCTATGGAAACTGTCCAAATTCCTTAGATTTATTTGGACATGAAAATGAACTTATTAATTAACCTTTGACTCTGGGGATGGAGGAGGCAGTGGCTTATTTTGAGGTTCAGATGTAAATTGTGAAGGTCAGTTCTCTATGGCCCAAGCAGGATGGGAAGAAACAGTGAGCTGGGGCTTCGGACAAGATCTGTCTGGGTAGCACAGGCACTGGGACATTTTTTGCTCAAAACTTAGTTCTTACGTACTTCATCTGAATTGGAATCACCTGTATAGGCTAGGTGGGCAAGCATTCGCTATTATAGATTTGTAAGCCCTTTGAAAATTGTTGGGGCCAGGGCCCAGGAAGTTGCCTGCTTAACAAGCCCTCCAGGTGATTCTCATATACACCAGACTAGAGCTATGGCTGAGCTGTAGACACCGGCTCTGTAAAAGCAACCAGGAGGTTGGGTCCAAGGGTGCAGGACTCTGCATCATAGTTCAGCAAATAGTTGCATTTTGAGTTCAAGATGAGGGTGGTGGTCCCAGTATGGTGACAGAGAGTTTCAAGCTATGTTGGATTCTTATGGCTCAGGCCAGGCTGTGGGCAATAGTATTCATTTGTTTCTTTTTCTCAACAAACATTTAGTAAAGTCCCTTATGTGATAAGCCGTAAAGATACAGATAAAATAGTCCCCATCCTCAGAGAGTCACAATACAGCATGTTGGAAAAACACAGACATGAGGACAGGAATTACAACATGGTATGAGAGGTGTAATAGTGAATCCTAGGCCAGGGCTCAGAGAGCACTTGGGAGAGGCCTCATCTGGTTTGGAGAGGAGAGGGTGGTGGTGGTGGTAAAATTTCACCTTCTAATGGTGAAATGCGGGGACCCTGTGAGAGGAAATTTGGGCTGAGGAGGCTCTCAAGTCACGCAGATTAGTAGATTAGTTTCCTAGGGCTGCTGTAATAAAACACGGCAAACCTGGTGGCATAAAGCAATAGAAATTTATTCTCTTATTGTTCTGGAGGCCAAAATCTGAAAGCAGTTTTTCCTGGATCAAAACCAAGGTGTCAGCAGGACCATGCTCCCTCCAGAGGCTCTAGGGTACGTTCCATTCCTTGCTTCTTCCAGCTTCTAATGGCTGTCAGCATTCCTTGGCTTGAGGTGATATCACTGCAGTCTCTGCCTCTGTGGTCACATTGCCTCCTTTTCGGTCTGGGTCAATTCTCCCTCTGCCTCCTTCTTTATGACAGCACCTAGGCTCACCTAGAGAAGCCAGCATAATCTCCTCATTACAAGATCCTTAACTTAATAACATCTGTGAAGTCTTTTTTGCCCTTTAAGGTAATATTTCTAGATTTCAGGGATCAAGTACTATATATATTTGGGGGGTCATTATTTAGCCTACCACAGGAGTTTAGAGGAAAGGAGATGCTGACATGAGTCCATAAGAAGTAGGAGTTAGCTAAATGAAGCAGATAGGTAAGAACAATAGAAAAAAAAACAGTACAAGTAAAAGCAGCACTAATCTCTGCAAATGTTTTTTAGGGACTGAGGCACCCAGCACTGTGGGGGAGGGAAATGAGGAAGGAGAAGAAGCCAAGGGAGGCGGCTAGGACTAGATGATGAGAGTCTTTGGCTGTGGAACCAATTCCTTGGCTAATGGGGACCTATTAGAAATGTGTGAGCACATGAACAGTGCCATCAGAGTTGCACTGGCTGCACTGTGGAGAGTGGGTTCCAGAGGAACCATGGTTGAAGGCACAGGGACTATTTAGGAGGATTTTGCAGTAGTGCTTGAGGGAAAATGATTAGGCCTAAAGTAGGCAAATGAATCAAGATGAGTGGATGGATCCACAGGTTGTTTAGAAGGTGGAATTCACAGGACTGCATGATTGGATGGGGAGAATGAGAAGAATGGGAGAGTTTCTGGAATCTTTGCTAAAGGGACACTTGAGGAGAACATCTGAGGGAAGAGGAGACAGGTGAAGACTTGTCTTGATTTGAGGTGGTTATGGCTCACTCAGGTGTCTAGGAAGTGGTGGGTTACAGGGTCTGGAAACAAGGAGAGGAATCTAGGCTGGAGATGTAGATTTGGGATACCTGAATAAGTAGGTAGTAGGTGAAGACATGGTATGAATGTGATCTCTCCAGGAGATGGAGTACAGAGGCAGTAGATAGACCTAGAAAGAGGCCTTCTCATGGGGAGCTGAGAAATATAGCTATAGAAAAAGTCCCAGGACTTTGGGTTTAATACTCCTTATTTGGTTGGGATCTTAGTATTTTGAAGAAGATGTGTGGGGAAAAGATAATGCTAACACACACACACACACACACACACACACACACACACACACACACGCACACACACACAAAATAACCTTCTAATAGTGAAATTTGGGGACTCTCTGGGAGGAGATTTGGGCTGAAGAGGCTCTCAAGTCATGCACACAGACAATTACTCTCTATGCTTCTTTGCTGGCCCAGCCATGGCTGTTGCCCACTTCTGTAATAACCTGATTGCCAGTAGGGGACCCAGGGAGGTCCCAGGTAGTACTGAGAAACCAGCTTCCAGCTGCATTTTTTTAAAATGATTTTTACAATATATTATATACCAACAATGTGGCTAAAGTAGAAACCAGGGATGCAGAATAAGCAAAGAAAGCGCCATCTGCACATCTTAAATGTCCTGTTACTGTTGGCCTGGTGAAGTAAATGTCTCCTCAGAGTCACACCCTGATTCTGCCCTTCCTTCTCCTCCCTCCTCAGAGAACTTTTGAGAAATACCAAGATTCAGACTGTTGGAGCTGATCTCTGGGTGAGAAACCTGAGACCCAGAGGGTGGAGGTTCTTCCTCTCAGAGGAGTGGGGCAGACGCCCCATCAGAGCCCCCATCTTAGACCCACCACTGTCTTCCCCAGTGTCCGCACTCCAGAGGTAAGATGACAATCACAACTGTCAGTAATAATATGACATTTACATCACGGGAAGTTCTTTTCACATTTGCTATTTGCTCAAACCCCAGACCCATAAGATCAACGAGAAAATCCCTGTTAATTGCTGTGAAATCAGGGTCAGAAAGGATCTGTGATTTGCCCAAGATGCAGGAGCAGAACCCAAGTCTCCTTGATTCTGAATCCTGTGTCCTTCCCCCTCCCAGTGCTGCTCCCTTTTTGGGATGGTAGAGCCCAGCACCGATACCACCTGCTGGCCTGCTGGAGATGCCAGGGCCCGTGCCACGGGCCACTGAGAGCTGCTGGGCACTTACCAGGTGACTTTTTCAGAAAGGGGGTGAAGCCTCTCAGAAGGAAAGGGAGGGGGCTACCAACACAGATGACTTTCCCATTTACTCTGGGCTGACTCTGGCCATGTGATGGAGCAGAGTGCTTTGATGCAGCTGAGGACATATTTTTTGACATTAAAAAATAAGGTCTCAAGCTTTTATTAAAAAAAAAAAATCAAGTAATGCATACAACAGACATCACCCCATCCCTGAGATCTGCCCAACCCATCCCTGAGACTCAGACCATCCATCTCTAAGCCTGACCATTTTGAGCCCATATCCTGAGCCTTTGTCTGGTGCTTACACACACTCGTCCACATTACCCCTCAACTGCCCCAAAGATTGATACTCACTTGCTTTGTGTCATCTCTCATTCTTCACCCCAGGCCCAATCTTTCTCTTACCTAGTTCCTGAGCCTTATCCTAGCGTTAATATCAAGTTCATCCCTCACTCAAATACCAAACATCATTCGTTTCGGACCCCATCCCGTACCTTGCCCCATCTCCAAATCTACCACTAGTCGCAACACCAACAGTCCACCCATTACCCAAATCCAAACCCACATACCAAATGTTACCCACATCTGACCCCACTGCATTATTCAGTTCAATCTTGAGCCTCAGGGCTTGGGACAAAGGTGCCCCTTGCACACATCACTGGGAAATTTCAGAAATGCTCAATAGTTAATGGGTTCTTTTTTAAGCTA
Source organism: Macroglossus sobrinus (assembly GCA_004027375.1). Taxonomy (NCBI): domain Eukaryota; kingdom Metazoa; phylum Chordata; class Mammalia; order Chiroptera; family Pteropodidae; genus Macroglossus; species Macroglossus sobrinus. The sequence goes on from PVKZ01001641.1 coordinate 336,789, forward strand.
ACAAAATGAGTGTGGCTATCAGTTTGTCGACAGGGTCAAACTAGCTACTTCAAAATGACACTGCTCACAGCTGAGGCCAGGAAGAAGAAGACATTGTGTTGAGGATGGCCTGAAGCAGTGCCATTGCACCCAGATTAGAAAGTGGGAGTTAATTTTTGCAGTTAGTAAGCTGAGCAGCCATGTGAATGCCACAAATGGAGCCTGAGGAAAGTGCAGTAATTACTTTATGCAATGACGTGGTGGATGAGCCACTTATGACACAGGAAATGCAGGCATGAACCATCCCTCTTTTCAAGCCAACAGGAAAGGTTCATTTTTCAGATTAGTAGTGCTCATTAGAACACAGTCTTTTCTGTCATTGCAGTTGCTCATTGGTTTGTCTTTTCTGTGCCTTGCTGAGTGATTGACTTTCCAAAGCACTTTGGCTCCTTGGAAGATGAAAGGAGGTCTAGAAATGCCAGGTGTCCTGTAATTATCCCTGGCAGCGCCATCAGGTAGGCTTGCCACTCTCATCTTGACTTGCCTATAATAACCCGAGCCATCATTTCTTTGGGTAAATGTCAGCTTAATTAGAGATGGCTCCCACAATGGATTAAGGGGGAAAAAAAGCACAGTTGCAGTATTTTTTTAAATGAGATTTTTTTTTTTTTACTTTTTAATTTGCAGAAATTCTCAAGAATTTTCACCCAGAGCTATAGTTAGACCACAGCTTGATTTAGGTTGGTATGTGAAAACCACCTCCTATTTTTAAAGGATTGTACACTTTCGAAAACAACCATCATATTTGTCTTTTGCAGTATCCCTGTGCAGAAGGCATTATAGGCATCTCACGGAAGAGGACATGGAAGCTTTGTGGCTTAAGTGATTTGTCTGACTGGTGGAGCTTTGCTGACATCCACCTCCCCCTCCCCCCCGCTCCGCCCCTCTTCCCCCGCCTGGCTCTGACCAGCACTACTGTCACCATGGTTTTGATTGGGCAGGGAGGGGGCGGCTGAGGCTTGGGAAAGCCTGGGTGAAGTGTCAGGTAGACTGCCCTGGGAGAAGAGATATGCGCATCAGCAAAGCCGTCTTCTATGAAACACAGACATGACTGCAAACTTGGAAATTCAGTTCCCTTAGCTAGTTTCAAATATCTAGAGGCTTCATGTGATGTGAACTGAATATCCAGACGAAATTGTTTTTCCTCTGGGTCATTGTTAGTATTTGGTCTTTTGTAACCAAGAGAGCCAGGAGCTTGATATTCACATCTTGTTTAGTTATTGAAATAGCAATGGGATACGGATGCTATTATCCTTGCTTTACCAGTGAGAAGTTGAATAACTTGCCTGAAGTCCCGTAACTTCAGAGCAGAGCTAAGATTTTAACCAAGATCTGGATTACTCTTATCAACTAGAGTATGCCTCTTCTCTATAAGTCAGAAAAAATGGAATTTTAGTCTAAGTTTTTCTCTTTTGACTTGTGTAGTTTTGGACACGTTAACAAAATCCAATGACTGTTATTGAGTATAAACTTTGGCCAGGCCAATTGCTAAGGGGAAGAGGAGTAGGGCAAGGAGCGCAAAGAAAAAAAAAAAAAAAAAGTTAGTCTTTGTCCTCAGTTTTAACATCCATGAGTGTGTGACTTCCTTTCTCTCATGGATGAGAATGTATCCATAAATGAGTGAGTTAGTCTGAGTTTTCTGGAAGGTTCTTTCCAGAGCACATGTACTGTGATTCTGTGATATTAATAGTCTGGAATGACAGACTGGTGCCAAAATCTCCTAGATGTAGATCTTGGTTTTCCCAGCATCATGGATAATCTATCCCAAGCTTCAGACAGGGAGAGTGTCCCTGAATTCCACCACCTGTGAAAGGTCCTTTATATCTTCTAAGCATTAGAAGATAGTTTTGTATAACTATCTAATTTAATCAATACACCACCAATTTGAGCTAGGTGTTATTATTTATCATTATTTTAAAAATGAGAAACTGAAGCTTGGTAATTTTAATTACTTGCACAGTGTCATAGAATTAGTATAAGGCAAAGCTGGGTTATCACACTAGAAGAACCAGTGTAAAAGCTATTGCTTCCTAATATAGACCATGGGAGTAGGTCAGCCAGGGAGAAACTGGCTTGTACTGAGAATGAAGCAAGACTCAGGGCTTTGAAAATGCTCTTTGAAGATGCTCAAGTGGGGGTCACAGGTCATCTGCTTTCCTACAGACCATTTGGTATCTGTCATACTAGATCTTTTTCATTCTCCTTGTGACCTTGTCTGTGAGTCAGTCCTTGACATATGGTAAGACAAACTAGCATGAAATGGAGTTGTCCAGGTGATCTTTTAGAACCTCTGGAATGCCTATTTCATGATACAAGGATACTCAGTCTTCCTGAATCCCGTTTGTCTTGGGCTGAGAGATGAGTGGAGCCTTTGGCCCCATCTACTGAAGACAAATGCCCTCATCACTCAGATGATGTCACTTGAATTTCCTGAACCTTTCCAACCTTTTGCTCCTGACAGGTGGTCATTACCTCATAATGGACCACATTCCTTCCCTTGTAAAGAAATAAGATTGATGCAAGTCTCTTCATTCTCCCAGAGTTTTAAGATGGTATCTTCGTACTAAAAAAAAACAAAAACAAAAAACCATCTGGAGGACCAAAATGAGAGTTGACTTATTAAACAGTGAGCTATTAAAAAAAAGAGTTAGTGGAAAATATCACACTACTAGTTGGTAACCAGTTCTAATTGGTCAATTAGATTAAGATGGTGTTTCCTCTTTGTAGCTTCGCATGTGTAAACATTACATCATTCTTACATTTCTTGTACCCAGAGCCCCATAGGAAGGGTTCTGGACCCAGGAAACGAGTATGACGGTCACCTTAGCACCACACAAAAGATAATGGAAAGGTCTGGTGTTATTCTTACTACTGACCTTTTATCTCCTCCCTTTTACCCTTACAAGTATCTCATTTCTTCAGGAAAATCTTTCTTTTTTGCTTCACTCTAGATAAAAGCAGTTGTTATCTAGATCAGGTACCTCCAGGGCCCACACACTCATCAAAGAAAGGAATTCACTGGTAATTTTCAAGTGAAATCAGATAATTCTTGAAAGGTCCCAGACATCCTCCTTAAAAATTGCAAAAAATTTTCCTCTTCATCCTGTTTAGTTTTATATAAAACTGTTCTTCCCTAGGTGGGAAATATAGAGATTTTCAGTGTAAAATTCTTTCAAGTTTGTTTTATGTTTGAAACTTTATAAAAAATAAAGTCTGATAAGTCAAAGATACTATTTGCTTCCCTAATATCAGACTTAGGATTTACAAAATAATCATCAAAGATTAAATTCTCATTGTAAATTTCATTTAAAAGAATCTTTTAATACTATTTATTTACTATTACTATTATTTATTAATATTTATTTTATACTTTATTCAGGTACTATAACAAAAATACCACGGACTGGGTGGCTTAAACAACAGGTATTTCTCATAGATTTGGAGACTGAGAAGACTAATATTATGTACCTAGAGATTGGATATCTGGTGAGGATCTACTTCCTGGTTTGTGGATGTTTGCCATCTCACTGTGAGCTCACTGTTTGAAACTTTTTAAAATAAGCTTTGAAAAATAAGATCACATTTAAGATTTAAAACATTAATTTGAAAACCTGGAACCATCAAAATTCCAGAAGAAATATAGAGTATTGTCACAACCTTAAGGTAGCCAAGATTTCTTTGATGCAAAAAAACACTGGCCATAAAAGAAAAAATATGTTAAATTGGGTTCCACCAAAATAAAAAAAAATTCTGCTTTTTAAAAGATACCATTTTGCTACATTTAATTTAACATTTGTGTAAGAATAAGAAAGAGGTTAAGGTTCATTTTTTTTTAAATATGAATATCTAGCTCTTTAGTTAAAAAAATTTTATCTTCTCTGTAGGATTTACTTGACATCTTGGTAAAAAATCAATTAATTGCATATGTGTAAGATCTGTTATTGGACTTGCTATTGTTTCATTTATTTGCCTGTCCTTACACCAGCATCACACTATTTTGATTACTGAAGTTTTATAATGAGTCTTGAAATCAGGTATTCGAATCTTCCAACTTCATTCTTCATTTTCTAAATTGTTTTGGCTATTTTGGATCATTTGTGTGTTGATATTAATTTTAGAATCAGTCTATTTCTTCATAAGAGGCTGCTTGTATTTGATATAGATTGTGTTAAATCTACAGACTAGAGTGGCTGGACATCTTAATAGTGAGTCTTCCAATTTATTCTACACAAAATATTTGTATATTCGCTTAGGACTACCTTAATTTTGCAAAACAACATTTAGTAATTATCAGTTTATAAGTCTCAAATACTTTTATTTTAAAGATTTATTCTTAAGCATTTGATTTTGGCTAGTATTTGATGCTATTGTAAATAGTATTTGTTTTTGGAATTTCATTTTTCAATTGCTTGTTGTAGTATATTGAAATATAATTGGTTTTCGAATATTTGTATTTTAAAACTTTGCTGACTTCACTTATTATTCTAATAATTTAAACATACTCTTTAGAGTTTTTAAAAACAGCTTTATTGAGATAATTCACATACCATTCAATTCACCCATTTAAAGTACTGTCTTATACTCAGAGCTATGCAATCATTCCCACAATTCCAATTTTAGAACATTTTTATCACCCCCCAAAAAAACCTCTGTCCATTAGCAGTCACTCCCTATTCTCTTCCCACCCCCACCTCCCAGCCTATACAACTATCAATCTACTTTTTGTCTGTATGAATTTGCCTATATTGAACATTTCATGTAAATGTAATGATACAATATGTTGTCTTTTGTGACTGGCTTCTTTCATTTAGTGTATATATTTTAAGGTTCATACATATTGTAGCATGTACCATTCATTTTTATGGCTGAATAATATTCTACTGTACTATTATTATTATTATTACACTTTTTATTTATTCATTTATCAGTTGATGGATGTTTGGATTATTTCCATTTTTTTTGCTTATTATAAATAATATTGCTATGAGTATTCATGAATAAATTTTTTGTGTGGATATGTTTTTACTTCCTTTGGGTATATACTGATGAATGGAATTGATGAGTCATATAGTAAGACTGTTTTATCTTTTGAGGGATTACCACCACACTATTTTCCAATGTGGTGCACCATTTTAGATTCCAGTTAACAGTGTGTGAGGATTCAAATGTCTCCACATTCTTGTCATTATCTATCTTTTTGATTGTAGCCATGCTTGTGAAGTATCTGACTACGGTTTTAATTTGGTAGCTAATCATGTTGAGCATCTTTTCATGTGCTTGTTGTCTATTTGGATATCTACTTTGTATAAATGTTCATTTATAGATACTGCCCATTTTAACATTGTTTTTAAATTGCTTTTTATTATTGACTTATGGTTTTTTAAATCTGGATACAAGTCTCTTATCAGATACATGATATACAAACATATTTTGTGAGTTTTTTTACTCTCTTGATGGTGCCCTTTGAGGCAAAAAACTTTTTAATTTTTTTAACTTTTTAATTTTTTAACTTCTTTGATGAAGTTTGATTTATCTTTTTTTTTTTTTTTTGGTTCTATTTCTGGTGTTATTGCTGTCATATCAAAGAACCATGGGGTTTTATACATATACTATCTTGTCATTTATGAGTAAGGCAGTTTTACTTATTTTCCCGATATTTATACCTTCTTTTTCTTGACTTCTTGCACTGGATAGGACCTTTACTACAATGCTGAATAAAGTTGGTGAAAACATAAATTCTTGCCTTATTACCAATCTTAGAGAAAAAGGATTTAATATTTTATCATTACATATGATATTAGCTGTAAGTCCTTTATCATACCGAATAAGTTCCCTACAATTCTAGCTTGCTGATAGTTTTTTTTTTTAATTAAGAATGGATGTTGAGTTGTATCAAATGTTATTTTGCATTCGTTGAGATAATTATTAATATTTTGGGCTGGAGTATTCTTTAATGTAAGGGAGCTATTCTGAGCATTGTAGGATGCTTAGCTGCATGCCTGGCCTCTATTACTAGATGCCAGTAGTAATGACTGAGTTATGAAAACCAAAAATATATTGATATTGCTTAACGCCCCTGCAGGACAAAATCACCCCTGGCTGAGATCATTGATCTGGTACTTTACTATGATGGTTTAAAAATAATGTTTATAAGTTATTTGATCCTTCCTTTGACAATTGTAACCTAAGATTTAGATAGAGCTTAATTCTTCTCTCATTGAGTGTGGGCTAGACTTAGTGATATGTCTAATTCATAGCATATGATGGAAGTAGCTGTGTGACACTTTTAAGACTGGGTTATAAATGGCATTGTGGTTTTCTTCTTGCTCTCTCTTTCTGTAGGGTCATTCACTCTGGGGGGAAGGTAGATGCCATGTTTTAAGTGTACTTAAGCAGCTCTAAGAAGAGATCCACTTGGTGAAGAATAAAGTCCTGCTTCTAGTAATTAGTATCACTTGTAGGCCTGTGAGTTAGCCAGCTTGGAAGCAAATCTTCCAAGCCCAGTCAAGAGTTAAGACACAACACCTGCCAACATCTTAACTGCAATCTCATGAGAGAACTGAGCCAGAAACACCCTGCTAAGCTACCCCTAGATCCTGATCCACAGAAAATGTCTGAGATAAGAAATATTTATTGTTTTAAGCCACTAAATTTTGAGGTAATTAGCTATGAACAATTAGTTAGATAATTAATACACTTACAGCAATTAATTTCCAAATGTTAAATCAATTTTGCATTTATGAGAAAAATCCCTTTGAATCATGATGGAGTTTTAATCCATTTACACAAAATGTAATTATGATGTGGTTGAATTTAAGACTTCCCTGTTGGTATTTTTTTTTTTTTAATTTCTCTTGTTCTGTTTTCCTCTCTTATCTTCTTTTTGGGTGAGCAAGTGAGTGAGTGAGTGAGTGAATATTCCATTTCTTCTCCTAAATTGACTTCTTAGCTATCCTTATTTATATTATTTTTTTAACTGGGTGTTCTAGTGATTATAATATATATCTTTAAGTTAGTATAGACTGCTTTTGAGCTGGTATGAAATAGATAAACGAAGGGAGATTCCATCTCATCTAATACCGAGACTTCATTTTTAACTATGGACTGACCCCTTCCTTCCTTGTTGACATTCCAGTAGAAGTTTCACTCAGCACCCACAGCCTCAGAGGAAAAAACTGTTAACACCTTAATGAGATGACTTGTAGAAAGCACCTAAGGATGGGTGGGGTCTCATTGCCAAGGAAACTAACTTTGAATTGGAACTTTCAGTCCTACCCCCTGATTTCTAGGGAGGGAAGAGGAGTGGAGGTTGAATCAATTACCAATGGTTAGTGACTTAATCAGTCACGCCTATTAATGAAGCCTCTAAAAATCCTAAAAGAGAAGATTTGGAGTTTCTGAGTTGGCGAACACGTGGAAGTGCTGGGAGAATGGCATGCCTGTAGATAACATGGAAGCTCTGTGCTTTTTTCCAATACTTTGTCCTATGCATGTCTTCCGTTTGGCTGTTCTTGAATTATAGCCTTTTGTAGTAAACTGGTGATCTAGTAAGTAAAATGTTTCTCTGAATTCTATGTATGAGTCACTCTACAAAGTAATTGAACCCAAGGAGTGGATTGTTGGATCCTCCAATTTATAGCCAATTGTGTAGAAGTATAGGTGATAACATTGGTGTCTAAAGTTGAAAGGGGGGCAGTTTTGTAGGACTTAACTCTTAACCTGTGGGATCTGATGCTAACTTCAGATATAGTGTCAGTATTGACAGTATCAGAATTGAATTGTAGGACACCAAGTTGATTGAGTTGTTTGAGAATTACTCAGTGGTCTGTAGGGACTCCCCCCAACCCCCAAGCATTGGAATTGGTGACCAAAACTTTTAACACTTTAATCATTTTGGCAAGTTTATGGCCATTATCTTTTCACATATTTCTTCTACTCTATTCTTTCTCTCTTCTTCTGGATTTCAATTATATGTATGTTAGACACTTTTATAATCTAAATGGGATCTCCCTCAGATCCCATTTACTCTATTTTATCTTTTCATTTTGCTCGTTTTGTTTTAGTTTGGATGCTTTCTACTGATCTGTCTTGAAGTTCACTGATTATTTCCTGTGCTGTATAATGAATTCTTGACTTCTAGTTTTGTATATTTTATTTCTAGCACATCTATTTGATTCTTTTTTGCTTGTTTCCATGTCTCTGCTTAAATTTCCCATTTATTCACACATTTGATCCACCTTTCCCATGATATCTTTTAGTATCTTTGTCATAGCGATTTCAGTGTTCTAATTTGGTCTTTCTAACATCTGAGCCATCTTTAGCTCTCTTTCTACTGACAAATTTCTCTGTGGAGCATAGATCACATTTCTTGCCTTTTCATATGACTTATATTTGGTTGTATGCTAAACATTTATACTGAAGAACATAAAAATGAAAATAAATACTATTTATGTCAGGCTGTTAGAGTATAGGCTGACTTAAATGGATGTGAAATTGAGCAGTGTTTGGACTTTGTTGTTGACTTTCTTCGAATCGTTCACCATTGGCTTCATATTATTTGAAGGCAGGATCAGTACTTTTCCTTCACCAGGGATTAAATCACTGGCTATGTGACTGAACTCAGTCTTTGGCCACCTCATATCTTTAGAGATCAGGCTGACCCAAAGTTCCAATCCTTTAATCATGTGGTTGGTCTTTTTTGTGACTAGCTCCCATCCTGAAGCTCTCATGACTCTACCATGAGTCACCTCATTAGCATAACAAAGAGTCATAGCACTCAGGGAATTCTAAGAGTTTTTGAAGCTCTGTGCCAGGAACTAAGGACAAAGACCAGATATATTCTCCATTATTCCACAGGGTTTCTCTTAGCTCTCCTGCATATCCCTTACCTTCTGAGGCAGCAGTTCTCAACCTTTTTGGTGCCAGGGGCCAGTGCTCCTGTGACAATCTAATGCCCGGTGATCTGAGATGGAACTGAAGTGGTGATGCTCCTGGTGGGGAGTGGCTGCAAATACAGCTGAAGCTTCAATTGCTCACCTCTTGTTGTTTGGCCCCGGTTCCTAACAGGCCACAGACCAGTATCTGCCTGCAGCCTGGGAGTTGAGGACTGCTGGGTTAAAAGAAACCAGGTGAACTTATAGAAAATTTTTAACAGTGGTATTTGGACTGGCATGACTGAGTAGAATCCCAAAGATTAAAACCTGCAGAGTAATTCTGCACCTACTCGCCATCTCTTACCTATGAGTGTTCAATAGCATGGGGAGGGGAGTAGTACACTCAAAGCACTGGATGCAGGGCAGAGAAGGAGAATGAGAGAAATACATGTTGAGGTCCATCATGCTGGGACCTCTATCTAAGTGTAAGATCCCCTCAGAACAGGGTCCTCAACTCCCAGGCCATGGACAAGTACTGGTTTATGGCCTGTTAGGAACTGGGCCACACAGCAAGTGAGCAGCAGCAAGCAAGAGAACCTTCATCTATATTTGCAGCCGCTCCCCAGCACTAGCATCACCACCTCACTCCACCTCTGATCATTAGGCATTAGATTCTCATAGGAGAACCGGCCCCTTGCGCCAAAAAGGTTGGAGACCACTGCTTTTACCTATCACTATGGAGGATTACCCTTTCTCTCACAGTTCCACCAAGTATGGAACAGCTGCAGGTTTCTTCTCTCCTGTGAAGGGCACATGACTCTCTGGAGTTTAGTTCATTTACATTTCTCTGTTTCTATGTTCTTTGATGAGTTTTTAAAAACTATAATAATTTAGCTTATCTGAGTGTTTTTTTAGAGGACGGAGGATTGTTAGTGATGGTTTTTGATGGTCTGTGTGTGTGTGTGTGTGTGTGTGTGTGTGTGTGTGTGTGACTTTCTATATCTGAACCAAGCATGTTCATTTTTGCAAAGAATAAAGTAGGAGCAATTAAGGGTTTTTTTGGTGCGGAAATTGTATTTATTTCAACTTCATTTTATTCTTTAATACATAATAAGGCCTCTTTTAAGCTACTGCTCTTAACCCCTTGGAGATCTCTTTAATGGCTCCCTTCTCTGAATCTCCTATAAATATCACTCATTTAATTTCAGCAGTATTGAATATCAGGCATACATACTGGCACTCTACTTGCTACTCCTATTTCTCAACACACACAAATTGTTGATCAGTCCCCTGGGTTTCTTTCCTTTAGAAACTGGGTGAATTCTCCAATCTGTCTCAACACGATGTACTAGGCAATCAATTAGAATTGGTCCAAAGGATTAAATATATTTGCCATTTTGAATTTAACCTCAAAGATTTTTTTTTCCCCTCTGACTAAGCACTTGGGACTTCTCCAAGAAAAGGTTTGTCTTATGGGGCATCCATAGGTTAAAGATTATTGTCACAAACAGGCAACATTTCAAAAAAGGATCAGTTGATACAGATCTGGTTCAAAACAAAATGAGAATGAATTGGAAGACACTGGGATAAAATGATCTGAGAAGAGTTTGTCTTGGCATCTTGAAATGCACATTAAGAGATGGAGGATACAAATCCAACCTTGACTTCCCTGGGTTTTATTATATTCATCTTTTAAGTTGGTGATTGGGAATGGGAGCAATGAGATAGAGTGCACTATCTAATCTCTAGAAGTCCCTTATGATGCTTGTCTCAAATATAGAGAAAACTATAGTAGGATGATGTTGCTAAAATTTATTTTATTCCACTCCTTTAATGCATATTCTTCTTACCACTATTCAAGCAACAACAAGGGCTTTCTGTATATATTTCCCCATGAAACAGAGAAAGTAGAGTCAAAATCTTATAAATCTATAGCAGAGAGAATAGTCTTAAAAGCCATGATTTTCAATAGTAAGAATAAAATTTTTGAGAAAGAGGACTAAATTCTTCTTTCTTTCTTTCTTTCTTTCTTTCTTTCTTTCTTTCTTTCTTTCTTTCTTTCTTTCTTTTTATTCTAAAAGCTTGGTTTTTATGCACTAGGAACTGGAAGGCCTCAGAGAATAATATTATATAACAAATCTGTGAAGTCTGCTAAGGGAAATAAGAATTTGACTAGCTGGCCAGAAGGGAAGTACCTGAGGAAAGGTGATCAGGAATTAGATAGTTTTAAGTTCTCAGTACCCCTTTCGCAAGCCAAAGCCTAGGTAAAGGCTGGAATGACAGAAAGCCTGAGGAACGCCCCCACTCCCACACTCCAAGATAGATTTGGGAATCTTTCTCTATATATCTGTGTCTGTCTGTCTGTCTATCACAGATAGACCTTGGCTTCCCTAGGCATGACCAAGAAGCCTATGTGACTTTAGAGAAGTTTCATTGTCCAAGAGGTACCTGAGCAGTGGAGTGATGAAGTGACTGGAGGAGGTGGTTCAGCTGATGCACCAGAGGCTATCTCATAGAATCCTCTATACCCCAGTATGCTGTGTGGAAAGCAGACAAGACTTCGAGGGCTCCAGAAAGGTCATGGAAAGGCAAATGGACAGGTGGACCGAAGGAACTTGGGCTTTGGATGAGAAGGACATAGTCATGTCCCAGGACAGTGGTGTCCAGTTTCCAAGACTCATGAGATGAACATCTCCGAGAATGAACAGAGGAGATCCTGGGACTCAGTCCCCTTCCTCTAGGGCTTAAACTTGGGAACTTAGCACAGCCCTTGGGAGAAAGGGAAGGGGAAGATCCCAAGTAAATTGAGCATTTATCTGGAAGAGATTGAGTTTGAAATAAGAAACGATTTCCAATACTCTGAATTGGAAAGCTTTCGTTTTTCTGCTTCCATGGAAATGATAGCTAGATACCTTTTAGTTTTTGAGAAATCAGTTTACATTTTATACACATAAGTTTCTTGGACTTGTAAAGCTAAAACATCCAACTTGCAGAAGTGATGAGGAGGTAGTTCATACTTCTGTATAGGCAGTGGTGAACTCCTTCTGCTTGATTCCAAACAGTACTTTGACAATAAACTTGAAGCTAAAGACAAAAATATAGACAAAAACAGGAAGAAGAAAGTGAAGGCAAATGAAAAATTTACACTTCAAACTAAAACTTTCATGCCTACAAAGTCCTGCATAATCTGGTACTGCCCACTTCTCCACTCACTCTGTGCACTCTCTGTTCTATGTACACTGGCCGTCTTTACTCCAGCACTCCCTTGCTTTGTCATATATTACTGCGTCACAAACCAACTAGCCCATAGGGACTTTTGTGAAATAACAGCACCCATTGACTATCTCACAATTCTCTGGGTTGACTGGGCTCAGCTGGGAGGTTCCGCAAGCTCCATGTGATGTTGGCTTCTGTTATCTGGGAGTGCCAATGGGAACTCAGCTGAGGCTATCAATTGGAACGTGTATTAGTCAGAGTTCTCAAGAGAAACAACCAATAGG